>QUSF01000034.1:4617400-4663608 GCA_003676055.1 Chloebia gouldiae | reverse complement strand
GGCTGCCGCCATGTTGCGTGCGGCCGTGTTTGTGTCCGGGCGCCGCGTCCGCCCCCGCCGCAGCAGCGCTCTCCCGGTGCCCGCGGAAAGCGCCCTGCCCGAGCCCGGCCCGGGACGGCCGCGCTGCCCCGGCGGTGTCCGCAGCCCCCGCGGGTCCCGGCGCGTCGGCGCTCGGCTTGGTGGAGCCGCGGGACGGGGTCTGTCCTCCCGGAGCTGGCAAGGGGCAGTTCGTGCGTGCCGACTGGAACGCCCGATCCTCCGAAATGGGTTCGGCCTCCCCGGTGCGGAGGGAAGAACCGCCCGGAGCCGTGCTGAGGAATGGAGCGTGCTGTGAGGCTGCCTCCGCAGCGTCCCTGCGAGTGGTGGCACCGGCACTGTTCTGTAAAACACATTACTGAGTAACAGATTAAGAAAAAGGGTGAAAGTCTTCATCTCGTCTGACACCATCGCAAATAAAAGACAACCTTCATATTGTGAGAAGTAACTCACGGCCGTTGCGAAAGAAGTGTAGCAGACTGCATAATCTCCATTTATTTTATATGTGCTATACAAAAATTTGGGTGCTTAGTATCTAGAGCGTTGGATGTACATTTGTCTTTTCATCCTGGTGTGTACTGATATCCCTGTGTACTGTGTTTTGACACTCCTGTGTCTAGTCTAAAGTATTTCTTTTACTGAGATTTTGTCACTGACCATATCTATTTCATTGTTATTATCTATTATACATTGTTAAATGCTGCTGGTAGGGTCAAAACATTCCATCAGCAAATTCTGGTCTGCAAACCAGTGGGTTTCTGACAAAATAACTATATGCATAAATATATATAATTTCTTTTAATTCAAGTCTTCATTAGGAGATGCACTGCTTCATGGCTTATTTCAAATAATCATAATTGATCCTGAAAGATGAACTATTTTTTTTCTGCATGGAAACTCCAAACTCACTAGCTAAACATGTTTAGTCTTTACATGTTGATAGTGGGTTTTTTCACTAACAATATCTAGTCTGTATGTTATTCAATCACTAACAAATCCAAATATAAACAAATATACTGAATTCATGTTTATTTTCTGCATTGCTTATTTCTCAAGCTTTCTCATTTGCTCATTTATAGGGAAACAGCTTGATCCTTCTGAATGCAAACAGAATATTTTAATCTTTACTAGATGAAAACATTTTAAAGTACAAAGAATCATTTAAATAGTTTAATATGCTCTTTCAACAACAATGTCATGTTCTTAAAGCAGTTGACATTGCAAGTTCATAAACAAATAAATCCACTGTTTCTAAACAGATCAGAAAACTTGTTCTGTAGCTATTTCTGGTTTCACTGGCATCCACTGGAAATCCTGGGGATTGTTTGTGAGGGATAAGGGAAGGTGGAGTCTGCCTTTCAATGTGTCTTTAACTTGGTTACACAGATTTACAAATTTTGGTAATGAAAAAAAAAAAGAATGAATGATAAATGCAACCTTTTAGAAGACTAAAATGTGTGGAAAGAAAAGGTTGAGGCAGAATTGGAAAGAAAAAGCAAAGGAGGGGGCCAGCTCAGTAAAAATGGTTAATTCTGAAAGAATGACAGATATATCTCGTGGTGTTAAAAAGCTTGATTTGTGAATGATCCATTTCAAAGAGCAGGGGAATGCAAAATAAACTAGATAATGCATTATAATGCATGCATTTTCTGTCTTTCTAGAGTTGCCACCTTCTGACTAGCCTTCAAAACCAACTACAGTAGTTTTCCTGGGAAGATTTCATCATATGTGACAGTGTAAATCATCAAAGCTTGCAGCGACTGGGATGCAAACAGGCCAGCAGTGGAGTGCCAGTGCACGACGATGTTCTCTGCTGTGCAGCAGCTTCTCCCAAAGGGCTGGCCCGTAGCACAGCAACAGGGTCTCTGTTTGCTGTGTGGTAGGAAGGGCCATTCCAACAATTACCTAACACTGCTGCCTCCTTCCGGGCATTTTTTACATCTCCCATAACAGTGGTGGGTTGGAGTTATGTGTAGATCTTTTATACAAGCAGACATAATATATTCTCACTGTTTTCAGAGACATCAAGAGGTGATCACAGACTCTACAGCTGCAGAGACATCCCACAGAACGTTAAATTATCCAGTATATTGATTCGAAAGAAGACTTGAATAGCTCCAGGCCTCCATAATGAGAAAGCAAACAACCTCTCAGAATTTAAACAGTTTAGAAAGAAAAGATAATCCAGCAGCTCTACTGAAAGGTCTGATAACAGACTCTCCCTTACTAGGGCACTTCACTCTGAGCTCTTGTTTCAAACTACAGAATAAGCAGCTGTTCGAAATGGCAGCTATCTCAAAATCCTTGCAGATACTGCAAAAGAGTTTGGAGTGCCTTATTCTTAATTGTCTAGACAGTCATTCCCACACACAATCTTGCCACTTTCAAAATAGGGATCTTTGTCCCTATTAGCCTGGCAGGTCTGACAGACGTGCTGGGAAGAACAACTCCAAGTTCTGCACCTTTATAACCCAAACTTTACATATTTATGTTCACTTGCATCAGACTGACTGCATACACATAGTTCTGAAGCCTGTGTCCCAGCAAGGGCTGCAGTGGGCATGCCTGAGATTTCTGAATATTTTCCCTTTTTATGTTTGGGGCACAGCCACAGGTTGACACAAATATTCAATATCTTCAGACATCTTTCAGATTTGATCCTTGAGCTGAAAGTAGAACATATCTGAAGGAATCTGGATATGTGGCTGGACTGTGTGAAGGATCTGTCCAACCAGCCATCCATCACACTCAGAGGGACAGTTAGCAGTTCTCTGAGGATCTGTAGCACAACTTCTGCTCTGCGCTCCACCTTCTGCAGATTGAAAATCTCATTTGTTATGTTTGTTATGTTGTTACTGATGGCAAATAAAATTAGTATTGTGCATCTGGAAAAATAACACCTAAAAGTCTGTTAATCTTATGAGTGGAAGGCAGCGTCTTACCAATAAAAAATTGAGTAAATTGGAGTTTTAATTGTCTGTGTAGAATACTAAATCTTGCTTAGAGTGAAAGCAAAAATGAAAATAAAAAGCAACAAGATGACAATTTTATAAATAATCATAAAATTTTTAATTGTATTGAATTTTATGCACATAACATACTGTATTTGGTGCAGTGTAACAGAAATACTGCTTCTGTAGGATTTTGCTTTTAGTAATCTGGCATTTTTCCTCAATTTCTTCTTCCTTTTGATTGCTGCCTCTTACAACCTTTGAGCCACTGAACAACATTACAGATTATTTAGCTGAATACACATCATAGCAAATATGCTTTATCATTATAAATCAGACAGTGCCTGGTTACTGCACTGAAATTGAATATCAAAAGCTGCAAAAGTATTTTCAAGTTCTCCTTTCTCTTTCCTTACATCTTCAAGTACAGATTAAGGATGGTCTTTGTCCTTTAAAGTCAACATCTATTTTTATGCTGTTTTTTTGCAGTATGTTCTTTATATTGTTGTAAGAACAGGGTGACAGTGCTTATGTCCTTGGGTGAAGTCTAATTATTTTGTTTCTGATGGAAATTTTGATATTCTCAATAAAATAATTTGTTTTCATTTTTGAACTTTACCATAAACCCATATGAGAAACCATAAACCCATATAAGAATTTTACCATAAATCCATAATATCTACTTTCAGTGGAGAATTTTTCTCCTTCTATGTGTAACTTTTTTTTTGTTCAATTAGCTCTGTGTGTATTATATAGCATCTGACATCTGTTCATTTAGAAGTATCATTGCTTAACATGGATTTTCAGGTTTGTCTGCTGGGAGGGTTTAGGTTGGATTATTTCTTTCTTCCTGTATAACACTCTGTGATCAGACTGTTTTATATTATACTAATCAGAATTTTCATGGCATGGAAATTGCGGGCATACAAACTTTATTCTTCTTTTTGTATTATTCTGTATAAGTATGAACCTGGTAAAACTGTCCCAAATGTAATATATCATTGTTTGGATATTGGCTTGGACTTCTATGGAGTTGTCTTGTGTGTGAAGTAACTGATTCAAATAATAATTTACTTAATCATGTTCCTTCAGTGGGGACTGTTCATTGATAATGAAGTTATTTTATTGTAAACATCTAAAATCCATAATACAGGAAGCCTCATGAATGTTATCAGCAACTTTGCATTCTTGTTTACTAAAGGCACCGTTATTATAAATGAGTTTGAAAATGTCTATGGGAATGCATTACTATGGTAACTGGGATCCACAACAGCAGCTGCTTGTTTTTCATTGCTGTTGCATATATACATTAAAGCTGACAATGCCTCTTCATTCAATTTTAACATGTGTAGCTGAAAAAAAGACATCAGCATTTCAAAAGCTACACATCTGATGTCAAATGCAGCCAATCTGTTAGTTAGGTTTACTTAGACTTTTTGTTTCAGTCTTAGAGTTGTTGAAAAATAGATGGAACCTTAGCTTTAACATGTTGTTGTGCAATGGGAAGTTACTCTTCCATACTGTTTTGTCAAATTCAAAACATTAGAAGATTTTCCAGTAATTCAGTTTCATAAAATACCTTTGCTATCTGTATTTATTGATTGTTATAGCAATTATAGTCAACAGTTATGAAGATTTTGTCCCTTGCCAGCCTTTCTGGGAGGAATCTATAACTGGGGCTTCTGTTCCATTTTTAATGTCCCATACTCTAAGAGCTAAAATCCAGTCAGTTGTCCTCCAGCTGCATGCTGTATTCGGTTTTACATTTCAGAGAAGTCTTGAGACATAAGCTATGCCACTGTGGTGTGCCATCGAGACACTTCCTAAACAGAGTGAGTGTCTTTTGGTCCCGTGGGCAGAGAAAATATGAAATGTGTTCCTCATGTCAGTAAGAGTAAAATAATCACATCCATCTTCTTAGAAATCTTGTCAGACAAGTATTTTATGTTATCCTATCATTAAAGATGAGGAAAATATAACACAGAAAGATTACAAGTCAGATTGAAATCTCTAGTATTACTTGTAGAAGTAGAGTACTATGTGGCATAGAAAAGGGTTGAAAGAATTAAAATCTGAACTTACTGTTTGTTGTGCTGGTCCTGTTTAAAAAAACAAACCATAAACTAGGACTGGAAAAGATTCAGAGAAGAGCTAAAGATTGACCAAATATACAACTTCCTTCCTAGGAGCCATGAAGCAAACTAGGACTATTGGGTTTGAGGAAAAAATATTATGGAAGGATATAATAAAGTACAAGATGGTGAGTGTGATGGAAAGGCTGGTTATGTCTCAGAAGCTCTTCAATTTTTCTACCACCAGAACTGCAAGAACCAATTAACCCTGGCCCTACAAATTAAGCTTGTAGGATCCTGTTTCAGAACAATGAGTGCTGCACTGGGTAACAGAGCTGTGGAACTCCAGGCCAAAAGGCATTGCAGATGGCCAGAGTTTCTGTTGGTTCTAAGGAAGAATGGAGAGTTCACAAAAAAAGGAGCACAATGGTTTCCATTACATGGAAACTGACTTTGGAAGTCCCTGAGCTGAAAAGGATAGCTCAGGTGCAAAAAGTCTGAAGTGCTAGGCAGCAGTACATGTACACCCTATTCCTGCTGCTTCCTAGACATCCATTTCCTGGATATGCCTCATGACAGGCTCCTGCTCTACAGGGACATTAGCTGTGGCCCAGTAGCTTGTCCCTAAGTGTCCATACCCTGCAAACAGTATAGCCTTTCAAAGTATAAAACAACTCTAAGATACTTAGTTTTACTATATTTGGTTTTCACACATGAAACAAATGCAAATATTTGAACACTGTCAGCAGATCAACTGTTTGACAGTAGTTCCATTATTATTCTGTTTACAAAACATTGCATCTTCAAACTCTTCAACTTCAGTGTAAACTGAAGGGCTAAAACACTTGCTTTCATGTCCATTTATTGACATATTTTTTAAAACCTAATTGAAAGTTTGCTGCCACTGGGATGAATCTTCTAAAGGATACAGAAGTTCTCTTAACTGCATTTTGATAACTTCCAGGAGTGGGGAACGTAATGTGAAATCACGGAGCTCATTAAAATTATGTCATACTGGAAGAAACAAAGAAACAATTGGTAACTCTGAAAGTACTTACCACAGTCATGAAACGGAGAACTTGAATTAGAAATAGCTGCCACAAAAGAGGATACTTTTTTAAAAGCTGAGGTATTTTCTGTTCCTTTATCACTATCACTTAAGGTACATTCATATCGCCCCTGCAGCACACACACACACCACACCCCTGCGAGGAAAATCTTGCCATATAAACCCAATATAGAAATTGTTGAGAAAATTAAGTATTTAGTATTTGAATATGCCATACTTGCCAAACAATCTTAAAGCTTCATCTAGCAGATAAATAATTACCTAAAGAGAAATTAAATCAATTTTACTGTGGTATGAAGTATGTGCTAGAACTAGTTATGACAGCTAATGAGAAAAACTGTAACAAGAAATATAAAGCTAAATTTTAAAAATAATAGGGGTTAAGTTTTTATAAGGAGGCTTAAATACAAAGAATGAAAACAGAACATACTATATGGTGATAAATATGTTTAAAAATTAAGATTTGATGTAGAAAAGGTAGAACACAAGTAGGAGTTGGTAGATACATTCAAGCTTTAGCATAGAGCTGCCAAAATAGCTGTCTTTAAGCAGAGCTTATGAAAACACTGCAAACTATTGAAAATAATTATAGTCAAGGGACTGCACCATTTTAAGAATATTTGCTTAAGAAAGGAAGAAGCTGAAATGAGCTTCTAATTAGAAAATGTTGCAGTCAAGATCAGATTTCCAAAGTAAAGGATTAAACTGTGAAAGTGTTACCAAGATCCACTAATGGCCTACATGTCCCTCCTTAACTAAGGCTACTCTTTTTTCCTTGTGAGGACTCTTCTCAAGTTGTTTTCTCCTGTGTAGGTCATAACTGCAGCCACAGACATCTCAGCTGTCAGCACTGCTGCAATGTTCTGGAGGCACCAGTGCTAATTCCTTACAGGTTCAAGTGTCACTGATAAATGAACCACTAATTTTAAACATAATTATATCTGATAAGTGAGGGCATCAAGGAAGTATGTGTTAAAGCAAAAAACAGCAGAGGGTTTTTGAAATGGCATGGAAGACTGAGTTACTGAAAACAGCACTGCTAAAGGGAATTAAAGTATTTGTGCTTTAATGCTAAGTGTTGGGTAAAGCTCTAATTTCTATGGAATGGAGAAAATCCACAAACTAGTGGATAAAACCAAACTAGTTTTGTTACTCTTATATGAAAGAGATCATATAGAGACTCAACCCGGAGAATAATAAACCACACCAAGGCAGAGACATTTTAAAAAATTCTAAGAGCTATGCTTTCAAAGTAAAGTCTGACCACATAAGAAATTAGTGCACCTCTTCCCCAAAAATACAATTCAAAAACAATTTAATTTTTTTCTTAACTAAATGTTAGAAATGTTATTTAGTGCAGAATTGGCACTATTACTGTATAGGAGCTATGAAAAGTTCCACATTGTCTCATAAGATTAATTAGTTTAGTCTAGGAAAAAATCTTTCCGAAGTCTTTGTGTAATAAAAGAGAAATTTATCTCCAGCAAGGAAATAATTATGTAGAATAATTTTGCCTTGCCTTATGCAGGCAGACTTTTCGTTCTTCTTAGTCAAGCAACCACTGAGGATTCTTAAAAATTCAATAAAACAACCAAGGTGTATTGGAAGCAGAATTTTCTTTAAATGTTGCAGGCTGGTTTACAAGTTTGGAAAATAAATTTTTGCTGAGAGGTGGAATCCACTGTGTATGTCAGCACCTACTTCTGGAATGTTCAGAGCCATTCCACTGCTGTCCCAAAGGCTCATAACAAGTTGATAACAAGCCTAGAAAGGTTGAGGTCTCATGGAATCAGCTGAAATCAACCCACACTGGGCATACATTCATCAGGGAAATGGACTACATGATCTTCTGACTTCCTTTCCATTCTAAATTAATCTGTGATCCTGTGATTTTTGCAATTCACACTTGCAGAATAAACTGTTTATCAGTTAAGCAATGGATTTAGCTTAATCAAGAGGCAGCTTTTTTAAATTTAATTGTATGCAGTATGTAAGGCACCAAAGTGTCCAAGTGCCCTTTCTGGTCTAGGAAATATGAAGCTCATGAAAACCATCTTCATATGTTACAATAGTAGATATATTGGAAGGAGAAAAATGCATCTGATATATGTAGTCATCTGCTTAACACTCTGCTGAGATTTTGCTGAGAAATAAATAACAAATTGCTGTCAAGTGGTGTAACTTGAAAGGCAGTTCTAGCTAGTTTTGGCTTCAGCTGACAGTTTCACATATGGAAAAACATATACTGCTTACCCAGCTTTGCAGATGGACATGGCAACAAGGCCTACATGTTTGCAGACCTTGTAATAAGGATGACTAGAATAAAGAGATTATGGTTACTCATGCCTCGGGCTTTACTGAAAGGTGGTCACATCCACACAAGTGGGTTTAGGTAGGTCACAACCACAGCAAATTCAGCTCAAAGGTTGGTACCTACTGGCCACTCCATGTTATATCACAAGGTGCTTTGCTCTTCACACTGAAGGGGTTTATCCAGGGAAGTTGCAGATGAATTACAAAGCAGCCTGGTTTTGTGTCTGAAGTTTGACTTAAAGATCACAACATGAAATTACACAATTTCTAGCATGCACTCATGAAAATGAATAGAGCTGTACTTTGTAATTTGGAGTCCAAAGAAACTTACTTTTAGGGATCTGAGGTCACAGGATTGAGCAGCAGTAAAGAGTGCCATTTTATGAAAATGGCATGTCTTTCAAGTTCAAAAATCATTCACATTTCAGAGCAAGTTTTGCAGCACTCCTTATCAACTACTGATACATCTCATACAAGCGAGAGAAGAAAAAATGAAACAGCCTCACCAAGGAAAAACATCAAGGGTTTCATCCTCTGATCTGAAAATTCCTACAGAGACAAGGTCAGTTAAATTACATACTTTCTGTACTTTACTCCAGCGGACAATCTGCTGGTTATAATGCAAGAACACAAGGGCTCAAATAGATTTTTCTGCCATGGTGTGCCATCTGGAATAGAGCAGCCTCACAAATGCTGCTTCCCTGCTCTGCTTCTGCAGATCCAGTGATGGCACAATTGTAAGCCCTGTCAGTTTTCAGCAGCAAAGTCAGCTTAATGCCATCTATCTGTAGGTATCAAAGTCACTCATGCCAGATGCAAATGTTGCATTGCCCAAACTTAACAATGCAATTCTATTTCCATGCAGAAAAAAAATCTCCAACATTGGAAGTACATTTGAAAGTGCAGGAGGATTAAAACAAAAAGTAGAGGATTATATCTGGGACTGGTTGGTGTATTGGTGCTTAACAGAATAATGTATTAGGCAGCAGATGAGTTATTTCACTGCTATGGTGCCAAATTGTGATCCCATTTTCCTCTGATACAAGAGAGATGAGGACCTGCTTTTGAGAAGTGAAGCAGTAACACAATGAACCATCATGCAGTCGCTGCTTAAGTCTCCCCAAGCAGCACTGTCAATACCTCTCAGTACTCAGGCAAGGATGTGTGTCCTTGTAACTTAGATTTCAGACCATTAGGAACCATGATTGGATGTGGGGTAGTGCTGGGATGCTGCACAGATGGTGTCTGGCATAAAATTACTCTTTCATTTGTGACTCAACTCGGAATCCAACCTTGTGTCTCCAGCAGGGACAGGACAGAAAATCAAGTCACTGCAACAGCTTTTTTGCTTTCAATTAAATTTTTTAAGTATCCATTCAAATGCTGCTGTTGCAGATTAAAATCTTACTTCCTAGACATTAATGGTGCAAGGAAAAAGACATTGCAGAGTTAATAGTAAAAGCATCATATATGAAGACATGCTAAACATCAAGGTCTGCTGTTCTGGAAAACACCTTTTAATACATAGATTCCATGCTAGTTTTTCCCTGCACTTATCTATTTATGGCACTAACTGGTGTTGATTTCATCTTCCTTAGTATATTGTTCAGTATTCAAGTGAACAGAAGGTGCTTCTTCAACCCATTTATGATACAATATTGTTTAGTGGTGTTAATATACATCTCACACTTACAGGTACACAAAGAAATGTATCATGCTCACATTTGACAACCATAATTTTGTACTCCTACAGACAAGGTTCCAGCTTTCTGTGATTCTGCAGTTTTAGAAATGCCATTCTCCCATGCAAACCTCTGTACACTGTGGAAGTAACTTAAAAAAGGAGGCTTCTGAATTACACTCCATAGTTAAGTGCTTAGAGAGCAAAGACAGATTACTGCAAATGAGACTGAAGCAGAGGGCATTTGGAGGGAAAATCCTCTGTACAACTATTGGCAGCATTTCTTCAAATAAAGGGTTGGGCATGGTGACATCAAAATATGAAGCCCCTCTTCTATAGCTGGATACGTTACTTTAGAAAAATGTTGAATTACTTGGCAATCTTTCAACTACACTTCTGAACACTTGCACTGTAACTAGTCATGAATACCAAAATCATTTGGAAATTATATCCCACAAGTCATAAATGATAATTACTCTATGGAAAATATGTGGCAAAGTCAGGAAAGGAGTTCAGATGTCTCTGCTAGCTCATATCTGGACTTCAGAAGAAGTTGACTTCATTAGTTCTATATTTATTATTAGTAATTTTCACTCTGAGTTTGTCTTACCAAAAGCATCAATTTCTGAAAAGAAGTGCCATAGTTCCCAAAATAGTCATGCTGAGTTAAAGAAAAAACAAAACCACTCAGTTATTGGGAAGTGGCTTCCTATCACCTCTGTACTTTTGAGACAGTTTTTCTCTTTGTTTATATTATTTTGAGTGATGCTGCCTGCTTCCAGTTCCATCTCAACACTCATCTCAGTATTGAGGGCTCAGAGTTTTTCCTTGACTCTACATATTAGCTGAACTTGCCTGTCCCTCCTGTATGAATTTTCTTACAAGATGATGTGACTGTCCCATAGGAAATGGTTTCTGCTTCTTCATGAGAGAGAGATGGGACCAATTCCCATTTTCTTTGTAGATGTATTACCATGAGCTGTAACAGTTGCCCAATGTCTCAAGAAGAGCGAGGTGGAAAAATACATGGTGATTTGTTGTGAAGACTAGTTTAATTCCAGAAGACCTTTTACATTTTCCTTCAAGATTTCATAATCACTGTCTGGTTTTTTTTGTTGTTGTGTTTTGTTTGGTTGGGGTTTTGTAAGAAAATCCATCATGGGAAAAGGAGTAGGAGGAAAAAATCCCATTTATAAAGCCTCAAGTTTTTATTGTTATTTAAGAAAAATATATTTTTCCCCACTAAGTCACACTGTATTGACTTCTGACTTCGCAACAGAAGCTCAGAAAGCAACTTTTGCTTACAGACATGAAGGCTGGAAACAAAATCCATTATTTACAGTACTTTTGAAAATGTTACCTCACTTACAGGAGGATGTTTGAACTATTTAAAGTAATTTTACTGCTTCCTTAGGACAAAGAACATACTATATTTAACCACAGTATGTGGTATTAAAAATAAAAAGGTGGCCTAAAATGGCTAAATACAGATGTAAAAATATCAAATAGGATTTATTTTTATCATGAATTCAGGTAGAATGATAGAATACAAGTAACAAGTTGTTATTGTTTGTTTTCATGGCAATATCAACTCTATGAACTGCAAAAAAAAAAAAAAAAGTCTGATTTAGATTGCACAGAAAGAAAAAGCCAAGCTGAAAACAACAATAATTTATGGCTGAGCAGATGGCAAATCAAGCTAACTCTAGATTTAGTTCCCCAGCAAAAGTTCTGTTTAAAATACATTATTTATCTGGCTAGCTATTCTTATGGTCCCTTCCCAAATGAGTGATAAATTTGAGGATTGTCTCAAAGGGTTCTTGCAATATCAAAAGAACCTATTGTCCTATTTTCCTTTACAAAAATATAATTTTAGTATGAATTCTAGAATTGGACATAAAAATTTGCCAATTCCCATTTGCTATCCAAATATTCCTCTATTTGTCTACCATGACTGCAATTCAGTTTAAAAATTACATTTTAAAATGCTGTATATCTGTTGGAATATTACATGAAAACTTATGAGATATGCTTTCTTTTAAAAAAGCAATAGTAAGACATTTTTCTCAGCATATATTTCATTTTGAGGATATGCTGAATGTTTTAGTAACTTTAAATAATATATTAAAACATTTTTGCTAGCTTTTTTCCTGAGAAGTTTAGCTCTATGTGAGACGGGAATTATTAAATTCCATGGAAATGTTTTCTATGGGGGATTCAGGAGGAGATTTTGAAATCTGAACTTTCATCAGAAAAATGCAACCCATTGTGTCATCAGAATACCAACATTCTGGTTTTTTCTACTATTGTAACATATGAAAAATGTCTCTTGTTATAAAACATTATTATATCCACATTCCAAATGTTTTTAGTAATAATATTATATTTTAAATTCATAATTCGTAGATAGAGGAACAACTTCCAAAGCCAGATAATGGTATTTTCAGTTTTACTTCTTTTAAAGCCCCTAAAATTAAATCAATATGCAAGATGTAAATAGAACTCAAGGAATTGCTTTCTTTCAGAGGCAATAAGTGACCATTTGCTCACCCATGTTGAAATGGATCTTTCAACAAAAGCCCATATTCAAAACCAGAGAACAGACAAATATAATAGCCTGTGTTTTGCTGGCAGAGTCTTCCAGAGAAACAAAGAGAACCTTTAAGCTTGCAAGGAATGTGGCAAACATATTTTGTGATGTACTATATCCCATTTAAGACCCCAGAAGTACCCTGGGGTTTTTTTTCTCATGGGGAATATTGTGAAATGTATGAAGAACTACATTCAAAGACTATTTCTGTATACATTTAGAAGGTGGGAAGAAGATCCAAGCAATGAGAGGAATGCTCAGTCTTTATGACTGTTCTGCCTTCACATCCTGTAAAAGGCAACTGGTCAGTAAATTCCAATTTCTCCTCTTTTCCAAGACCAGTTCAGTTGATTCCTCTTTGAAGTGGCAGAATATGTGGATGCACAAAAGTTCTGGAGTTTGCTGCTACCAAAGCAAATTTTAAAAGGACTGGTGTGAGACATTGATTTAATAATCCCTTACTTATGGCTCTTCCCATCTGAGAGAATCTTGTTTCTGGCGGGTGAGGCCCTCCCCTGCAGGGCTGTGCTCAGCAGGCAGTGTTGCTAGCTTTGGACTGTCAGACATGGTGGAGAGAACACTAATGGAGGAGTCCAAGCTGTGCTCCAGAGAAGCCAGGTCAAGCACCAACAGTATGTAAATCTAAGTCCATCACCTTTTTCCTTTTCCCTTGCTAAGTTGCTCTATAAGGAACAACAGTTTGTCCTGACCTGCAATGGAGGCAGAAGGTGGGAAATGGAAAGGACAAGGTGGATAAAGAGCACTGTTAACAGCAAATCTGAGAACAAAGCAGGAAAGCCACAAATGCTGGCTCAGTTTAAGTAACTTCCTACCACTTTATGTCTGGAATGCTTAGCTGATTTATCTTAAAATTGTTTTCTTGTACTTTCAAGGATATTGAGCAGATATGCTGTTTCCTCCTAAACAGTACCTAACCTACCCTGTGAGAGACAAGAACATCCACAGCAGTCTCAGTGTCCTGGCAGTGCATTGTTTAATCAGTTGAGCATTTATTAGAGAGCACTTGTCAGAAAACAGGTGTGATCTGAAGACTCACAAATCCACTTTGTTCCAAGCCTTTAGTAACTTGGGATGGGGAGCCCCAGCAGTTCCTCTCCCTACCAGGGCCAGAGAACTGCTGCAAGTACTAATATGGGGAATGGATGGAAAGAACAGCCTCAAACAAGGAATAAGTATCTGTTTGTTGTTCATGTCAGATAATGTACTTTTACTAGAAGGGCATAGAAAATAATATCTCTCTTTCAAATACCAGGACACAGTTTGTTTGTAAATCATACAAGAATTCACTAGATATCCAAGCAGACTATATGAATAATCTAAAATACATTGTATTTGCATGTTAGAAGACAGGAAAAAATTCTTCATATGGCTCAGAAATAGAATGGATTACACAGATCACACAGATCACAATTCATAAAGCTTTTACTGGCAAAGCAGAAAATCTCACAAAAATTAATGGTCCCCAAGAATTTTTACTATTTCAGTCTCCTGTGTCTTCCATAACAGACTGGTGGAAGATGTTCACGTAAAGCCTAAGAGAGTGAAACTTAAGCAAGAAAATCAGCAAGTTCTAATGTTATTCCATGTCCAAACTGACAGAGGAATGAAAATGCTGGAGTCACCATAAGATGCTTTGAGTATGATGGAGCTTATCTATGACTTTTGTATTTCATCTCTACATAATAATTTTTTTGTGTGTGTATATAACTCAAAAGTCTAACACTACTGAATGCAGTACTTCTTTGCTTCCTCTCTCTCATACCTGCAAATTAAATACCCAGAAAAAAAAAAAAAAAACCAACAAAAAACAGTAGGACACTGAGCATCCTGGAGCCCAATCTTAGCTGACTCAGACTTTGGACAAGATGACCCTTGAAGTCTCTTCAAATCTGAATTACTCTTTCCTTATGGTTTTTTTGTGGGTTTTTTTTTTTTTTTGGGGGGGGGGGGGGGTTTGTTCATTTTTGGTTTTTTGTGTGTGTGTGTGCTAAATTAATCAGAAATGAAAGAAGATAATTGCACAGGATTCACAATAGATCGTTGTTTACAATTCATGAGCCTCTACTCACAGAAAGCCTGGCATTCATAAACAGTAAGAACAACCACTTTGACCAACAGGCTTGTGTACAAACAAAGGAGTGCCTAAATGGTCTTTGACCAGCAGATGAAACTGATCACCAGAGTAGAGCAGAATTCATAAGAAAGGATTTTTTCCATGATTCATCTTAGGAGTATTGCACAGCTTACCTTTGGAGAGCAGAAGAAAGAGAAATAAAAATGACTACTGCAGCAAGAAAGAAAATGCCAGGTTTTGAGGAAATTATATTAAGGAAAAGGAGAGATAGGTGAGTCTGGATTCCTTCTGTATCTTGGTTTTGGTTCCAAAAAGTGCTACAGAGCAGTGAGCACACCAAAAGCATGGGAGTACCAGAGAGTCCTGATGTTCTGCAGGCATCTGACAGTACCTGGGAGTGACTCTTTTAGAAATGTATACACAATATGTGCTGATACAAGGTGTCACTTGAGTTTTTCAACTGTAATGGCAATGTTTCACAATTTCTTACTTTTCCGATAGCAAGAAGATCTCTACTCTGATCATTCTGGCCTAGCTCTTTGTAAAGAGTTCAATGGCACTTATTTCAGGTACTTTTATGCATCTAGTCATGACTGCTTAAAATGAGCAGATTGTCACACAAAATATGCATGGTAGAAGTCTATAAGAGGATTTCTTAGGTTTTTCATTTTACAGCAGCTGTTGAAGTGAGCATGTCATTGTTGTTATTCTAGGCATGGTGAAAATTAGATTTTTTGTAATTTTGCCTGTAACTTAACCCTTATAGATGGGATCAAGGGTAAGGACTGTTCTGACACAAACTCATAGGAATTTTCCCCATAACGTCACAGAAACAGTGAAGGAGAGAGGAGAAAGAGGAGAAAAATAATGAGTTCCTGAAAAGACTGCCAGATAAAAGCACAAATGATGACAACAATCATAATATGTGATCATTTGGGTATAACTTAATGAAACAAACACGTGTGGATGGACACATCAAATACAGTGCTTTCCAGCTTAAACTTCTACTTGAATGGGATTGCTGTGACTTTGAAAATATCTCCAGGATACCTTAAATAGAACAGAAATAGCTCAAAGACAAAGCTGACTTTAAGACATTCTTCAGAGGTCATTCCCACAGTGTCAAAAAAAAAAAAAAACCTCAGGGATACTGCCAAGAAATAACATCCTTTGGAAGAACAGCATTATATCTATCTTTTCAGTAGGGATACCTCTTCTGTGAAGTGATGATATCTCCTTGAAAATGTTTGGTTTCTTGTCACTATTCCCACAAAGCAACAAAAGGGAAACATTTCTCCTAGAAGAAAAACAAATAGTCTAAGTACTTTAAAGATTAC
This sequence comes from Chloebia gouldiae, assembly GCA_003676055.1. Taxonomy (NCBI): domain Eukaryota; kingdom Metazoa; phylum Chordata; class Aves; order Passeriformes; family Passeridae; genus Chloebia; species Chloebia gouldiae. Next base: position 4,647,464 of record QUSF01000034.1, on the reverse strand, counting down.
ATTTTTGTTTCACAAATCTTCTGTTTAAAAAAATACACATAGGTCCTTACAAGGATTATGATATGTTTGATCTGAGAATTGACTATTTAGTCACAGAACTTCAATGATACTCAAAAGAAAAAGATCATTTAAGTCAGACTTTACTGAAATACAGTCACAGACATCAAAGCTTTGTTCCCAGGCTCAGCTGTTACTGGCTGAATGAAGCCATACCCTGTTGGCCACAGTGCTGAAAGTGGATTCCTTTTGTTATTTATGGACAGAGGAGTTTAGGATCAAACTGTGGTCGAAGTTAATGGCAAAACTCCCACTGACTTCAATTAGAACAGAATTTGGCTCACAGTCTCATTACTGAGCATAACAATTAAAAGAAGCTTTTACAAGCTGTATTGCTGTGCAAAAGGGCATGAACCATGTAGCAGATTTCATTGAACCCACAGCCAACAGTCATTGCTATAGCAACTGAGATTCTAACAAAGGTAGTCACTGTCTCTGTAATCATCAGGTGTCTCTATAGCAACTAGAGTTTCCAGAGAACAAGAAAAATATTTGAAAACTGTCAGTTGGAAGAAAAGAGGTTTGTGAATTAGGAGATTGGAAGCAAGAGCAACATAAGGGTAAAACATCGCTCAGAGTAAAGAGAAATTATTGTCCCAAATGTACACAGAGAATGGCAAAGGAAGAGAGAGCACAGGCCAGGGGCTCAACTGGAGATGAGAGAGGGGTAAGGAAAGCAATATGGCACTCCAAAGATATATTCCCATATCTAAATTTGTTATGGTTCAGACATAATTCTCTTAAAGAAAAATTGGTTACTACAAAGGAGTGCAGGGCCAAACTTTCTCCGCAATAGGAGTTACAGTTCCATCAGGATTTTCAAAAGCACCTGCCTGCATTTCTTGTGCCCACATTCCTTTACAAACATAGCCCAGTTCATCTTCAAAATGGAAGAACACAATCTGTTCTCTTGAAATGTTGCTGCAGATAGCACAGTACAATAATATAGAAATGATGATTAATTGTTCTTAATGTTACTTCTATGCAAGTTTATAAACAGTGTTGAAATGAAAAAAAGGAACAGCTGCTGTTTGGATACTGTTAGGGATGAAAACAGCAGTGTTAATTACAGGTCTAGTTCTGTAAAATACGCTTTTAGGCTCTGAGCTAGGCAGCAGGGCTTTCTGCACATAAGAAAGGTCAGCATTTGTAAATGTAGAGTCCCCACAAAGAATAGTATAGTGATATTGGCAGAACCTATAAAATAATAACTTTAGACTAATCTGATTCCTACTGATCTAATGGAAATAAGAACTGGGGCAAGATATTTAGTTTAATTAGGAATTATTAAATTTGTTCATGTTCACAAACTAAAAGTAATGCAGTGGGATCAGCATGCTTCCTCTTAAAAGAAAGTCACAAAAGTAATTACAAATTCCAAATAGGATCCAATCCAGTATACTGATGCACTACAATGCTTTGTTTAAATAAACCAAAACCTTTCTTTAACCTGGAAAATTGATAAAAGACCGAGTAGTGCTCTAGTCAGATTTCCATTTCACGTGTAAGGAGAGCCCTCTAGTGGGATGTGCTTTCAGATTCGACTCATGGAAAGAGCAGCCCTTGTCATGCAAGGCAGTTAAATCAGGTATTTGTTCCTGCATTCCTTACTACCATTCTGTTACAGCACAGTGCAATGTAATATAATTTGCATCTGAAACAGAAGCCACCAAATGACACACTGATGAACAATGAACCTGAGTAAAACAAAAAGCTCTGTACCAAAATACTTTTTCAGGCAGCCTTTGGGTGTTTGGAAGGGAGGGGGGATTGAGTTTGGTGGTTTTGTTGGGGTTTTTTTAAGCCTTAAATGGCAATGACAGTCAAGATATTTACTGCTGTGGTGTGGCCATCCTGAATTCAGCAGTTTTTCTATAGTTGCTGTTTACTCAACACAATTGAGTCAGTGATGTGGTATCACCATCGATATGGAAGCATGGGGTATTAATATCAACAGCCTAGGAGAGACTGATCTCCAAGAGAGGTGCTTCAAACCACAAGGACCTCCCAACATGCAGAAAGTCAAACAAACCTGGCAGAAGGCTGGTGTGGATGAAGGAACGCCTGGCTGAGCTCAAAGAGGAAAAGGAAGTAGAGAAATGGAAGCAGACACAGGTAACCCAGGAGGAATACAGAGACCTTGCCTGAGCACAGAGAAACGCTGCCACAGAGCTGGAAGTCAGTAGGGATAGAAGGAAAAGGGCAGCAAAAGTGGCTCCTGCAAGTGTACACCCAGACTCAGTGGGGCAGAGAAATTACTGACAAAGGACACAGAAAAGACAAAGGAATTCAATGACCTTTTTGCCCCAGTTTTAAGTACACAATTCCAGCTTTGTGAGCTCCAACTCTGTGAGACTGATGCATTGCCTGCTTTTATAGGAAACTAAACTTAGACCAGTGTAAATGCACAAGTCCACAGTCCTAAGAGTTGAACATGAGTCAGCTCTCCAAAGTAGTCTCCTAGGAGGAAACTGTAATTCAGAAAGATTTAACTTAAAATTGTAATGATAAAAATTATCTAAATTGGTTTTTAGTTTATTAAAATATTTTTAAAATACCACAGGGCAGCAGTTCAAGCTGAAAATGAGCATTAAACCCACAGAAGTAAACTTGGAAATACTTCCTTCATAACCCTGACATTCAACTGTGTAGAATAATTTAAACTGTGTAAATAGATAATATCAGTTTTGCACAATTTTGTAAGAAGACATTTAGTTCTGAACCCATTGCCTTAAACTGTCTAAACTGGAACAGATTAACTGCCCTCTAAGAACTCATAGAACCAAAGTGCTTCCTGTCTTTCAAAGTTTTTATTTCTTCAGACATGCTTGCATTTCTGATTTACCAGTGAGAAAAGCACACATGAGCATTTCAGATCTGTCTAAACTGAATTTGGTCTCTGAAGGCAGATTCCAGCATGATGAGCTGGTTGTTACCTGTTATCACAGGGTGCATCAAATTTACTCATGTTCTAAGGGGAGAAGAGATTTTTCTCCATTACAATGCCTCTAGACAGTGACATATGAGCAGAAGGATCACAAGTCTTGGGAGATTAAAAGTCCAGTTCCACTCAATTCCATGTATATTCATCATAATTAGTACAGTATTTTAATAAGTCAGTAGAACAGGCTCTGAACCAAGGAGGGGGGAAAAAAAAACCAAAACAGACTTTATCTTCTGGATAGAAAGCTGTATTCCAGTAAACAGAAATAATTGTTAAAACCACTTTTCAGCTAAGTCTAATAGTTGTAACAAAGATACAGAGATTAGGTGGATTCATTTCTGTCTCTAGAGGCTCTGTCACCCATCTAGGTTGAATACCAGCAATATCAAATAAGAAAAATCAGAGTCTGACCTCAGATAAAGAGGGAACAAGATCAATAGCAAACAGCAAATGAACTGGTTTCATAGGAGGACTATTCTAAGCAGTAGAAGAAGAGATTTTAAAATGCACAGAGGCCTGGCAGTTATAAATGATGCTTCTTAGCCCACCACTGTGGGCTAAGTGGCCTTAAGTGGCCTTAGCCCACAGTATTTCCTGGGCAGTTGTGTATCAGAGCAGGAGCCAGCAAGGCAGGTCTTCTTGGCTGGAATGGATTAGAGAAGGATAACCACTTGTGATCCCACTAATCCTGTTCCAGTCTGTCTCGGGATTTTAGGCAAGCGAGCTGTGACAGAACATTTGTTATCTGTGTACTCACAAAGTGATTGATTTCTCAGTTCCAGAGTTGGTTTGGCTTGGCCTTTTAATTATATATGCAGTGCACTTGTTTTCAGTGTTTGCTTTTACTCTTGTCTATATTTTGCCTATGCTTGCAGAATTGCTAGTGGTGCTAAAGCTTAGCGTCTTTGATTGGAATTCCCACTAAGTATAATTAATTACCATTTTTACATAATGCTCCTTTTCTGACTTTGTATCTTCCAAGGTGAGAATCCCTCTACTGATTTACAAGACTCCTCTTACTTTCTATTTCATCTTGAGAGTTTCTATTGGAGCAGACTTCTATATCTGCCAAGCTAAGGATTATTGTTCTGTGAAATCCACAGAGTTGATAAGGTGGACACACAAAATAAGAGCACTACCTCTTGTTTATTAAAATTACATGCCAGAGGAGATGAAGCAAATACTATTTGCAGTAAGAACACAGTATTATGAGAATTACTTGACATACTGCCTTCCACAAAAACTTTTACTTGGTTTGTCTCTTTCACCTGTTAAGTAATATTAAAAATATCTTCCCCATGAAGACTTTCCTTATTCACCCAGTAGCATGTTCTTAAAGCCAAAATGTACCTTTCTATTTTATCAAGTTCCCTTAATTTATCATCTGTTATCAGTATTGGAAATATGATGCAGCTGTTGCAACAAATTGTTTTCCTATTTTACATGCAAATCAACCAGAACTTGGAGAGAAGATATTCCATTTTTATGAAGGGAAATTGCTGCAGGGCCTGGATACCCCTAAAAATACGTTTACCTGAAATAATGTGGAAAGACCTGAGCACAAAAAAAAAAAAAAAAAAAACGATCACATTGCCAACAGTTTTTCAAGTGAGACCTTATTGCAAACCCAGATAAGGTTTTCTGAGTCCACACTGTTTTACTGTATTTTCCATGGGTAGCTCTATTTTCTCAACAGAACTGCTCCTAATCTACTCAAACTCATCATTCTTTACAAATGCGTACATAACAAAAAATTGCTAAAGAACCACTGGAGAGGTGATTTGGCTTAATTTAGCTCAACAGGTTTCTGGCTCTGCATACCTCTAATAAAATCACATGGCATGCAGAGAATAATAATACAGCCATACCAGTCAGGACAAGGTGTAACAAAACTAACAGGATTGAAACATTTCATACAAACTCTTCTGTTACCCACAGCTTTCACATCAGCTCTTCTCCATGGACGACTCTGAACATTTGAGGCATCCCTCTAAGTAGCCTATAGGTACCAAATGACACCAGATTATTAAAAGCAAAAAGCATTCTAAAGGTCCTGCACTACTTGATTCCAATATATTTCCTCCAACAATGCATGTATAAAATTATCACTTACAAACACCTTGCAATGGTTATTCTGCCTTAATCATCACATCTTTGGCATATTTCAGACAGTGTGTAGTAATAATGAATACAATGGTTGAGAATTCAATGATAAACAACAGTTTTTAGATGCCAATTCTGGATTCCTCAGAAGCTGCAACTATGATGAGTGGCTGGGTCTGGAAAGCTGATTTCAAACAGTCTTACACCTCTGAGAGGAAAGCAACGTCTGAAACCCCAGTTCCGTAACATGGTGAGTGCTGGTTAGAACCAGACCTTCCCAAAATTACATAAGGACCTTTGGCAGAATTTAAGCCCCAAGTCCAACACCTGCAAGCCTGATACAAACCCTGAAATTCTGTTTTCATTTAAGCTCCGAGGTGGTGCAAATTGCTGTAATATGTGATTGCTTCACAAAGATGCATCCCATTATCTTGTGAGATAGGGCAGAATCACAACTCTATTTTGCAAAAGAAAAAAGGCAGCTTTGGAAATTAACACTTATTTGTTTCAAATATTTCATTCCACACCTGCTGTAGCAGTAAGATTAAGGAACTCCTTGTTATTTAGTGGAAAATCTGAGTTCAGGTAAATTAAAATAAAAACCTGAGCCTGGTCTCCCAAATTTGAAGTGAATAGTCCCATCACTGATATTTCCAGAATAAAATTACCTTCTTTCATTGTTTTGGGCTGCTTCACCATTGATTTTATTATAAGTGCCTGCAAATTACTTATCTCACAGGGTGGAAAAGAACTGGCTTTCATAATAAACAAATCTTTGGGTTTTATTGCAAAAGAAACTGAATGTGATTATTTTAAACTGATTTTTTTTTTTGCTGGCTTTTGATACTTCCACATTGGAGATGGATGATCAGACCCACAAAACTGAAGTCACTGTTATTTCCAAATTGTGACTATGAAAACCATATCAAGCCTTTATTTTTATTGTTTCTCCTCTATGAAAGTTATAAGCCTTGGCTATGTGACCAACATTTTTTGTAAAGAGTTGTATTAGTTGTATAATGAAATTGCTACACCCAACTCCCTTATACTATTTTTTAATTCAAAATACAGTACTGAATAATTCTCAGAAAATACCAGTTGGCATCATTACCCTTGCTTAAAATCGAGTTGCAGAGTTCATTAGTTTGGGAGGTGTCCTCAGGTTCCTGCCAGCTTTGCATCTCACAGAGGGTCCCTTGAAAATCACTTGGCAAATGCAGTTTTGACTTGAACAACCCTGACTGTGTTTGCAAATTATAAAGTAAACCTACAAAAAGAAAGAGAAAATAAGGGAAACACAAAGAAGAGAAAATAGTGAAACACGAAGAGAACAAAGTGAAATCACTGATAGAGACTGAAAATATATCTGGTAAGCAAAGGAAAAGCATTAATTAAAAAAGAACTAAGAGGAAAGTACTATTCTTACAAAGTGAAAAGAAAAAAGGGGAAACCTGTAAAGGTTGTGAAATTTGCTTATGCAGAGGACAGAATTAATTGATTATTGAGAACAAAATATTTAGCTTGATTGAAGAAACATTGCCTCCCTGAGAACACTCTATTATGAGGTACAGCTCCAAAACTGCTGAGTATGGACAGCTGGGTATTCCAGGGTTATTCACCTTTTACACCTGCCTGACTTGGAATGGGTTTTGTACAGATTATTTACCTCCAAAATGTGTTAAAAAAATAAAAAGTTATGAGAATTTAATACCAAATAATGAGAAAAATTATCTTTTATAATGCTGTTTTTTCTGATGAAGATTAGAGCTTGTTTGAAATTCTCTGTATGTAAATGCATTGCAGCCTTGACCACAGACAGAAAAGTCAGGGAGTATTTGCTATACATAGAGTTTTTCTGGTGTAATGGAATAATGAATTAAATAAATAAAATGTGCAAACAGCAGAAATTATGAAAAGTATATTCCACTGCATTTTATTCAGTTCAATAACGTGTTTTAAGTACTTCTAATTCCAGGTAATTGGACCCTTGCTTTTACAGAGATCTGTCTTCTGGCAGCATCAATACAAGTGCCTAAAGCTTGAAGTCCTTATCTATTGATTTGTTTTGTTTTTCTTTCATTGCACCACAGTAATGCGCCACCTTTATCCTATGTCATCGACATTTAAAGGTGAGGAAGTGGGAAGAGGAAAAGTTCTTAAACTTCCAAAATGTAGTAAAAGTTCTTATGCCAATTTTTTTAACATTATTTTTTCCAATTTAAACAGTGAAGACAAAATAGGACTCCTAGGATTCAGACTGGGCTGTAAACTACAGGAAGAAACATGATGAACACACAGTGAGTTTTACTACAGAATTTTAGAAATGGAGAGTCCGAGCCTTGGAGGCAATTTGTGCATCCACCACCAGAGCAAGCACAGTCCAGCAACACAATCGTACCATTAAAAATGAGACAGGGCAGCTTTAAGAGAGAAACAGGAAGCTGTAACTAGAATCCAGCTGAATTCTGAGCTGGGGCACTTTACCATGAGGCTGCAAATGAAACAGATGTGCTTGCTGTGAATTTCTGTAGTGTCTGGAGTTTTTGTACTGAAGGTGACAACACTTTCCTTCCTGGGATTTTTTTTTTCTTCTTTTTGTTTTCAAATACTTTCTATAAAGGGAATGAAATGGAGACATTGAAGAAATATGTATCAGTGAAAGATGAAGATCACTTTTATCATCAGGGAGCTGTGGAGCTGCTCATCTTTAACTTTCTACTCATTCTTACAATATTAACAATTTGGTTGTTTAAAAACCATCGATTCCGCTTTCTGCATGAAACTGGAGGAGCTATGCTTTATGGTGAGTATAAATTCAAGTGCCAGCATAACACTGGACTAGTTGCATATTTATGATCAGGCGCTTGAGATCAAGTGCTGACAAGGCTCAGAAATGTGCTAAATTAAATGTCATCAGCTCCATAAGTGCAGGGTAAAATAATAATGTGACAGCATCTCTCCTGAAGCAGCCAGAGGCTGCCTTGGTAGGGGAGCGGCTGTGATGAGCTGGTTATCCCAGCATGTGCATTCTGCTCCCTGTGCTTGGGCAGCAGAGAGCTGGGGAGTTCACTCTTTACAGAAACAGTCTGCTTGGGTTTTTCTAACATCCAAAGCTGTTAGTCTAAGGAGCCTTGTGGATACAGACATGTTGTCTAATAAAGCTTAAATTATCTTGAGAGCTTTCTTTTGGCTTTGCTCTGTGCCTTTGAAAAGCACACTGAAGAATGCGTCTCAAGTTTGCTCTCAATGCTGTCATTGTCGGGTAAGTTTAGCTTGCCTGCCTAGTTCTAATCTTTGATGAAGTTTTGCCATGTTGCATTTTGCTCTCACACAGAACTTTCCACATTGTCCCCTAAGTACTCTCTGGTTTAATGGCACACCCAAATGTAATGACTTCTCCTGTCACTCTCTTAGTGCGGTTTCATTGAGAGACTCTACTGCCATGTCTGCTGCCATAAGATACATACAGGAGGGCAAACTGTGTCAAAATGGAAGATAGAATCAACAGCTCAGTCATTGCCTGAGTGTCAGCCTGTTCTGACACATTCTATGCACACCACATCCTCCAGCAGTGCAATACACAAAACTGGTTTTGTTAAGATGGGTGCCTCTACTGCAGTAGCTTCCTCCTCACTATTGTGCTGTTTGCTATGTGCAGCTGATGGCATTTTCTGAAGATTTAGACCAAAGCTGTCAAAACAGAAATGAAATGTGGGAGAACACAAGGAAACAAAAATAAATAAGTATGGAATTAGACTTTTATTCATCATTTGGTTCTGTTTTGCTGCCTGCCCAGAACAAACTCTGCACATCATGAGGATAACCTGCTCATATCCTTTGGACTGGTTAAGAGATGAATGCTCCAGCAGGACAGAGCTTTTGAATTATTAAAACATTCCTCATGATTGTAAATAAACTATCTCTTTAGTCTTGCATTATTTATGGCAACCTTCAAACAGGGAAGAAAGCTTATATTTAGAGTCTAAAAAGCTAACGATGTCCTTCTTATCCTTCAAAATTTTGGATATGGGTGTAGTTATCTTTAATGCCATAGAATGGCAATATTAAAAAGAAAGTGAAAATTCAGAGGTCAAAAGAGAAGTTGTCAGATCAACTGGCAGCAACTTTGGGAGAAAATCTTCTTGATACCAAGCACCGACAGTGGGACAAGTCCTGCCCTCACTTAATTTCACCTTCCCTTTCCAAACAATTCTAATTTCTACCTTTTCTGCACAAAAAAGAGTCCCAGTTCTTTCAGTTTGCTTTACTCCAGCCCATTGAGGTATATATTAGATCTGTGAGTAGCAATACAATGAACTGATAAACTGGCTTCAGGTGGCAGGATATGGGCACCTATTGCAGTGTGTCCCACAGGATGACAGGTGGGCCCATATTCCTCGACTGTGCCTCAGGGGAGTAGCAGTGGAGAGGACAGGGAAGGCAGTGGGAGGAACACAGGGTTAAAAAACAAACATAGAAAGACAAAACCAGGAAGTTTTACAGTTACTGCAAAATGCTGAACAGCCACAAACAAAACACAGCCTGATAGAAAGTGCTATTTAAAGTAGAGAACAAATGGAAGGGGGGGTTTGGCTTTTTTTTTTTTTTTAATAGGCTCAGTAGCAGAATTCAGTTTTAGGCTGAATAGTTCCAGCTAGGAAAAAAAAACCCCAACCATACTATCTATTTAGAAACTTAAATAACTGAGGTCTATTTTTTTTAACCAAAGAAATGGTTCAACAATAATTATAGCTATGTTTAATTTCAAAATCTTTCTGTAAAGTAAAGAAAAACAAAAAGTATTTTGAATCATGCAGAATTAATTCACAAGAATTCGACATTATTTTAAAAAGTGTGTCTGTGTATTTATATATGCACACACATATATGTAGAGCAAGGCATTTAACTTGAAAGTATTTAAAGACTCCAATTGTTTTGTTTGTTTTGACACCAAACTGAGAAATCAACAAACAACAAGGAAGAATACTGACTTACCTGTGCATTCATTGTCTGGTTTTCCTGAGTCTCAGGAAACTGTCTCTAATAGTAAACTCCGCTTAATTCCTGATTTCTGCATACCAGGGAGGCAGGTGGGATGAGAGAGTTTTCTGTGCAAGCACAACACTCAGGAAGAGTGTGGGTGATGATCTGCACTAGCACTGATGGAAACAAAGCCCCTTGCCTGGGATCAGAGCAGGTGAGCCCTCTCACACCACCAGCCCTGGGATGTGGCCTCTTGGTGCTGGAGAAGACACCACCAGCCAGTAGAACACCAAAGTGCCTGTAGCCCCCTCCTGCCAGGCCAGATATCTTTAAATGCCTCAGCCATAAACCATCAGGTGCCAAATCCCCCATGTAAGATGTAAACCATGGCCCTGCACATTAGTGCAGCAACAACCCAGAGCTATCCAGTGGCAAACTGAGTGCAAGTATCCAAATTGCTCATTCTCCCCAGAACTCAGGTATCAGGCTCACACAGAGGTACCACCACTCAGCTCTGAGTAAGAGGCTAAAACACTCTGGCAAGTAGGCAGCCAGAATTGAACTTCAACAACAAAAAAAAACCCAAACCAGCAGCAACTCAAGCCGGGCCTTTTATATGGGAGGTTAATTACCAAATTTAAAATGCAATTGCTCTCAGCTTGAGTAACTGTCGCCCCTAGGGAATGGGTGGTATCCCCCAGGTGAAGGTGAGGCTGGCTGCAGGTGTACCAGCCTTCAGTGTTGTGCTCCATGGCATTAGTTGATCAGATGGGAAGGAAAACATAAAAAGGCTGAATGACAGAAGAGCCATTGTTGTGCTCACATGAACTGGCTTTGGGTTGCAGGGGTTAGAGGTGTTTCACCAGGTTTGGAGGGGACAGGTTTTGACAGGAGTGCAGAGGGGAAGCTGACTCACAGTAGCCCTTGGCAGCCCCTTCTGAGGATCCCAATGAGTTTGGAAGTGAGGCACAAGCAGTTCTGGATTCAGCTTTGGTGGAGGTGTCTAATGATGAACACTATGATTATTATGCCTTCTAAATCCAGTATGCCTCTTGTGTGAAATAATTCTTTTTGCTTTCTGATGGTGTGTTCTGAGTATCCCTATACCTCACAGGCAGAAATGGATGGAACAGGTGCCAGAAAGAGAAATCTGAACATCAGTAAAACAGTATTTCATTGTCTTCCTGATTACAACACTCACAATGAAGAAAGGTTGTTGGGACTCAGAAGAGACATAAGAAAAATCACAATTAAGGCAGAAATTGAAATTTTGTAGTGATGAGGTGAAGAAAGGAACATCATTCTTGAGACTGAAAAATTTGAAAGAAAACCTTAAATATTTGGAAAAATCAAGTAATTACTAAAAGTGCCTCCCTGAGTGTTATTACTACAAAAAGCATTTAACAGCTGACTAGATTAAATCCTGGGGAAAGAACAGTCCTGTTTAGGTCAGGAGTTTGACACAATGACTAAAAAAGCCCACCAATGGTCACATTTTATCCTGCTTCCACTGAAGAACCTGGAGAACCTGCATTGCCTTCAGTTGAAATATGACTGAGCTGTAGTTAGAGTGAGATTTTCCTGCAAGATTTGACTTTGAAGGACAGTTGAGACTTTATTAAAGAAATTTGTAACATTAGTGACACGCTTTTCTGTTTCAATGCTGCATTTAAATAAATGTGCTTAAAACACTTCTTGAATAGTCTTTTTCTGCCAGCGTTCTTGCACAGACCTTGGTACAAAATATTACAAAATACAAAATATTTCTGTTACCTGCGAAGGTTAAGCAATACCTGGTAATAGAAGTGTATCAGAGGCTGAAGTTTAAAACACTGAGTCATAAGGACAAAAAGGTAAAGGAAAACCTGTAACTTTTCTGCTCTGGTGAATGAAAAAACATCAAGTCTATCAAATTAGGTTGAATTTTTAATGTATTTGAAATTGAAATTAAAAATTCAATATGTGATTCTTCTAGAGGAAATCTAATAAAAATAAGCTGAAAACCCTGACAGTTTTAACTAATGAATGGTTTCCTGGTTTCTGACTCATGATTTTGGACATCTGGGCTGAGCACTGTGGAAGTCATATTTCACAGTACACATGCAGTGCTTGCTTCCCTTTACATATACATACCTTCCCCTAACATTTTGAGGAATTCTGTCTTTTACTACAGCTAGATTTATTATCTGATTTTTTGCATGAATGCTGTGTAACTTAAGAGAGAGATCTTGGGATTTTCTACAGCTTATTGAAATCCTCTATCATTTACAGAAAGCAACCACACTAAACAATAGATTCTAAACAAGCACAAATGCATGCACACACTAAAAGAGACATTACAGCTGTTACTAAGCACAACTCCAAGAAGCTACAAACTTGGCTTACAGATATGCCAGGAATCTGCAGTTTCAAGAGTCTCTGTTAGGAGAATATGTGACAATAATGAAGATTCTCAAGTCCTTGTGATCACATGTATCCCCTTCTGATTATGGGACCAAGCTGAAACTTTAGCATCATATTTTGCAGATGCTTCTCTGATATTTCATGTAATTTCATTTCTTTCTTATCGTTTAATAGTAAGTATATCTATCTAGATGTTTAGTTGTCTTCCATCAATATTTCATCTGAGCATTCTTAAGTTATTTTATGATTGTGTAAGTAATTAGTAACTGTAAAGCTATTCATTCTATCCATGGGACTGAAAGCATACATGACATAAAAGAATTATTGAAATCAAATTTGAAACCAAATCAAAGTCTCTGAGGGTGTAAATAATCTCAGTAATGTTATCCAGAGAAATATTACCTCTCCTAAAGTAAACATGCAGCCTTCCACTAGAGCCAACAGGAAGAGCCATACTGTCCAGAGGATGGCTGCAGAAGTACACGTTCCTTTCTGTTAAATGTAAAGGGAAACAAAATAGCTGTAAGAGCCCTAAATTGTAAATAGTCTTATTATTCCTTCCATTCTTCCTGATTTTATTTTTCTATGTTTATGCAGTCTCAAAAATGCAGTCTTCTACAGAAAGCAGAATGTGCCTGAGGATGTGTCAGAGTTTTGTCCCCACAAATGAAGTGTGTAAAATACCCGACGGCACAGCTGCTGTTTATATGCTCAGTTCAGCACATGAGTTGTGCAGACATCTCCCTGCTCTAAATAACTATTGAAAATGCAGTGGATGAGAAACTCAGTTAATTATTATGCCAGCAACTGGATCACAAAAATAGGAATACGACTGCGCATATGTCAAACCAACATCTGCATTCTAATGAAATTACCATTTTGGAAGAATATTTTGTGATCATCGATGAGGTGTTGAGAGAGGTTCTGTAAATATAGAAACACTGAGAAGGTATCCTAGCATTGGCAGAGCTAATTTTTCTCTAAATGTGTGCCATTAAATGCTTAAAAGTACTTAAATATCTTTTTTCTTTACTCTCCAGGCCTTATAATGGGATTAATTTTACGATATGTGACAAAATCACCGGATGTTGAAAGTGGGACTGTTTATGAATGTGAAAAACTGAAATCTGGGCCATCCACTCTGCTTATTAATATAACTAACCAGGTCTACGAATATCAATACAAAAGAGAGATCAGCCACCACAATGTCAATGGTCACCAGGGCAATGCAATGCTTCAAAAGGTAAATGCTATCTTATTTTATCTCCTTTTTGCTCTAAACTCTGTAAGATATTTATTTTATTTTCATGCTTGAGAGAGAAAAACAAGCTTCAAGATCAAATGAGATAGAGAGAGAGTCTATTCTGAATTTAAGGTGGGGAAGAAGAACAGAAAAAGAAAGGAAGTGTGGTAGAACCCTGACCATCATTTAGCTCCAAGCTGACTGTGCACTCATGGAATAGTTGCCTGAGCTATTTCAAATGACAGTCCCAAGCTCCTGCAGACACTGAGTTCATTGCAGACACAGCTGTTAACTTGGATCCATTGCCACTAAACCTTTATAAACACCACTGATATCTTTATTTTTCCTCTGTCTTCAAAGTGACTTGCTCTGGCAGGGTAATGCAAGGGGAGGTTACCTCCTGTGGATAGCACAGGAAAGTGCAAACTCTAAAGATTTTCAAAAGACAAACTTGTAAGTATGTACTTGTAAATATGTACACTTAAAGTCATCACAGCATTCTCGTAAATTCTTCTACTCCTGCAGTGGTCCTCAGTAGGGAGACAGCACTGGGGCAATTCAGGCTGCATGCAAAAAGGGAAGTGTGGGAGAAAATTTGCAGTCTTCACAATGTCATGACCTTTTCTTTTTTCCAATATATAAAAAATATTTTACTTTATTAGTATAGTCTTCTCCTGCCCATGTAGTATTTGCTTCTTATAATAACATTCACTTTTCTTTTTTAAATGGCAGCCATTTGAAGAACACTGGAGTGCGGGAGCACTTTTTAAAATCTGGATTTGTGCTCAAAAACATTATATATTCACATTAAGCTCCTAAGCCCTTACCAATATCTTTTTACAATATTGCAATGTATTATTTAGCTTTTTTCCAAGTATTATATTATTGTTTGTCCAGCACAGTAATTCATGATCCTGTGTATTATACAGTTATCATTGGGAAAACTTTTAAGTTATGCTTAGAATGTACACTGGGGAGCTCAACAGAATTAGGATTTAACCATCTGCTCAAATTTCTTGCTGATGCAGCACCACTGTGTGCCTGTCTGCTGTTACTGCCAGACTTGCCCTTCTCAGAAAGAACCAGAATGTCAAGGACCATTAGAGTTGTGGTGGGTGGAGACAGGAAAATGCTGTGGCAGTCAGATTTTGCTGAATCTCCATTCTTTTTCCTGCTAGTTGGTTGCAGTTGCAGCTTTCTCTTAGCCAGAGTGTGTGTTTCATTTCCAGGGCATGTGTACTAATCCATTACATTTGATCCTCTCCGTCAGACCTGGCTCTGGATCTGACTTAGGAGAAAGGAGGAGCAATGACTTGCACAGAAATTTCTCTTGCCCTTACAGGGAACTGCCCAATCTTGTTTCTGTAGTCTCACTTTGCTGGAAGGCTCTTGAAGGTCTCAACCGTTAATTTTAGTTCCACTAAATTGTTGGAGAGATCTCAGTCTGCCTGGATTTTCACTTCTTCTTCCTTTAAAATTACCTAGCAGATGCCCTCTTGAAAAGAAAATAAATAAAAAAAGGAAAGGGGGATGAATTCAGCTGCATTTAGGAGACAATAACAATGCCTAGCAGCCTTCCTTAATGGCAGAAGCACTAATGTAAAAAACAGAAAGCATGATCACACCACACTCTGGGTTTTGTACAACTGCAATTCCCTTTTGACTGCACTAAAAGTGCACTTAGTGCCTTTTATCAGAGAGAATAGATTGTGCCATGACTTACAAACATGTATTCTTCAGAATATGATTTTGAATAATAAAACATGCAGTCAGGATTTCTGCTGCCCACAGAAAATGTATTTTGACATATCTGCTGAATTAATTCCAAAATTAACATTTAAGAATGTTAGTTCATAAATTAAGAAAATCCTCCTTTCATCAGGTTTTCAATGATGGTGCCAGCACAGCTAATGTTGCTGGCAGGTTATTTAGTTAGATTTTTTAGGTTTATGTTTCAAAGTGAGCAGAATGGAAAAAAGTCTGAGTTCTCACTTCCTGTTTATTGAATCAAGCTGTCAGCTAGTAAGAAGGCAGAAGTCATTTTGTGGGCAGGTTGTACTCTTTTGAAAGGAAATAATCTCAAATACTTCATCCTTAAAATATCACTTCATCTGAACAAAGGAGCTGCAAGTCTTTGAACTAATTATTTCCTGTCTTTTAAAAGTATTGGTATAATATAGCCTACTGACAGAACACTAAGCAGTACATGGACTTATTTAAGTTGTTTGGTTTTGTTTTCCCTCCAGCAATGCCATAATTTTAAAGAGAATTCTATTCTATTGTATTGAATTGAAATGGCTGAGCAATGTCCTTGGCCTTTCTCTGTGCCAGAAGTTGAAGGCCAATATGATCAGTGCACTTTCTCATTCTAGCACTACTTTAAAACTTTTAATAGCTATTTTATAAATCGTTTCCTTCAAAGGAAATGTTACCTTGGTTTTGCTGATGTAGGACTTCTATCACCCTTGTGTACATGGGGAATTGAGGCACAACACTGCTGATGTGTCTTTCCTGAAGGTGACCAGGAGCTCATGTCCGAACCAGGAGTTATGTCCTGGGACTGTCAAGTTGGATGTCTGGTAGGGCAGCTGCTTTTATGTGTTCCCTGGAAAGTAGCATGACTGATTTCCTTCCTGAAGGGATACTTTTCAAGTAGTATTCTGCATCTATAAGCTGTAAGGAACTACACATTTATACTTTGAAAAAACCAACTCAGTATAATCCCACAAACAGTGGAGCTGAGCCTGAGACCAGTCCTGATAAGAAGATACAATTAAAACACTATCATATCAAATTAAATGCTACTTTATTTGTCCTTACCCTCTCTTTTGTCCTTCCTAGCAGATGACCTTTGATCCTTCCATCTTCTTCAACATTTTGCTGCCACCCATTATATTTCATGCTGGATATAGTTTGAAGAAGGTACGTGTCTTTTCTTTTTGTGACAGAAGGGTCTGAGTGTGGCTGCTGCTCTGGAGACCCAACAGGCCAGTGACAGAGAACAGTCAGCTCAAAATTTCATTGCCTGGAAGGACTTGGCAGGAATGGATTAAAATGAATGATTCATAGCCCTCATTCTGCTCTGTTTCTGTCCCTGTGCAAAGATCTGATTGTGCAGTTTATAGCACTTAGGCCTCCCTGTTTTCAGAAGAGACCCCTGTGAGTGCTGTGAACTGCAGGCAGGAACAGCCTGTGTTTCATATCCTGCCTGGTCAGGACTTTGTTCAGGGATGGGGTCATGATACCATTTGCATCAGGTACTTCCAGTGTGAACTTCTGCCATGATCCTGAAATATTTGTCCAGATACATAAAAAAGAGGGAATTTGGATGGCATTCCACCAAGGGAAAAAAATTTAATTGTAATTAAATTACAATTAAATTGTAATTTCCAAAATAACTGAGGTAGCCAATATTGTTCCATCTTCTATATGAGAAATGTGTTGTAAAAAATGGCACTTCTAGATGTGTTTCTACTTGGTTTGAATGTTTTTTTTTTATTTACTATATAACAAAGGACTTTCCTTCAAACTTTCCTCCCCAGAGACATTTTTTTCGTAACTTGGGATCAATTTTAACCTACGCCTTTTTGGGAACTGCCATCTCCTGCATTGTCATAGGGTAAGTGAGTGCCTTCTGCTATTATCATGTGTTTGGTATTTCTTTCAGTTAAAAACTAAACTGTAAAAAGAATTGCAGAGCCTGCATGGTCCATATACTTAGCAACTGGTGTAGAAGCTAAAGTAATTCCTTTTCATGGAGTGCTGAGATGGAAAAGGTAGAACCCATGGATAGCCAAGAACTGTTCCAGGCATTGAGAAAATTGTGTCCTTCATTTTTGGCCTATGACTGGTGTAAGCATGAACACTCCACAGCTTCAACATCTGTCCTGAGAAATAGGACCATTCTTGCAATTTAAATTCCATGCTTCTAACTGGAATTTCTTCTAGAAAAGAGCAAATTTCTAACAGTAAAGGAGGCACTTTAAATCTCACAGGCCATATGAATAGATACCTCATGGCATGTATGTAAAGTAACTAGAATAATTTCAAAGGCTAAGTGAAATTCGTATTTGAAGATCACATGAAAAGCCTCAGTCTGGAACCATGTGTGAATTGAGACTGGGTGTGACTAAACAGCTTCTGTAGAAAAAGAGGAAGGAAAAAAAAGAAGAGAGGCAAAATATTCTGGTTTATTTCCAGACCTGTTTAGGGAAAAGTTTCTAGTTCTATGCCAAAATTTGCCTAACTAAAGAAAATATTTGCTACTCAGAAATGGATTATATATTTCTAGACTGACATGGCGTGAAAATTCTGTTTGCATGTGTGATTATCTCAATCAAAATTAAACAAATAATTTCAAAATCCTTTTGGACCTTAAAACTTTAAGGTTTTAATAATATTTGTGAACATCACAAAGACAATTCAGCTCTCACATTCTGGGAAAATTCCTGATGCAGATGCCAACGAATGAGCAGAGTTGGACTCTGCAGTGAGAGAGTCTTTGTGCCTGCCCAGAGCCTTACTGCAAGGAGCAGTGCACTGCTCCCAGTTTAGCCTGAGCATCCCTGGCATCCCCTGGCATTGCTGTGCTGGGCACTTGCACAGAGACAGCTGAGCTACCTCAGTGGGGATGGTCTGGGGAGGTGATGGAGCAGTGTTGCATGGAAGTGAGTCTTGCTGAGAGGCCTTGCTCCTGCTGGAATTGTGCAGAGTTAAATTGGAAAAAAGTCACAAAACTCTCTGGTGTTCAGGCTTTAGACCAAGAAGCACAATATAATTTGTAGACCTTATTTGAGGGCCTGGGCTGTAGAACTCTGAAATATATAATTTAATCTCTGCATGATATGGAAAGGAATATGGAAAAACCTCAGGTATTGTGAGGGTGCTTTCATTTAAAACTGATCAAGGTTCTGTACCTATTCACAGCAGTGTCAAATAATAGAAGCAGTTAATTTTTTTAATGTCTGTCTTTCCCTTTCTTTATAGTAAAGATGTATGTGCTGCATCAAGGTATAAAGCCCTTACTGACATTATTATGTGATGGAACTTTCTCCTTTAATGTCATTATAATAATAGTAAAATACATGAATGACCTCTAACTTCAAGTTCAATGATTTTAAAACCATTCTTTTATGGGTATGTCATCACACCTGTCTTGATAGCCTAGATTTCTAATAATCAAGCTTAGTAAGCATAATGCACCAGAGGCATTGTGGTATTAAAAGTTCTGCAAGCCATGGTTGCTCCAAGTGCCAGGAAAATTCAGACTCTGCAATCAAAGTATTATTGCAGTATCATCTTCTGTGCTGAATACAGAGTAAACTCTCAGTGTGGCCATCTCCCCTTCATGTAAAAAAAACCCACTAAACATCTTTGGCCTCAGGAAAAAGGATGCCTTCATCTTCAGACCCAAATTTGTAACTACAGGAGGCATTGTGCCATGTGTCCCATTTATTGGGGAGGAAAAGCTTAATCTCACTTTTCTTTCTGAAATTTTTCTTTCCTCAAGAAATGGCACCTCATCCTTTCTTGAAGTTCACAGCTTGGACAGCTACATCACTCATATTTTTCCCCTGCCTTTATCTGCATTAACATACCTATGGCCCTTGCTCTTGCCCATCTATGGCAGAGAGCATGCCTAAGACTGAAATTATAAATTCAGCTAGAAAAATCTACAGCCAAACAACAGTTTGAGCCAAATGGTAGCACATGTCTGAGGTAACAGTGGTTCTGGATCTCAGTAGGACTCTTCCTGTTCTTCCTCTCTCTTGTCTCAGCTATTGAATGTAAACCAAAGCCAACAGATCTGTGAGATTGCAGGAAGGAATTAGGGTTGTCCAGCCCAGTAATGCTTTTAAATATGCATTTGGTTTATGACTCTCACATTGCCCCTTGTAAATGGAAAAGGCCAGAGCAGCTTTGATACGTTTGTTAAAATAAACATAATATATTTCATTTAGCCTTTATTCCCAATACTTTCATTCCTGTATCCATGCTATTTTATCTAAAACAGAATAAATGCAGATAGAATCTACTACAAAAAGTTCCTACTAGGAACAATTCCTACTAGCAATTCAAAGTTCAAGCCCAAAGTCAGGGATAAAGATCCAAAGGAAACCTTAGGGTAGGGAGTGGTAAGCACTGGGCTTTGCACTGTGTTCTTGTACAGCCCCAGTGGAACCACTGCAGAGAAGGCAGTAATATATTCAGAGCAGGGCTTGTGTGAATGTGAAGCATGTTTTCATAATGCACACATCAGGATAAGGAGGAGATAATGACTGCAGGAAGAAGAAAGATGATACGAAAACTTTACTGATGGGAATGAAAAGTAAGCCCTAAAAGAAAAATATGTCCTAAGAGAGAAAGGGCGAAGAACTAGTTGCTGTTAAAAAAAAAAAAAAAAAAAAAAAAAAAAAAAAAGACAGAACCCTCAGGTACTTCTAGGTTTCACTGCTGTGGACACATATTTTGTGCACAGGTATGATTAAACTTGTGCTTTCTTCCCATGATATGAGCACAGCAGACACATAGGCAGTACCTCAACATCCCCAGGCTCAAGCTCTGTGTGTCTGCAGCCTCTCACTGGGGCTGTGCTCCTGGTGCCTGAGTTACAGAGCTCTGTGTGAACCCCTCTGGGGCTCCCCAATGTGGCAGGGCACAGCCTCTAACAAAGAAGGACCAGACCTCTCTTTGTCAACCAGAAACAGCTGGGAAATATCATTAATAAAGAACAGAAACATCATTTGGATTTGCTGCAACTCTTAGAGTGCTAAAACGTTGCCATGGAACACAGGGATACAATGGTGCCTGTCTGCTCTTTGTGAGTCTTTGCTTTTGTGTGAAGGGCCTCAAGAAAGAGGAGCTGTGTGGAATTTGAGTGAAAAGGCTGTAATCAGATATTCCCACTGAGGGTGGGGGAAGGAGGAGTAAGAGAGATTGATTTTTTAGTGAAGATTTTGCCAAAACGTACTTGCTTTCAGCTAAGTACTGCTCTAAGGATGCCTGCCCATAACAGCTGTAAGTCTGTCCTCAGCCACTTAACAGATATGAAAGATATAAAGCTTTCCCAGCACAGTGCACAAATTATACCCTTCACACCAAATCTGACTAGCAAGGATCCATGCAGAGAGAGCCCATGAGGGAAAGGGGAAATTCCCCCTCTCAAAGCCCTGTTTTAACTGCAGAAGTGCTGAAGTGGTCTCCTTCATGGTGAACAGAATCTGCTGTCCAGGTCTGTGTGATATAAGATCATAGAAGATCCAGTCTTTCAACAAATCTTTTCTCTGTCAGTGGTTCCAGCTTCCTATCTTCTGAAGAATAGTGTGGAGGAAAACCATACAGGCTGATACAGGGCAGGCAGTCTTTTGCTGTAGGAGACTTCTTGAGTTTCATGGACTCAGAGAATAACTTCAGTTGGAAGCAATATCTGGATGTCTGCAGTCATCCAGAACTCTGAGATACCTGTTCCAATCTTAACCACCCTCACTACAAATAACTCAAATAACAAAGAGTGTCTGTTTATCCAGTTGGAATTTCCCTTGCTTCACCTTGTAACTTTTGCCTCCCATCCTTCCCTGTGCAGCCTTCAGAAGGGGGCTTCATGTTCTCTGTACCCACCTGAAGACAGCACTTAGCTCCACTCCCACCTACATGAGGAAGCTCAGCTTCTGTCTCTTCTCACACACCACAGCCCTCAAATTATCTTGGTGGCTCTCTGTCCCCCCTCTGTCTTCCCTGTACTGCAGGCCAAAATGAAACATTCTATTACACGCGTCACCTCCAGGTGCCAACAAAAGAATTAATGGCTTCTCTTGGTTTGTCACTGTGCTGCCATGAACACAATGTGGTTTGCAGTCATAGTTGCTCTTGTGAAGTCCCATTTTGATTTGTGCTCCATTTGATATCCTCCAGTGTGGATGTGACAGCCTGGTCAGAGGGCAAAAAAACTAGATAAGTTTTCCCAGAAGTGAGTTGTGAGACTTTAGGGAGTTAAAAACAAACAATGATACCTCATTATTATAAACACACAGATCTTGTTTTCCTAGTCTTGTTTTCCTGTTTTTCTCAAAGACTGTTTATAAGAAAAGCATTTTGTTAATTAGCCAATCAGGTGAAATGTATTGATTAATTGACCAATGTAGTCTAGCTATAGCAGAACAATGTATAAAAAGAGAAAATTCAAAGTATAGCAACTGTGCTGTGCAAACCAGCCTTCTGGTGAGTCTGTGTCATTTCTAACTCAAGAGAGACACTCCAGGGGTTTCTGCACGTACTTGTGTTGCCAGCCATGCTTCTGTGGGACACAGGGGTGTTCTGCTTTTCCATAGGTACCTCTCTATTACCTGTCTATTATGACCATCATATGCTGAAGCACCACCGAGCTGATGCTACCCAGCGAGTGCATGAAAACTGGGCTGCTGAAGTATTACATGAACATCTGCCCCCTCTTGCCTTTTTCTACTTTTTACATCTTAGGAAGAAGCAGGGAGAAGGACCTAATGTTAACTTCTGCAAGGAATAGTGTTCTCTTCCCTTAGATGCTATTTTTAATAAACTGTGCTGGAGTCCATCTTCCAGAATTGATGTCTGTCACAGATATTTTCTATTTTGATAATGGAAGAGTGCTTAAATATTTGGAAAACTCTTGACACTGTGATAACAACCTATCAGAGCAACATATTGAGTGGCAGAGGATGGAGAACTATTTGCATTTTTCCCCCTCTTGAAATCCTTTTGACTTCTTTGCTCAGCATTCTCAGTGGCAGCCAGGGCCAAGATGCCTATGCATGTGAGCACAGAGATCATTAAGTTGGTCTTATCTGTGATTTTTTGTTTGGTTTCATTTGGGTACTCTCGAATTGCAAAGCCAAAACCACATTTTCAATATTCAGAATGCAGCATGTTTGCAGTCACTTACTCATATTTTTCCAGCCTGTCTACTACGTTTGGCAAGGCCTGATTTTTCTGGAATTTAAAGCTCTCTGAGTGTGCAACTCAAATAACAAATGTATTTACAGAAAACATCCGCCAAGTAAGATCTGTCTTTGTGGCAGCAGTGAGAATTTTGCAGTGAGAATAAAGCTGAGACAAAAAAAAAATGGGGTTTGGATCAGAAAAAGTTCAGTAATTGTCATTTTGAGCAAGTGAAGTTACAAAATGCAAATAACTGATAATAGTGGTGTCAGGAAAAATCATTCCAGGATAATCCCTGTTTTAAGAGGAAAGATGTTGGTGTTTTTATTAGCTACTCAGTTTGCACAACCTTCTCTGGCTGGGAGACAGGACTTCTCCATATTTCAACGGGAGCCACAGGCAGTCAATTTGGCTTGATTCATTCAAGTACATCTGTGAGCACATGGATGCTGGATTTAAAGTAACCATGTCAGATCACTTCATAGCAATCAGTGCTCAAAATTCAAGTTCTAATTTAAAAGCCCCTATAGAACCAAAGTATTTCTTTTGTGTATCTGTGTTTAACTGCAGTGACTAACAGTTTGGACAAAGTCTCTTCTGACACTTAAATTCAAGCATGAAGAATAAACCCTCATATTTGATTCTCACAGGCATTTAAAAACCACTTCCTTTGCCATTCCTCACCATTCTACAAATGAATACTCAAAACCTGTCCACATATGATCACTAAATGCTGAGACTAAAATAATACAACATAATAAATATAATTAATATAATACGATGTAATTAACATATACTTTCTAAATTCTCTCTTTTATAATCTGAATCTTAGATGGTTTTTACTTGAAAACCAGAGTAATTTTTTTGTTATATGTATATAGACATATACATACATAAGTAAAAAGTTTGATAAGAGAGAAAGAAAGGAGTATCAAGAATATCAAATATCAATACACATATTTTTGTTGATCATGAGATTAGATTTTCCATCATAACTTTCTGTGAAAGTACACATTCTCCATTCAAATGGCTGTGATATAAAGATTCCACCATCACATGAATTTTTTTTCTGTTCTCTTAACTTTACTGTTACAGCAGTCCCTCTTTGTGCCTTCTAAAGAAGGATGGCTTGGGCTGAATTAATAACACTGTTGCTCAAATGCAGCACTAGCAAGGAACATTCAACTTTCCTTTACACAGTTTACCAGGGGAGATGCGTCCTGACATAAATGTCCAGTCAGAGATTAGTTACACCTGCCCAAACGTTATTCTAAAAGTGAGGAGACACATACACAAAAGCTTCAGCAGGCAGTAGTTGTGGTTATTGAGCTCTGCAAGACTGGGGAATATTTTTTTATTTCCATAAGTATGTTGGGTTAGAGGGGAGTTTAGTGAGGTTATGGGTGTGTTTATTACTTTTTGCTGAGAGTTTAATGGAATATCCAAATGGGGTCTGCTGATGGGGAGCAGCACTGGCCCTATAATCTGGCTGTTCTTTCTCACTGGGGGGCTATGGACAGACTTTACAGCTTGGAAATGAAACACTTGTACCTATGTGCTCCAGCAGAGCAAAGCCAAATGTTGTTTGGCTTGAATTTACTGTGAGGTGCTGTGGGATTCTTCTGGATTTTGGAACTCTTTCTACAAGGGAAAAATGGGGCCAGGTTAAGGGTAACAAAAAACAAAATCTCTGTTACAAAAAGCTAAAGCTCTCCATAAACTAAGCAAATACCTTTACATGAATTACCTACTACTGTACCAGCTACGGTCTTGCCTTCCAGGTGATAACTTTTGTATTAATTTAGGCTTAATTCATGTACAACTAATATTTTTTCCTAATTGAAATACTCTTTTGCACTGCATGTTCTTATCAAATGACACATAAAAAACCCTCAGGTCCATCTTTTCTCCACACACCACTTGTAAATAGCAAATGCTTAACCTCCCCACAAGCACAAATAAAAGCTTGCTTTTTGGTACAAACAGAAACTGGTGAGGGGGAGTGTTAAAGTATCTTAGTGCTGTAGAAATTAACTGAGGGAGAAAAAGGGAAAAATTATATATAGACCACTTTCCCTCCACAGTGGTAAAAGCCCCTGAACATCAGATGTATGACTTCAATAATGTCTAACAATATTTTGAGGCCAAATATTCAGCCTATGAGTGGAAATAAAGATAAAATTTGTAAGAAAACATTCACTGAATGTACTATAACTGTTGTAAGAGTACAGTGCCTGTGCTGGTATTCCTTTTGGAGGTTATGGCTGCTTCCATGTCCCATCTTGGAGGGAATGCAGGCATTTTCTTTCACTCACGAGACAGTATTGCCCCAGTTTTCCATTAACTTGAGGAAATTCAACGGAGATAATTTAGATGAAAAATCAAGCTAAGTCTCTCCAGATTTCTCCCAAGGCAGATGAACACCAATCTCCAGCAGGAAAAGAACTGATATTTAGTTGTTAATGTGCAGCTCAGTTGCCCAAAGCAGTAGCTTTCATTCTTTGGTCAGTCCAAATCTGAGGTAATTCCATTGCAGTCTGTGGAGTTGCGACCTGCAACTCAGAGCTGCAGTTGCAAGGGGTAATTGCTGCTTCTCACTTTTGTTCAAAGGTGTGTGGTGAATCCAAAATGGGTTTGGAAAGTGCAAGTTTAGAGAAGCTTGAAAATATACACCCATTGTGATACTTGAGTTGGGGAATTCTGCATAGGAAGTAGAAACGGAAGAGCTTTCCTCATAGTCATAACTCAGAGAGTTCTGACAGGTCTTAAAGTTACAAAGTATTTTAAAATGCACCTCCTGTGTGAAATTATGGATATGAAGCTGGATTAAATCAAAACACTAATATAAAATAATGTTTCCCAGACCACTGACACCCACACACAGAGTGGAAAGTTCTTCCAAGAGTACTTTGATGCCTTCAAGTATGTGTTGCTGCAAATTCAGCCAGAATTTGTCGCTATTTCGCAATAAGCATCTGACATTGTTTACTGCAGCAGAGCTGATCCTGCAAAAACCAGTTTTTCTTCTCATAAACAGATATGCCAAGCAGCAGGATGTAATTATTTGCATCATCCAGAAGAACCCCTCAGCATACAAAGGAAATAAATGTATCATAGAGAACACCCAAGGTGTGGGGCTGCAGAGACATACAGAACCCGGAATAGCAGGAGATTAATTTAAAATTAAAAGTATATTTAATTTGGTATTTGATATCCAGCAGGTTCTCCAGGAATCTATCAAAGAATTTAAATCATGTGCTCTTCTGAAAAACATGCAAATGACATTTGTTGCAAAACAGGCTAAACACTCAAGTCCAGATATTTCCCAAGAAAAAAACGTATCCTGGAAGGAAGAGTTTGTTTGTGTGGGTTTTGTTTGGTTTTTGGGTTTTCTTTTACAAAGTGTCTTCCCAATTGCCTTGAATGTCAAAGCTTTAACTGCAGGAATGAATACTCTTGAATAGAGCTCCTCACGTCTTCTTCCCTGATATTCCTGCATCCTTTAAGAATGAACATGCAGTGTGGCTTCCAAAGATTGCCAGTCTCCTATTTCTCTGGCTATAGATCACCCATACACCTGTACAAAAAAAGCTTCCCTGGCTGAAACATCATTTGCAGTCTCAAGTTTGCAAGCCTGCTCTTGCAGTCTCCACAATGACTTTTAGGGAAAACATCTTTACAGAGCTGGTGAAATGGAAAATAAGCATCCCTTATGGCCCCTTATCCTGAAATCCACTGCCTCGCAGTACATCCTGTCTTTCCAGAACAATTCCAGGCTACAGAGGAGAGGAAAGCAGGGGGAGGTGCATTGACTCCGATGTGTTAGTGCATTTTCCACCTCTTACAGATATTTTTCCATACTGCATGAGAAACCTGCACACCAAGCCTAGAACTGGGGAAGGCATCTCCAGCCCTGGCTGGGCACTGCGCCAGGCCATAAATACCTGTATGGCTTTGCTAGGTAATGAGCCTGGCCACATTTCCTTCTGAGACAAAAAAGGCAACTGCCTGCCCTCTGTCAGGAGCACACGGGCCTGTGAATTGGTTGCAAAGTGCTTCAAGCTGCCTCATGGTGAAAGGTGCAACAGAAATTTAAAACAGAGGAGGAAAAACCTATTCCACTACAGTAGCATGGAGCTATCTGCAACCTACAGTCTCTTCAAACTGACATGTTTACTCTTAGATCAAATGCTGAGCAACACTGGGAAGCATACAGGCAGCAAGTAGCTCATTGGAGCAGGAAGAGAGGGGGTGACTGAGACCTCCTGCCTGTTACCTTGAAAAATTCATAATACAACAGCTCAAAGGATGCTTTGTTCTCCCACCCACCACCATTTCACATACCCCGCTTCTGAGCCAGCTGATCAAATGGTGCTCTTGTATCTGACAAGTCTTTTAAGGAGTACTACTGGTTTTGGCCTGAAATGTTCTGTAAACACTCCAGTTTTTATGATGGCTCTGGGACAGATGCTGCACTCATTGGAGACAGAACCTAAAAAAGCTGGTCTGGTCAGGTAACCAGATCCTACACAGTGAGAGGCAGATGACATTTAAATAGTACACAGAGCTTTCCTTCTGATTATTAAGGTGACAAGAAATCATATAAGGTGTGGCCCGAGCCTTGGCTCTCCTTAAAATATTGATTGTCTAAGGACTCCACTACATTTGATTCCATATTCCATACATTTGACAATGATGATAACTTGCAGCAAGATCAGTGGATGGCTACCAAATGGACCTTTATGGGGCTGAGACCTTGTCCCATAAAGAAGGAACTGAATAAACAGCACATAAGTAAGAGGGGCATTGAGGGGAGATTACCAAGAAAGAAAAGCCAGGCTCTTCACAGTAGTACATGGTGGGAGGACAAAATTGACAGGCATAAACTGTATTTTTAAAAGGTTTGACTTGATATAAGCAAAAGCTTTTTCTTCATGAGGACACTCAAGCATCAGAACAGGTTGTCCAGAGATGCTGGATGTGTAATCTCCATGCTTGGAGTTTTCACAACCTAAGTGGCTAAAGCCCCAACTACTCTGGTTTGAGCTCATAGCTGATCCTTGCTTTGAGTAGGAATTTTGACTAGAGACATCCTCTGGTCCCTTCTAACATAAGTAAGTCTAAATTCTATGTTGCTGTAAATAACAAACCTTACAGGAGAACATATCCTGCCCCTAGTCCATCTCTTTCAGCCTTTTCCTACTTTAATTTTTCTGCCACTTTTTCTGATTCAATTATCTTGGTCTCCATCACCCCATACCCAACACTTAGCTTGCAGAGTATTTTTTATTTCTCCTCACTTTTGTTAAAATATGGAATCTACATAAAAAAAAAGGTCTTTCTGAAGAAAAGTTAGGATTATTTCACTTCCTTCTGAGGCAAGTACTTTATGCATGAAGATGGCTCTTAAAATGCTAATTAACCTCAATTCTTAGTCAGCTCCATACCTTAAAAAGCAAAAATAAAATCACTTTCCTTTCTGTAATACACTGATTGGGCTTTTCCTTGTGGGACGAGATGTGGCACCTCTCCCCAGCTGACCACTCTCCAGCTGAAGCTTAGCAGCAACCAAAATTGAAATGTGAAAGGACCACAATTGCCACTCCTTTTTGACCTCTCCATTATTGAGAGCATGGGTGATTTTATCTCTGATACGGTTTTTTTGTGCACACTGAAAATTTTGAGCAGGATGATGTCACTGTAAAAAAAAAAAAACAAACAAAAACAAACAAAAAAAACCACCTTGATCTGCAAAAAGATAGTAAGTAACAGCAAAACCTCTGCAACAAGAATTTAAGGTCACATACAGGCACAGCAACTGACCCAGAGACTGCACCAGAGATGCCTTTTCATAGCCTTGTTGATATATGAGAGGGTTGTTTTTCTTCAGATTTCAAATGAAAAATCCAATTTTTTTAATTGCTCACATTCCTTTCTTCCATCCTTACTACCCACTCATTGATGAAAACAAGGAAAGATCTGATTTTTCAATGAATAGACATTATTTTCAGAGTTCTGTTTGCCTACTTTATTTAACCCAAGTGGGACTGCACATGAAAACATTAGGTATGTTCCCTGTGAATGAAGTCCTTTTATTTGATTTTGGGAGTGTTTATGCAACCTCAATGAAAAATAAGTGTCATAAAATGAAAGTAAGAAAGGGGAACATATCTGAAGTTGTTCTGTCTAGCAAATCACGCCATGTGGTTTATGCAGTTGCCCTCTGTTGTTTATTGGGATGTAAGTACAGCTGATTTCAGTTTCTTGCCCTGTGAAAATTTCAGTTTATTGCCCTTTGAATAATATCCAGAGTGAGATTGCTCTTCACCACCCTTTTGTCACACTCAACAAATGATTTAGGATAGAATTTACCTTAGGTCCAATCCCCTGATGAAAACAAGGCTTACTCCAAAAGCTGGAGCAGGTTATGTGGCGCCTGCTGGTCACATTTTGGATGCACGTTGGTGTCCATCTCTGAGGAGCAGCATTAGTATCCAAGTGCAGCTGGCTTTCAAACCAGTGGTCATGGCTTTCCCAGCCCAGAAGGAGGAAGGCTGTGCCACCTTCCAAGTCTTTCCCAGATGGGTGGCTTAATCAGCTTTCAATAATCTTCCTATGAAAGTTGTCTTGCCTGGCACATACAGAAATCCATGGTTTGTGCTAAAGCCTAACACAGTAGCTGTCTAACCTGCCTGCTACTCAGACCTTCTCATTCAAAGATGTTAAAATACTTTTTTAGGCTGGGCTTGATGTCTAGGAAGCAGAACACTGATCTCACTGTAGATGTGGAGAAACGCACAGGGTGTGACTGTTCAGGGGTGTCAGCCACAGCTGGAAACAACTCAGCCCCTGCCCTGCCCCGGGCTGTGCTGCAGCGTTTGCAGCAACCGCGATGATGTGAAAAGCGCCTTCTGCCCTCACATGCAGACGGCTCAAAAACTCGGGTACCACGGAGGGAGAGCAGCCTGAGAGGCCGGCACCGGCACTGCCGGAGCCTGAAGCCTTATCGATGCAGCTGGGATGCTCAGGATCCGCCTTCCTGTCCTGATCCCACTTCGGCACCTTTCCAAAGCACCCTCGGTTGCGGCCAAAGGCTCATTTGTGTCTGATCCCCATCAGAGCGGTGCAAGAGCCTCTCTGCTTTCGTTCAGCCTCCCGGTGTCCCGTTCTGCTGCTGAGCGCAGTTTAACGCGCAGCACGCGGGGCTCGGGCTGTGCAGTTTTAACTCCTCCCGCCGTCAGACCCGAGCCGGCGGCTTCGCTTCGCAGGCGCCAGAGAGGGGAGAAAAAACTCATCCCGAGCACTTTTAGAACGCGAGCCCCACGGGCGGAGCGCGGGCGCCGCCCGGTGGCCGCTGCGGGCACTGCGGGCGGCCGGGCGCGCTGTTCCCGCGGCGATCTCCGAGCCCGGCCCGCTCC
>QUSF01000034.1:4420532-4617000 GCA_003676055.1 Chloebia gouldiae | reverse complement strand
GGTCGGGCTGGGCTGTGCCGGGTCGGGCTGGGCTCTGCCGGGCCGGGCCGGGCTGGGCTGTGCCGGGCCGGGCTGGGCTGGGCTGGGCTGGGCTGTGCCGGGCTGGGCTGTGCCGGGCCGGGCTGGGCTGGGCCGGGCTGTGCCGGGCCAGGCCGGGCTGTGCCGGGCTGGGCTGTGCCGGGCTGGGCCGGGCCGGGCTGAGCCGGGCTGTGCCGGGTCGGCACCGAGCTCATCGCCAGCAAACCCGCCCTCATGGCCCGGGCTCCTATTCGGGGCTGGTCCTGGGGCCCCACTCTGGCACACGCAGATCCCGCGTGTGCTCCTGCTCCACATCAGGCGGAGCCAGCGCCGGCCCTCCTGTTCGTCTTGCGGCAGAGCAGCTGCCAAAAGTCTGCGGCAGCATCAGCCAGGACTCCCACTTCACTTTCCTCGGACTTTGAGCACGGGTTGTACTGGGTTTACCACAATTTACTAAACAAGCGTCATCCTTCACTTGTCAGTTTCCCAGCTCTGATCTAGCCACGGGTTCTGAATAATACAATAAATGACACGAATCTGATGAACAATTATTAGAAAACTAGGGATGTCTTGGGGATACAACAGAGTTTCTTAGCTCAAATTGTTGTCCAGTCTGCAAAATTGTCAGAATGTTAATAATCAGTCTGATTTTCAAAAGTTTTCATGTAGTTTTCTAAGTAGGGATTTAGTTCTGAAGTTGTGACACAACGATTTAAGGACATCGCTAACAAAGTTACACGATTTGCCGGAACACTTGGAAAACTGGAAGTGACTCAGAAGCCTGCAGGAGTTGTTACAATGCCCTCCTAGTAAAAGGAATAGACTGCAAAACCCATTACAGTTGCAACCTCTCACTGGCAAATTGCAGCCTCATTAGTAATCTTGGCAAGATGACGGGGGTTTTACATTACTGATCCTCTTGTTAGCCCCTCAAGTGTGCCACTGAAGCGCTCTTTCGGGAGCAGTTTGTGGAAGTGAATGTTGTAAATATATTGCCTTTATAGGCAAACAGACGCTCTCTGTCTTTGGGGCCGTCGAACTGGCACCTTCACAAACTCACAACTCACTTAAAAATAAATGGGAAGAGAAGGTACTAGTTAAACCTGCCAAAAATTAGGATCTAATGATAATTGTAAGCACATAAATTTTGTTGTATTTTCCCAGTGAGCCAAGACACATGCAGTAACATAAAGTAGCTTCCTTTCCCCTCAAAACTCTCTCATTAGTGGTGTAGATGTTCTAGATAACTTCTAACTGTTCCATACGCAAGGATGACATACATATCTATATATACACACACGTATATATGTGTATATATATATATTTTTAATTGAAAAGCAGACATCTATCAACAACGCAGCTACTGACTTAAATGCACTAACATTACTGTAGGGCAATAGCAGTTATTCTCAGGCAGGCAGTAGGGGGTCCTGTTCAGGTACTCCACCAAGACAAGAAATTTATGTAATTAGGAATACATCTGTCACTACTGTCCCCAAGCACTCCCTCGGTGTCCCTCACAGCACAGTCTGGCTGACAGCATGAGGTGATGCATGTAGTCAAGGAATGTCATTATCTCTCCACTGTGCCTCAGTTTTTCTCGTAGATTCTTTAAACCTGGCTTTTCTCCCATTAAACTGACCTGGGAGCTGCAGAGCATCCAAGCAGACTCCTTCCACTTCAATAAAGCACTGGTTTAATACATTACCCAGTAATTGCCCACAAATGCGCCATGAAGGAAAAACAGTTCCACAAAGCTTCTCAGATAATATTCTCCCTGATTACAGAGTCTCGGGAGGGTTTTTTTGCCAAGGAGAAGAAAATGCTTGAGGTTCACTCCTCATGGGCTGTAAACAAAGGTGTCCATAGCCACAGTTCAAAACTTTTCTCCTCTGTGTTCTTCCTCTTCTCATTACTGGCCCTTGTGTGGCTTCTGTTTTGAAAGAATTAATTATTCAGGCTGCCTATATGTCTTTTTTCAACAACTAGCCCCATTGTGTTACAAGGACAAAAACCTTCAGTAACAGCCAGGACAGATGGCTGAAGCCCGGCAACACATTTCAGAGGAGTGCCACACCTCTGTGTTATCAAATCTGGCTTTATTTGCAAACTTCCTTATCTTTGGTATTTTAATTATAGTGCTACTCTTGAGGATATTCTTGTTGCACAAAAACATCATATTGAATTATTTTTTAGTGCCTCATTAAGAGAAAAAACTGGGAAACATGATCCAGATGCAAACTAAAAGCTGAACAATCCAAAGAATACAAACTATGTAATTTAATAGAAATCTTGTTTAAGGATTTATTTATCTTTTGCCAAGTTTTTAACATGTTGGGGGTGGAAACACTGCAGTATTATTCAGCAAATATCCCTGCTGGAATACTCTTTTCTTGCCATAGTGATACTATGTAAGCTGTGCTATCTCAAGGGAATTGTGTAACAGTGCAGCACCAAAATGCTGTGCTGAGGTATCTGTGCCTTCATACTTCCTTTCCTGCAGGGTTTTCTGCCTCTAAAAAGATGTCTGAATTGCTTTCTTGCACTTCTTTCATCTGTTTGATCATTATATGCTAACCCATTAATAATTTCCTCTTGCTGGCCCGTTCTGAAAGCCTCATGTATGATTTCCAGTTGATAAAATTGCCATTGGGATGCCCTTGTTCTCCCTTTAGCATTGATCGTCATCACTCATGAGCAGATGCTGGGGAGGCAGATGATCTTTCAAATGTAGCAAGGAAGACTGGGAGGGGAACGCCTGGAGGCAGATTCAAGCACTTAGAGGGGTGTAGTCGCACACAGCGGTGTTAGCTTGCTGCAGGGAGGGAGGGCAGCAAGAGCTGAACATCAAAGTGCAATGGAAATGTAAAATCCTTAGTTCTGTGATTCCTCCTTTCATCTGTGCTTTTTCTCCTGGCAAGGTGTTGCAGGCAGTTCTGCTTTCTGTGCCACCGAATAGACTCAAGCTTCAGTGAATGTAAATGGTGCCCCTGGACCAGGTTTTTTTATCCTTCAGAAATTCTAACACTCTCTGAAATTAATTTCAGTTTGGATATTTTCAATCATCAAAAGAAGGCACAAACAGTCTTTCTAGGGCATGCAAGGCACAGCTGTTCTTCAGACTCAAGTTGCAACAAGATGGGGAAGAGCAGGAAAATTGGAATAATCCATCCTTAGGCTGGTTCAAGCCATACAATGCATGATGGCATCTGTGACCAGCTTTGGTGCAGGATCCTGCCTGCCCCATGGACACCATGTCCCACCCCAAAGGGAGGGTGGCAAATGCAGGCTCAGTGTGCTGGGGCTCCCCCAGCCTGGGTTCCACGGCCAGGCCAGGATCCCACAGGCACTGCCCACCCGGGGCTCCCTCAGCCTGGGGGTGGATCCAGATGTGTCCCCCGACCTCTGGCTGCAGCCAGCTCTGCTGTGCTCACTCAGGTACAGAGCAAGCATTGCCATCGTGCTTGTTCGGCCCAGTTTGGGGATGTGAGTAGATCTGTAACATCTCTGTCAGTGCTCCCACGGACCAGTGATTTTGTACATGAGAGACTGCCGTGAAATAAAAAAGGCTGCACGTATAAAAAATACCTGAACCGAAATATGAAATGTATAATATAAAGTTAACACAGCAACAACTCCAAACTGAAGGAAGTGGAGATCTTAAGACCACTTTTTAAAGTTTTGTCAAGAAAATCCAGAAATAATTACTAACTTAATTACCTGAAGCTATACCAACAGGCAGCCTAAAACAATGCTTACTGATTTCTGAAGTAGTCTTAACTTTTGTGAGTAGTCCCAATTTCTTTTCCATGTGTGAAGGCCTGGCCTGATTAAAAAAGGACTTCTCTAATGTGGCATGAGCAGTATCTGATGAACTGAGGTCCAACCTATAGAAAAGCTGCTACTGGCAAGCATTTTGAGTAATCAGTTGTCCATATGAGATTAAAGGGGAAAAAATATTTCTGCAACTTACAGGAAGATCTAAATAGACCCTCTGTTAAACTGTTCTTGTGCCAGGCTGACCCTGCTGACCCACCAAAGCTGCTCTGTCCCTGCTCTCCTCAGCTGGACAGAGCACAGAAAATACAATAAAAAGCTCTTGGGTCGAGATAAGGGCAGGGAGAGATCTCTCACCAGTTACTTTCAGGGCAAAAGAGACACAACTTGAGGAAATTAGTTTAACTTACTGCCAATCACATCAGCGTAGAAAAATGAGAAATAAATACAAATCTTAGAAAAACCCTTCTCTTTTCCACATTTAACCAGTCACACTTCTCCCCATGGCTGCACAGGGGGACAGGGAATGGGGGTGGTGGTCAGTTCATCACACCATCCCACCTCTCTGCTGCTCCTTCCCCCTCAGGGGAGGATTCCTCACATTCTTGCCCTGCTCCAGCTCCCCATGGGGTCCCAGCCTCCTTCAGGCACATCTACCTGCTTTGCCTGGGCTCCCCCAGGGGCTGCAGGTGGATCTCTGCTCCTGCATGGATCCCAGGGGCAGCAGGGCACAGCTGCCTCTCCATGGGCTTCAGGGGGAATCAGCTCCGGAGCCTGACGCACGTCCTGCCCCTCTTTCCTTGACCCTGGTGTCTGCAGGGCTGTTTCTCTCCATATCCTCACTCCTGTCTCCATCTGTGCAGGTTTTGTGCCCCTGCTGAAACGCCTCCTCGCAGAGGTGCTGCCAGTGGGCTCAGCCTTGGCCAGGTCTGTCTGCAGCCTTCTGCCATCGGCTCCATCAGACACGGGAGAAGCTTCCAGCAGCTTCTCACAGCAACCACCCCTTTAAGCCACCCCTTAGCCCCCCTCACTACCAAAATCCCACCACACAAAGCAAATAAATACAGTTTTTAACAAATTTGGCTGCAGCTGCTGTATAAAATCAATTCCAAAAGTTACTGTAGTTCATGGTAAGCCATGTTCAGTGATGTAGTATCAGTTAATTTGTCTTGGTGTCCTCCCAATGAGGGAATGTACTTCAGTCTTGCTCATTTAAGAATATAATCTTTCTCTGATCTTTGAAGTGATGAAATGAAGGGGTAGATCACAGAGGCATAGAAATTAAAGCAGTGAAAGAGCTATTAGACTGTAGAGCTCATTCTTCCACCGCTAAAAGACTACTTTGCAGTTCATTCTTGGCTGTTTTGTCCAGTATTGCTAAAGCCCCGGGAGCACGGGAAGAATGAAGGGGCAATTCTAGTGTGCAGAAACGTCAGTCCATTTCTCTCTGCTTTGATCCAGCTATAGGATGAAGCAAAGCAGTAATTGCTGCCATTATGGAGAACAAATCTATTTGCATTTCTACAGTGCTTCAGCTCTAGCTGTGAATGCCTAATCAGTCCTATTGCTGGAAAAATATTTTCCAGTCTCCAGTCTAATCTATGTCTGATTGCAGTGCATTACTGCAAAGCCACTTCACCTGTGCCCCGGCCCACATCTCCAGGGGGCTGGGGGAGAATTTCTGAAGGCAGTGCTGGTGTGTAGGAAAAAACACAGCAGTGTCTGTCAGTACTTCAGTAACTGGGCCTCTAACAGAATCCTGCCCAGCGTAACATGCAAAGGTGTTTGTGCTTCTAGAACTGTAAAACCCTAAATATGGGTGTGGAAAGATCCCCTTACACACCTTTGAAGGAATAGTAATATTTACCCCAGCATCCATGCTAGCCTTAGCCTTAATAATCCCATTGCATTTTCCTCACCCAGCCTTCCCCAGCAGCTTTGGCTGCAGGCTGTTTCTCATTGCCTGTTCTGCATGCTTTTATCAGAGTGATAAGCACTATCGAGCCACTGCTACATCCTGGTGCTAACGTAGCTGCACAGTGTGACACATATTTGTATATTTACCCTGAATCCCAATGAGTTGCACCTGCTTTTCTACTAATCAGTAGTTTTGTTCTGCCTTCACAAACCCTGGAAATTTAAGGCCAGTTTAAGCTTAGTATGTAGTTCTCAGGACAGATATAGCTGCTTACTTTCAATCACCCAGCACAGAAGAGTTTTAATCTGGCCAAATCCCATATATTTATCTTGTTTACGCTTCTGTTTAATTTGATATGTAATGTACATGAGTCAGACAAAAATCATTGGTCCCATGATGTTTTTACACACACATTTAGGATTTTTATCTCCTGTAATCCAGTCACTGTTAGCACTGTTCCAAAGTCAAAATTATTTAAACAAATATCTCTATTTTTGTCATCAAAACAATTCATTTTTCATGTATTTACCAAGTCAATTTTTCCATGAGAAAGCAGCCAGTACCTAACAACTGCATTTCCATTTAATGAATTTAATTATCATTCTTTTGCCTCACCCAGGAAACATTAAAGGCAATTTTCCATTTAATCATTTCCACTAAAAGCTACAGCAGTAGCTTTGGATTTTAAAGATTGTCAAACCTCATCCGGTAGAATAGGAAGCTTTGTTTGTCAAACAAGACACAACAATCGTGAAAGATTGTTGTAATGGGAGCAGCATGTCCTGTAACAGGCATTCCTTAGTTAGAGAAGTAACCTCTGTGAGATGCACCAAATCAATCTGTCCTAGAGATGTTACTTCCACAAACTCTTCAGGAATGCTGTGGCAAAACTCTCTTTTATACATCCAGCTTGTGCCTGTGTAAGTCTCCTTATCACATCCCAGTGCTAGAAAACTAAAATACATTTATTTAGAAGGTTGTTCTGCCTTAGGGGGAAAGGAAATGAAAACCTGGACAGGGAGTGAAGTAGATCTTGACACATCTGTAGATTTATGCTAGAGGTTCAATCATATATCCTACAGGATCCTATAGGTTTATATCCTAAATCTCAGAAGGAATAAGAAATAACTTCCACCTACTGCCTTCTGCTAGCAATAACTAACCAAATGTTTTGGCAATTCCTAAGCTTAAATGGGGTCTGTCCTTGGCTGTTGTCAGTGAGGAGCATGGATACAGCATAGAGCCACAGAGCATACACTTACTGCTCTGTGGGTGGGCTTTGGGCAGTGTCAACTGTAGTAAAAGAAGGGGAAAAATAATTCTGTGAAGGGCTTTTTATGTGGTTAAAGGCTGTGAGGATCCCCCTGGTATGTCCAGGTCTGACAGAAAGCACCTTGCACTCTGAGTATCTAGAACCTTCTTGGTAGTGGGGACAGGATGTTTCCCCTGGCATTTTCATTCACTACCTTGAGCTTGTCAAGTTGCCCACAATATACTTAAAAGCAGAGGATTAGGGAATGACTTCTCTCATCCCAACCCTCACACTCTCCACAAACAGCTAAAACCTGAGGCTGCCTGAGGGAACACAGAAATGTAAGTTGTCTTACTTCCCTCTTGTTACCCAAATTCACTCTTCCCTCCTTCCCAGAGTTGCCCAGGTCTTTGCCATACACATTTTGAGGCATCAGAGGAAAATATCAAATCTTCTGCACATCATTCTCATTATCATAATTAGCCATAATTAAAGAACAGATACATATTTGATGCACTTTGATCTAAAAATAACAAAACTATAACAAAGAAACAGCTGTGTGCTATGGAGAAGAACCAACACCACTGTGTGAAGGAGCTGACAAATATTTGTGTTCTGCTGGCACAAAATCCATGTGATCCAAAAGCACAGTCTGGTGGGGAGGAGGCAGCTCCCAAAAGACAGCAGACTCCTCCTCTGAAGGGCACTGATACTTGTCAAACTCGTTATTTCAACTTCAGAAGCCACAAACCTATTAGTAAGTGTTTAAAATAAATACACAGTAGCACAGTAGTAGGCTTCTTGGGGACCCTGCTGCCATACTTAATGTATTAAAAACTCTTTCTATCTAGCACACCAATTAAGGATAACTGTGTAAGCAGAAGATAACCTGCTTGCCCCAGGTTAAATGTTTTGAAGCTCATGTACTGCTGATTCATTCTGAATCATATCACCACAAATACTTCCACCCTGAGAAGTTATTTATTGGCTTGGAAGGTTTCTGTTCCTGAAAGTTCATGACAGTAGTTTTATATCACTTTAGGCCTATCTGCATGCCTGTCCATCAGTTAATTTTTCTTTTCCAACCAAAAAAACTGTTTTCACTTGAGCAATGGCCATCATTGCACATCAATATTCCTATATCTCTAGAAACAGGAGCTAGCCTGGGCACAAGAAATTTTATTGTTCTCCTCCATCTTTGTTCATCAGAGCAAGGATTCTGTTTAAGAACAAACCTAAACTTGAAATGTTTGTTAAAGGCTGGATGTATTTCTTTTCCTGTCTGTACACTTAGAGAAATTCTCACACTTTCAGAGATCTCAATTTTAGATTTCAATTACTAAGGCACAAGGCTGATCCAAATGCCAAGATGTAACCACACTCTAATTTAGAAAAGTGGAACTTCAGTATCTTAAAGTTGGTTGATATTCCAAAGTGTCCCCTATTTCTAAGGGAGACAGAACCAAGACCAGGTAGACACCTGGAAACTCTCAAGCCTTTGTAATATCCCTGTCTGTCCTAAACACATTGAACTTTTTCCTGAAACAATAAATTTTACATTTGAAAACTGCATTAACTTAAATGCCTGTCGAGGGTACCTGACAATCTTCATTCACAGTGCCGGTGTGAATTCCTCTTTTCTTTGTTCTTGAGCTACTTGTACCATTATTTGACTGAACTAATCCAATAAAAATGCTAAAATTGTTTCAAACATTTTTCTTTATAGTTCATTTCATGCCCTGTTTTACAGCAGGCTATTCTCTAATCTAATTTACATTATTCTGAAATCACAAACTGATCCTAATTACCTTTTAATGATAATACAAGCTAATTTA
The DNA here is from genome assembly GCA_003676055.1 of Chloebia gouldiae. NCBI lineage: Eukaryota > Metazoa > Chordata > Aves > Passeriformes > Passeridae > Chloebia > Chloebia gouldiae. Next base: position 4,608,200 of record QUSF01000034.1, on the reverse strand, counting down.
AAGGAAACATCAGGTGCTGCAGTGAAAACCTACTGTAGAAGTTCCTTGCAAATGAGACCATGGGGTTTATGTATTTTGATGTGAAATACTAAATGAAAATATTTTCTTGTTTTATGTGTAAAATTCAATACTTGCACTGTAGTTTCAAATGTGAGGGAAATGTGTTGCTGTTTCAGAATCTTTGGAGGAGTTCATTCTGAAATTTAGAGAACAGCTGAATTATTCATTAATTAGTTCAGAATGAATAATAACCAGAAGCATGATTCTGCCTTTAACATAGATTAATAGCAGTTAGGATGCAGTAACATTTCTATACTTGGAGAGGCAGTTCAAAACATTATTGGCTCTCACTTTCTCCACTCAAAATAGTTTTCTTGTGAATTTCTGCTGAATCAGATTTTTTTTTTTAATCGGAATTTATTTTTTCCCTTTAACCACTCAGATCTGAAAGGTTTGAGGACTTTCCACAGACAGTGGAAAGCATTCTCTTTATATTAGCATTCTTAACTGTCCTGAAAACTATTTCTGAAAGTAGGATTTTTCTGTCATGTGGAGTTCTGAAGAAAACTCATAGAGTTTTCTTCACACATACAATATTCCTGAGGTTGAAAACACAAAATTGTCCTCATATATCCCTCTGTCAATATAACAGTAAGGTGCTGCACAGTTATATTTTATGTTGGCATATTTGAAGCTTCAAAGGTAAATAAAACAAATACAAAATTTTGTTCTGGGTCCATAGCTAATCTGAGACACTTAGTGCTATCACATGTGGTTAAAGCCATGGATTTAGCAGTCTTTAATATTGAAGTCAGACATTTATATTGATAATGGGATGGGATTAGGGGTCTTAACATTTCAGAATACAAAGCACCCACTCAGCTGAGAACTAGAGAGAAACTTCTCATATTGGAGGCAATTTTATCAGCTGCAACAGGCTTTCTTGAACTTACAAAACCCCTAAATATTTAGACCAGACTAAATTCTTCAGAATGTTGACTTCTTGTAGGTAAAGAAAAACCTTGTATGTTCTGATTGCTAGAATTATGGTCATCATTCAAGTATCTCATTGGTGAAGTGAATTCACTGCTGACTGACTGAATGAGCCAATTAACCAGTGAACCCAATTTACCTGACCCTGACTGACTTGCTGTGTTAGTTCAGGATGAGACTACAGTTGTGTAATCAGAGAAGTCCGAGTTATTGACATTTAATTACATTTAACACCTGTAGATAATGCAATCACTGTCTTATTTTCTCTCTGTAAACTGGGTATTTTCAGTCCTTTTTTCATAATGCAAGTCTCTTGGTGTCACTAATATTTTTTCTACAATGCCACCACCTTCTGTAAAACAGTGATTTTGGATTTTCTAAAATAATTTACATTATTTTATCTGGAAAATCTTTTCTAGGGTTAATTTTTACTGTCATGAGCATATCTGTCTCAAATTATGTATGTAAGACTGTCAGTAATTCATCCCCTTTTCAAAGGTTCTCTCAATTTATAACAATGAGTAAAGTAAATCTTGAGATAATGTTTAAATTTGTGTAGTGTAATAAAATATTAAGTGGCACTATGATTGGGACACAGTACAGTTGACAGTGTTTCATGGCTCATTTACCCAAGTAATTATTAGTTTTACTCGGCACTCTGAGATCAAGTGCAGGCTTTTCATTGCAGAGGTTCAGGTTGTTATGCATATAATGCATAATACCTCTAATTTAAGTGGAGCTCAGGAGCACAAGATCCCAAAGCTGCGTTATACTCATTAGAAAAATATTAAAAATGCATTAAATTATAGTGTGCAGTCGTGAGTGGTATTGAATTGGTTTGTATGTCTGAGATGCACACTGTTGTAAACCTCTAATATCGTGAGGGATATCTGAAAGTCAGCTGAAAAAAGAGATAGAAGATTAAAAAAAAAAAATTAAATACCATTTATTGACAGCTTCCAGTGAAGATTGGTGACGTCAACTAACTTTCATCTCATGTGTGTTCATGCCTTACCCCCTTTTTGTCACTCCTTACTTTTGCTACACTGTTAGCATTTACCAGCATAATCTACAATTTTATTTTGAAATTTTGAACCTAGGGAAAATGTTTTTTTCTATTTTAAAGGAAAGCATCTATATATTTCAATAATTCAACCCATGATTGGATGTACTACAGAAGACATTCAACATAAAATTCACACTGACATGTGGCTGTTCTTTACTTTCATGAGGACAAATCCGTAGGAAGATATTTTTAGTTGAGCAAAGGCTCAGACACTGAGGCTTTCTGAGCACTCAGGCCTTCTGCATAATCTTGTTTAAGCCAGTCCTAAAGCCTCAAACACAAATATGGTTGGTCATCCCTTAAGTGAAACAACAGAGCATGACAGCCCTTGCAATTTTGAAGCCTCTTTCAGATCTCTTCACTTTTTCTATTACCAGTGGCCCCCAAATTGACTGATATAGAAACCTGGGCTGGATTTTTTATTTACACTCAATACCTGTTTGCTTGACTGAATAACTTTGGACAGCCTTCACTTTCCCAAAACTCCAGTAGCACAGTCTGAGGAGCCAAGCTGCCTGTGGACCCGAGGTTATGAAACACAGCCTCTCTTTCCCCATCTCTGAGCTGTAAAGAGTGTTTCTCTCCATTTAGCCTTCCATTCCCAACTTCTGATGTAGGAAGCACACAGAAGATGATCTGTGGCTGCCAAAATCCCTGTGGTAGATGTTTGGCCCTGCCCGTTGGGAAAAGCCAAGCCGAGGCGCTTTGCAGCTGAGCGGGGCTCGCTGGGGCTGGGTCAGATCTGCTGGTGCTGAAGCTCTGCGGGAGCTGCAGCTCTGTAGTTCTGACACTGATGGACACCCACTGTGCCCCAGTAACTGGGGATGCAGTGATTTGTAACCTCGGGTTCTTTTCAGATCTGTTATTTCTATAGCCAGAGGGGTTTTCTTCCTGTGTGATTTATACAGAATAACTTTAGGTAATGTTACTATTGCTTCATTGTTACCTGACACACTTCAGTGAGGTTTTCTCCTGCTTTGATTAGTGAGAAAATGATTTTTTGGAGAAAAGCCCATGATACTACCCTTTCTAGAGACAAAACTGATTTAAAAGAGAACTAAAAGAAGGAAGTAGTAGCACACAGAGCAATTTGAAATAATGGATCACTGTGGCCAGAGCATTTGGTGTGAAGAATTCTATTGTGTGGAAAAAGTTATAGAAATATATTGGTATGTTAGAAACAGAAAGATCAAAATAAATAAATAAATTCTTAGTTTTCATCTCTACTATTTGTGTTTTTCAGCATATATTTTAACTTCTGATGACTGACTTTTTCTTCTAATATGGTATCAGTCGATCACAATGTTACTTGAGATACAATTGAGAATAAAATCATCCCCTTTTCCTATTGTTGGTTTATTAATATCACTATTCCTCGTGAAAAAGAAGAAATGTGAAGGAAGAAATATTTTTTCATTTTTTACTTGCATGATTACAATCTGTAGCTATGTTCAACTGGCTCCAAGCTACAAGATAATCATGTCTAGATAGGGCAAGATTCTTTAGGGAATTAGACTATGAGATAAAAAATTCTCTGCAGATGAGAAAACATATTTAGCAAGAAAGATTTAAATTACAAGTCTCTTCCATGCTACACAGCGTAACTGCACAAACACTTTAAATCTGGAATTATGTTTTTAAAACCTTCAACACAATAAAGACCCATAGTGAGATTCAGCAGTGATAATGCAATGAATAACAAAGCTGAAGAAAATACAACTGCTGATGAAATCATCAGGCAGATGGGGCTATCTGTATTGAGGATACAGGGCATGTGTGTGTGCTGTATATCTTCACTTAGCAGGTTCTGTTACATTCTATTTATGTCCCCTAGAGCTTTAAATTAAGAGTAGATTCTTTTAGAACTGGTAGGTTTTCCCATTTATTTTGCATGAGAGGATGCAGTTAGTTTTCAAAGAAGCAGTAGCCTATAAACTACCCTGCTAATATGTATTTATTGCCATAATTTTTTTCAGTTTGCTCTATTGCAAAGGGATGGGTGCTGTGATGCCAGGTCCTGCAAGCTGAAGGTGTGGCTGGGATTTTTGACTACACCAGTGAGGCATATTTACACCACAAGGAATTTGAGGGATTTTTTTCAATTTGCATTTGTCTCATCTCACAAGTACCTAAGGTACCTTATGCACTGTCATCTTGTCCCCTTTGTGCACAGTTCAGAGCTGCTCTCAACACTTCTTCTGGGCACCCCTGCAGTCTCACATTGCCAGGGGTGCTGTCCCGGGCTGCTTTCCCCGGCTGCCTTGGGAACAGCACAGCCTCTGCTCTCTGATGGGTGCTGTGCTCACTACCTGTCACCCACACAGCCTTTCTTAGACACACCAAGGACCAAAACTCTTGCCAGGCTTTCAGCTCTTGGAAGTGCAGGTGAACCCAGTGGGAAGAATGGGAAGAAATGCTGATGTCTGACTCCAGTTCAAAGGCTGAATGATTTCTTCATTGTAACTATACTATAATATATTAATAAACTGTTTAAAGGAGATACTAAAACTACATACCTACTTTTTCTAACTACCATATCTAACTCACAACTCATGACCCTGTTCTCAAGAGTCCAGACACAGATGGATTGGATTGGCCATCAGGCTCAAACAATCCTCACCAGAGCCCAACCAAGCAATCACCCCAGGTAAACAATTCTCCAAACACATTCCACATGGGAAAACAAGGACCAGAAATAGAAATTGTTTTCTCTTTCTTTCCTATGTGCTCCTCTATGAAAAAATCCTGAGAGAGAGAGAAGAATGTGCCTGCCACGTTCATCCTCTCTGTCTTGAAGACTCTGGTATCTTTCCCTTCCCAGTGTGCTCTGATCCTGTTTGTGATTACTTCCAATGCTTCTGCCCTTTGTATCTTTCCTGCAGCCTCCCCATTCTGCACCAGACATACCCCTCTTCCTCTGCTCTAAAACTGCCAATTATCTCTCTTCCACTAGCAGTTTGCTGAAGAGAGGTTTTGCTACCAAGAGCTTTCTGACAAGAGCTTCCCAAAACCCCCAAAGCAATTTTGCCATCTCTTTTCAGATCCCTTAAAACCAGATGCTACTAAAGGAAATGCTTACAATAAAAAAAAAAACCAACAACAAACAAACAAAAAAAAAACACCAAAAAAAAATCTTCTGTTGAGCTGCATCTAAAGCTCTTCCTGGGCATTTAGAAAGTTTTGAAGTTTTGTGTGTTGTAATTACTCTTTAAAGGCCTTTGGAGATGGCTCTCTTTTTCTCCCTCTACATGTAAACAGCAGCTAGTCCACAGATGTCCCGGTCCCAGAGAAGCCTTCCTGAAGAGCAGCTTTATAAACAAACTCACTGGAACCTTCCAGCAGTACACAGACAGCCAGTGTGCTTTCCAGACTCCATTCTGGAGTTCATGGCAGAACTGTGGTAGTAAAAAAATGGACCCTGCACAAATGGAGACTCTTCACCCACACTTTTTTACACCAACAAGCTTCAAAATTCAGTCTGGCTGCAAAAATCCAAGGTCAACCCAATGCTCAGAATAATTAAAGCCTTGATGAGTTTTTGTTCTGGTTCTTTTATTTTTGTTAGTTTTATCAGTTTAAAGGGTTTTTTGTGTCATTGTGCTGAGATTTTGTGGTTTGTGTGGTTTACGTGCTGGTTCATACTGGAAATTGTGGTAGTTAAAGTTCAGTTTCCCAGAAGATTCTTACTTCAGCAAGTCAAATGTTTATATGGTGTCTCTTCTACTGTGTAATGACAGCATTCTATATAGCATTTTTTAGCGATGAGGCACTGTAAGTGCCAGACTTGAGTAATCTGGAAAAATCTGAATTCTCATGGGTTTCATTATATTACATTACTGTTTTTCTCTTTTCCTGCTGAAGTGGTAAAATACATGCTCTAACTTGATGGGCTCCTCCCCAGACTTTAAAAAATATGTCTGGGTGTAGAAAATGTCAGGTCTCCTGCAGCAAACCTAATCTGCATTTTATTCTTCTTTTTTCTTACTCTATGACATTTCCAAATCTATGACAAATCAGTTATTCACAAACATTTTCTGAAGAACCAAACCATCACTAAGTCCAACTGAGAAGTTTTAAGCAACTTTTAATTACTGATCAATTTAGCTGCAATTTGTTTCTAAAGTATAATGTTTCTAATCATCTACTTTCTGATCACAAAAATACATGTGATCACAAAAAAATTACAGAAAGATGATTTCACAGACAGGAATTGGAAATAGAAGTGCTCCTACTCAACAGATTCAGAGCTTCTTATGTTAACTCCATTGGTGTCAATAGCCTGCTCTGTGTCAGCAGTGAGCACTGGGTGGGAACATGTTCCCATGGGACAGGAACATTCCACAGGAAATCCAGAGTCACTGATGCTTTGATTTATTTACAACTTACTAATACACATTTCATAAATTTTTAAACATATATATTAAACGGATTTTGGTTAATAAAGCAATCTGATTTACTGAAATTTGGTGTAAACTTGCTAAAAAAATATTAAATATATCAAATTAAATGACAGCAGCCCTAAAAATCAATAAGACTATTTTTTTCCAATTTTACTTTATAATAGCAGTTGTTCTGCATCAGTGCAGAACATTTCCTTGGGATTAATAGATTAATATCCTGCTGTCTTTGGGAGTGCTTTCCTTCTTGGGTTTCCATCCAGAACAGCTGTGTTGGGTACTACTGGATGATGTGTAATATCACCACCATGGGGAGCTCAGGTATCCACTGGGATCCGTCTTTTCAATATGGAGAATTATCAGTACTGAATTTGCCAAATAGTTAGAACTTAGTTTGATTTACTATTTTAAAATATTTTTTAAATGAGAGAGAAGAGTATCTCTGATCAAACCTGCAAGTAGGTTTAGGGAATTATTTCTAAAAGACATGGCTGTGCTCACTTCCATTACTGTGGCTTTGGATACAACTGAAAATTGGGAGAGCAGCACCACAGTCAGGTTTTGAAGGACTCATTCCTTAAAGCTGACAAATTTTGCTAGGGATAAAAAGACTAAGTTCACTGTAAGGTCTTGAGTTGTTTTTCTTTGGGAAGGTAGAGGAAGTGAGCTCATCAGTCAAGGAGACCCACAGCTGCATACAGAGGTTTAGGGTGATTGCTGTTGAACTGTGTGCTAGAGAACTTCTGTACATATGTACACAAATACTCAGGGCCACTGGGGAAGGCTGTGGTGACCTCTCTGCTTCTCTCCTTGTGCAATACAGTGAGCTTAGTGAAGCATCTGAAAGCAATTTGTAATTAACTCTCAGGCTGTTTATTAATTGCACTTTATCTGTCCCTCGGGTCTGTGTTCATGTGACTTCAGGAGCATCTTAGGAGAAAAGCTGAGGGCAAAACCTAACTCAGGATGAGCATGCATGGAACTTGTTTAAATGATTGGTTTAGAGTCTGAAGTTAGAAGAGCACAGTTGTCAATTTATGTGTTTATGGAACAGACATTGAATGCAATGGAGTTTATTATTAACTAGATAGAACATTAATGATACTGTAAAAATCTGCAACAGATTCTAAACAGTGAATCTCTTTTCCAAGTTATTTCAATATTTTAATTGGAATGCACGTCTCAGAGGGCACTGTCTAGTTACATAAACCAGTGATAACATTTCCTGTGAAACTAGTGAGGCTGTAGCAGTGCATTTTGAAGTGTGACTTTGTTGGCTCACTGACACTGAGTTGCTAAATATGCCCATTTAGAGACCTTATGTGGAACTTTGTGTGCTGCTAACATTTAAAAGCTGATAGAATAAAACAATTCATTTAGAAATACAGAGCAAGCCACAGAGCTGATAGTAGAATTGCCTTTGTTTAAATATTCTGCATTAGACAAATTTGTCTTAATAATGTCTTCTTAATCTTACCTTATCTTTCCTTTGAAAAATAAACAGCCCAAACCATTATTCTCTAATAACAGCAGATGAAAATTACCCAGAAAACCTTTGATTTGGAATTGTCTCTGATGTTTCAATACAATATTTGACAGTTGAACAGAAAATAGAATTTTTATATGATACCAGTTTATGTTCAGTATTCATGTGATACATTCATTGAAAAGAAGCTGAAGAGAATAAGAACATGTTTAATACTGTAAATTAAACATAAGTATTAAGTACTCTGTCTGAATACCAGTCTTATCCTTGCCCTGACAGGTTGATAATGTATGGCTTTGTGAAGGCCATGGTACACATTGGCCAATTAAAGCAATGGGAATTCCACTTCACTGACTGTTTATTTTTTGGATCACTGATGTCTGCCACAGATCCAGGTAACCATTTCAAATAAATTATTTTTTAAAAAGTCAGAAGAGTAAATAAGAACTGTATATGCCAAAGAAATGTTCAAAGTCTCTGTTCTTGGTTTGGTTTTTTTTTTTTTTTCTTTTCTTAGCTTTAAATACCTGTTATTCTGATAATCAAAAGTCAATCAAAGTCCAAACCAGCTCCTGAGGCCCCTTGTGGTTTTTTAGTAGATAGTTTTCCTAGGTTGAGATCACAAACTTTATAATTGAGGTTACTGAAAAGATTGGGAAAATGTTCTCTGATCTTCAGGACACCACCTGTTGCTGGCTGATAGGAGAACTGCTGGGAGCTGGAGCCTCACAGAAAATGATCACAACTCACATCCACGTGTGACCTAACCCTGTTTAAAGATATGGGGAATGGAGCTTTCCAATCTGGCCATAATAATCCTGTTTGTCTGATATCAATGAATTGTTCATGATAAATACAACTGCAAAGTAACAGATACCAAGAAATTGACTTGAATTTGCAGATGTGAGATTTAAAGCCCAAAGTTACAGTAAATGACAATGTCTAGGAAGCAGACTCAGTCAGTTTTGGAATCACAGAATTACAGAATCATTTTGATTTGGAGGGATGTCTGGAGGTCTTCTAGTCCTGCCTTCTAATTAAAACAGTCTAATCTCAAAGTTAGCCTAGCTCTCATAGATTTGTCCAGGTTTTGTTATGTTCAAAATGTCAATAAGAGTACTCAGATATTAAAAGTATTGCTATTTGCAGCTGTGGGAACACAGTAAAGGAGAAGGTGAAGAGTTATTTTTTAGAGGTTATCTACTAAGACAAAATACAAAATCTGCAAGGGTGCAATGGAATTTTGCAAAATTTTCAGTTGAGCTGTTAAAGGAGACAGAACAGAAAACATATTGTGATGCATGTGAAATGCTGCATTAATGTTAAAAAACTACCCTTGAGAAGCTTCTCTGAGAGACTTAGGAATAAAGCTTTCAGATTTCTGGCTTTTAAAAGAAATGAGAAAAAACAATATTGTTCTACATTTTTTTTCCCAATCTTTAAATGAAGTCTTAATATTTAACAAAAGATTTTGGGCCTGTGATTTATCATTCTGACAGCTTAAAAGTACAGTATAAAACAATTATTTCCACAAAACCAGTTGTTGCAAGGTTACTGTAAAAGCTGCATCAAATTGCTCTTCTCAAATTAATCCACACATCCAATATGCTGCCACTTCTTTGACCACCCAGTTATATTAAAAAATTTCAGCACATGATTGAAGCCTATCCTCAGAGCAAGAGAAAAACACAGAAGTTAGAGGCACAAGGAAAACCTAGGAAAATAAACTGCTTATATATTTCTTGATAGTGCTATGAATAGGGTTTTGCAGCTGGCTTCGTTTCTTTTCCCATTTCCCAGTCCAAGACTATTTAGTTTCACAAATGTTGACTTATGATGAGTAATGTATAAGACAAATGCACTGATTTTGACTATAAGAGTATTAAATATCCACTGATTAATCTAGAACAGTCAAGAGAAAAAAAAGAAAAAAAAAAAAAAACAAAACAACAGAAGCTCCTCTTGAACTATAAGGAATAAGTTAAAAGGAGTACTTTTCCCAGAGTTTTAAACAGGCTTAAAAAGCTAAAGCTGCAGTTGAGAAAACTATTTTTAATGTGACAAACTGTCATTGATTAATATTGTTTCTAATTACTTCTCTGCTTATATAGTCTGTGCACATCCAAGAGTTCTTTAATGTTCAGACTTGCTCCCTCTGCTATCAATTCACAATATTCTAAGCTGTTTCATGTGTTCACTAATCTTACCCATACATTTCAACCTCTCAAAGACTTAAGAGAATTTTGAATTAAGTTTTTCATAAATTAAATGCTCAACACTTCTGAAAATATTTAATTGTGTTTTAGCATTTGCTAGTGAATTATAATCTCAAGTGTATAAAGAGCTCACTGGAATTCCAAAATCAATTCAAATATAGTTCCCTAGAGGACTGATACATATTAGGGCATAAAATAATCAGTATAAAGATTTTATCTCTGATAACTAGGGTTCATTTTGGCTTTTTTTAAGAAAACTTCAATGTTGTTAGTGTTATCAACAATAAATTAGTCTTAAGATGAAATAATAAATTCCTGTCAGATTTCCTACATGATTTTTCATTTAATTCTTCACTGTGTAGGATTATGAACTCATTTCAAAAAGAGATTTAATTTCCCTTGGCTATGGAAAGCAATTAAGTCTCAAAAGATGCTAAAAACTGATCTGTTGACTTGACAGAAGTTGGTTTGATTGAGCTCCTTATTTGTGATAGTAAAGATGACTGGTTTACATATTAAATAAAGACTTTTACTGTCAGGGTAGTAAACAAACGTATGCCAGGTAAAGTTTTCTAGTATTGTCAAGAAGAAGGAAATACTGTCACAGCACTCTGTAGGTTTTAGTTCTGAAGTTTATCTGAAGATTTTAAATCCAGATATTTTGGCATAAAAATAATTCAGAAGAATTGCTCTTATATGTTGTGTATTCTCTTACATAGAAAACTAGCACTTGAACTAAGATTTAGAAATTAATTCCGGGCTGGATATATTTGGGACTATGTTTTGCATTATAGACTGTGATCCTTAAATATCAACACTACTTTGTGATGCTTTAAAAACTTTCATGTCTCTAGAAAGGAGTTAGAAACTTCAGGGACAAAACAAGGTTACTCTCGACCAAATAATTCATCTTAGAGAGAACATCTCCTTCCAATAATTTATAAGTTTCAGTAGAGAAAGTTTCTCATTTTAAGATTTCAGGTGAGAGGTTAAAGTTTAAGAAATAGAATTTTTAAATTCCCAGATTATCCCTTCATTATTCTTTATTTAAAGCATGACACCAGTATTTACGTTTTTCTTTATTCTGATCAATAGGCATAATTCATCACCTTGTCAAGGAAATCATGTTTTATTGTTTCATCTGCATAAAACAGCGCAGATTTCCTTGTTTCACTGTTGAAAGGGTTTCCTTTTGTTAGTACTGGGACTTGGTTTCTGATGTGCCCTGGCTCTGGGGGTGTTTTTGGGCTCCCTTCAGAGGGGGCAGAGTGAGCAGGGAAGGAGCTGTGGAGCCCAGCTCCAGGTCCCTGCCCTCCAAAGAGCTGCCCATGGACACTGCCCAGGGGCTTGGTGGCACAGCTGTCCCCTGGGGCTGCCTGGCAGCCCCAGCAGCGAGCCCTGCTGCAGGGCCAGTGCCTGGGATGGAATCCTGAACAGCACAGACCTGGACAGGGGGGCAGGGATGGGACCTCTGCCCCAGCCACCGAAAATGCACGAGCAGCACAGATCTCCGGGCAGGCTCCAGGGCTGCTGCCTGTAGCACCTTCTGGGCAACCACTTTCATCCAAGGATATTTTACATCCCTTTAGCCCTTCCTTTTGTTTTGTTTTTGGTGGTTTTTTTTCTAATTTTTGATATTTCAAGTATAGAAAACGGATGTACCTTCATTTCTGAGCTATATGAACTCCCTTACCTTTGGTCACATTGACAATCACAGGGCTCTTCCCTTTTTCAAGTTACTATGGTTACAGCTGAACTGGAGCTGTGGGTTGCACGGCTCTTATTATTGATAAAATTGGATATTTATCAGAAAAAGCAGTTTCTGTTTCTCATAAAATCAAGGGATTTTGCATTGAGAAGAATAATGTATAAATACAACAAGGTAATGCATTTCAAACACTCTTTATGTAAAACAGTTTATAAATGTGTTTTTAATTTAAATATATATCTGCTTTCTTATTCACCACTGAACTAATCTGAGAGTGCTCTGATTTATTAATAGGGAAAGAGTCTATAATTCAAATTGGAATCTTTATTTTTAGACAAAGTCAATAGGAAATAAAAGTTAGATTTCTCTAATCTTATTTTCTTCACATTTGATACAGCACTCCTAAAATAATTTAGCCCCATGAGCTATGAAAGATATTAATAGCTCTAGTCAGAAGACTGAGTACAATAATACTAGTAATTTTTATAATTGTGTAATTTATTTTGTGTTTCCTTATTCTTTTAAAAGTAACAGCAAAGTAGCATTGGATATAGTTAGCATATGGATTGTTGCAGTTTGGTGATATGTCAGTAAATATACTTTTTACAGGCATCTATAGCAAGCCAATTTGTCAAAAGGTACCTTTGTCAAAAGGAGCTCCACAGACACTTATATGACTTGGGTACAACTGAAATCATGTTGGGCTTAGCATGTGACAGATCCTACCTCAGCCCATGAAGTCAAGGAAGAAGTGAATCAGACTTCTGTTGGCATAAATAAAATCTGTGAAAATCTTAGATGCCTCACTATATCCTGCTTCCCATCACTGAGTTTTTAAGTGAAGTTCACAACCCTTTCTGAGTCAGCAGCTCTGGTACATGTTGTTTTCTACTGCCACAAAAGGTGTTAGTGCTCCCCCAATGATCTGTCCTTCCAGTCAGTTCTTTACCCACCTCATTTTCTGCCCCCATTACCTTGCACCGAAACAAGAGATGCTGAGTACTTCAATTAAAAGTAGTTTGGTATCTTTGTAATACAGATTGTATCTAATGAATTATAGGAGTCTTTGAGCAGTTACCACACAAAGACCAAGCCCTACTTACTGTTCCTCAGCAGAGCTTTCAGAAAGCCAGGGGCCAAGCTGACTGCATTGCAGCATCTACAAACTTTACTTAGATATCAGAGTTCTCACAGACTGAAAATGTTGCTGTGGTATAGGATTATTTTTAAGTTACTTCCCTTGAGTTTTGAAGTCATCTATTTGACAAAACATGATGTGACTTCCTTGGACATGATGACAATTCCTAGAGCATTATTTTAAGGTAAGTTAACTTTCTTCCACAGCAGAGTAGCACATCACCTCTGATATGTCCATTCTGACCTATGCCCAGAAATTAATGAAGGCAATTGTGGTCATGGGAAAGTGCCTAGACAGTGGTGGTCAAGACAAAGTGAAAATGTTTCCTGGAGCTCTTAAAAGGGTGGATGTGCTAAAGATCCTACAGATCTCTGTTCTTCTGCAGATACTACTTATAATTTTCATTAATGAGTTGGCTAATGCAACGGTGGGTGTTTCTTTATGGTACAGCACTCTGCTGAAAGGAGATTTGTAAACACTTTGAAAGGCATGGTTAGAACTCAATATGATTCCTGTAATGATTTAAAATAGACAAGGATAAATGCTACACTTAAAAACAGCATCTTCATAGATAGCAGATAAGAAGTGAGCATTCGCTGTTGAAAACAATTTCGAATTTACAACCTATGAAAATGAGTCACCAGTACCAATACATAGCAAGAAAAAGGAAAACAGGATTTATTAACATGTTCTACAGCATTTTTTCATTCTATTTCTTGACAGCAAGTGTCAACTACATTACTGGGATGTGGTTTTAGGCACTGTATTTCAGGAAAGATATGAGCTGATTAGAGGGCAAGAAAACATTACTAAAGGAGGAGATTGAAAGAAGTGAGTCATTTTAGGGAGGAGATGTCTGAAATGAGTCTTGAATTGACAAATTCTGTTGAAAGAAAATCAGAATAAATATGACAAATTTTTGTCTCTCATTAGGCTAGGAATGGAAATTGCAGACTTGAAAAGCAGGAGGGGAGACTTGGGTTAGACAAGATTCAGGAATAATTGCATTTATAAATGGTATGAATACTGAAGAGCGAGTTAGACTCCCTTGAGTTTTGTGGAACCAGCATCATTTCAGTTCTTTAAAAACAAATCAGATAAATATCTGTCAGCAGAGGTAGGGCTGAAGTTTGCTCTGCCTTGGGCCAGACAAGCAGAGGGACAGAGCAGAGACCAGGACCCTTCAGTCAGGGACAGGTAAAGAAGATCCAATAACCTCCCCTGGAAATGGGAAAACATTTGAAATGGAAGATACTTTCTGAGAACTGGATGAACTGGGGAGTTTCTCCCGGAAGAGGCAATTGATGCATTACTGTGTTGTTTGCTTTATTATTTTGCTTTCATTTGAAAAGATTAAAGTAATATTTTGGGGGTAGAGCTGGGAGAGAAAGCCAAGAAGACAACATTGTTTATTTAGAAGGCAGAAGGAAGGAGAGGAATGTGTAGGCATCTGTCTAATTGTCTTGGCCTGCTCCACACACACCCCAGCAGTACATTGACTTTGATTACTGTTTTCTTTTCCTTCTGTCATTATCACAGGGACTATTAACGAGAGCCCAAAACTAATTAGCTAATAAGCAAAAGCTGAAAGTGGCAAATAGTTTTAGAAAACAAGTCTGATTTTATGCCAATGACATTAGAGAGCAGGAGACTAAAGTGAGTCCACATTTAGCACATTAAGTCAGCATTGCTAATTAGGCAAAAACCTGAATATAGATGTTGGTGAACCAAGAAAATATCTTTTGTCAATAAAGCTTCTGCCTACACCTTTGAGTTATTCTGGGGAAAGAACTCTTTTCCTAGTTTAAATTATAACTGCAGTGGGAGTGGATGGGTGAGGTTACCAGGATGGTTAAATATAACTAGCTAATTTAAATGTAGCTATATCAGCAAATGTTCAGCTACACACATCTCTTTAAATTGTCTTCTGTAGAATAACACTTCCAAAATTCTTCAGAGATAACACATCAACAGAGATCACTTTAACATAAAATCTCACAGGAGAACTGAGAACCTACTTTGGGTTTATAAACTGATTTTGAAATTACATAGATATTTAAGGGCCATTTAGAAAATCTTAGCAGTAATGCTTTCAAAGTTCCAAGAAATGTTATAAGACAAAGCATAATAAGCTGATCATGCTCTTGTATGAATTATCAACAGTCACATTAAAGTAAAATTGTATAATTTTTATTTCTAAAATGTCAGATGTGAACATGGCATCCCAGAGGCACTCCTAATCTTTGGGATTCCTGGGATATGAGGACTGACTCAACTGTACAAATATGTATTAGAATGAGCACCAGTGAAGCAGTGAGTTACCATGTAATTTTTAACCAGACAAGTAACTGGGGGTCTTTACATTAAATTTTGTTTGAAATGAAAAAGTTCTGCTTTGTCCATGCAAAGAGAAAATAGTAAGAATAACAAGAATTCAAAAAATACATACACAGAACCTAGACAGCCTTCTTCAGCTGGAGATTATGAAGTGCAAGATAGACCATAGGAAGGACTGTGCTCCCCTGTCTGCATGGAAGAGGGGAAAACAGAGAAGGCCTAAGTTAATATCTACAGGACTTAATTACCTGAATATGAACTAAATACTCCTGATGATGTGTGTCTAAATCATTTGCTCACCTTCAAATTAAATTCATCACATTCTATTTTTTCTGTTGCACTGGTGAACTGAAAATCAAATATAGGGTGTCACTCAGGGAGAAGGAAGGAACTTAAACTACTGCTGTGCTGAAGGAGCCTTGTAATGGGTTGTAGGTGTTAAATATTCTGGTCTGGGCCAGAGGCTTCCTGGCTACTATGAGGCACATCCTTGCTGAGCATGGGGCAGGACAGGGTGGTTATGCTGCACATCCCTTAGTGAACATGTCTAACAGATGGGTAAGTGTTATTATATCCTTCTTAAAACAGGCAGACCCCCTACTCATCACACACAAAATCCACAGCAAACCCAGCTCTTTTCAGCACCCTTATTCCTCTGTGGTCACAAGACCACTGTGCTTTATGCACAGTGAAGCACGCTGTGACATTTTCATTTCTGTAGGATTCTCTGTGTGAGAGGGAAAGCTTCTTCCTAACTCAGCTGAAGCAGAAAAACTCATAGACTTAATGAATTTAAGGATCTTATGTTTTCCATTTCATCCTTCTTAACTCATTGTTATCCACTTAGGCAATATATAGGACTGGGTTTCTCAAAACCAGTATTCTGACATTGCTTTTTTTCTTGAACTGCCAGAGGAATATGAAAATGGCAACTCTCTTTGCTTTCTTTCCATACAGTGACAGTCCTTGCTATTTTCCATGAGCTGAATGTGGATACAGATTTATACACACTCCTGTTTGGAGAGAGTGTCCTAAATGATGCTGTGGCTATCGTGCTGACTCAGTAAGTTACACCCACCTCCTTTCTTTACTTGGTGAGATAGTTAAAGGTTTATTCACTGATATCATTCTCACTGATATAGCTTGTTCAAGTATAACTATACCATTTGAAGGTTTTGTTACAAAGATGTAGTTTTAGAATTTTTCTTGATTTGTTAACACTAGAATTCCAATACTGTTCATAGCAACTATATATCCAGAATGTAATTTTAGTTCATGTTCTTTAACCCAGAAAGCATTATATTCTGTAAAATGTTAAGCTTATGGAATCTTGAAAAAATAATGCTAAATGAGCACCTGGGACATAAAGCAACTATAAAATTCAACAGAGGTTCTTTGTATTTTTTGCAATCTATTATTTACCAAGATTAAAACCACAAAGTGGTACACAGTATCTGTTTATCTACTTCTGTCTATGGAAGCTGGCAGAACTTCAGCTGATAATAGTATCTTAAATTTATATATAGCTTTTTTATTCTCAGGAATCCTCAAACAGATCTCAAATGATGGGCCAAATTGAACAAGTATGTGCTGCCCTAAAAACACAGATGCTAAGTACATGATTAATGGGATCTCAAGTTTACTCCACTCTACATGTATTATGTGCTTCCCAGAGCTTTGCTAGAAATACAAATAATCCTCTCAGATAATCTTAAAAGTAACAGAACTGCAAAGTCAAATCCAGTTCTCCACGATGTTTGACGGTGCTTCACAGTAAGCCTCAGTTCAGTGTCAACTTTCTCCTTAAAGCATCGTTCCTTGAACAAGGATTTATCCTATCTTTCAGAATAAATTACTTTACAGTAGTTAAATGATCTTAATATTTTGTCTGAAACCCCATGGAGTTTCAGTTTACAATAATTGCTGCAAAAAAACCGCATTTGTTTCACAAAACAAAAAAAGAAATAGTATTCCTATTTAATGTATCATTCTCCAGTAATCAGTCTAGTAACCTTCACCTACACTAAACTCCTCCCAGAGTTTTCAGAGCAAGAGCAATGTTTTCAAACGCTGTCAGAGTCTCAGTACAGCAGCCCAGGATTAGATACAGCATGGCTGTCACATCCCGGGATTGGGGCTGGAATGTGTCACTTGGGAGAGCTCTGGTACATCAGATAATAAAATGCACAAAAGTAAAAGTAAGCAAAGACCAGACAACTCGGTAGAGAGAGCCACAGAAAAGCGCTGAAGCAGCTATTAGAATTGGAAAGACGCGTGTAGGTGGCAATGTCTGAGATTTTTATCTCTCTCCCTTGGCATTGTTTAATAGCAGCCGAGACATTTTCAGCTCATTTAGACTCCTCAGCTTTAGTGCAAGGTTCCCATAGAGGAGCGGTAAGGCTCCAAGCAACTCAAGGGAGCTCCGAGTGTTTTAAATCTCTCTAGTTTTCGGCCACCCTGATGCCAAAGCACACAGATCTCCCAAAGGAGCAACTCAACTGCAAATCTAAAAGGAAAAGTCCCATCAGATTCCAGTTCCATCAGTATTCCAGTACATGATTCATGAGTTTCTAAACTCTGCTCTTCCCACTAATCAAGTCTAGGTTATGCACCTCAGCCTATCTGCCTCTCATGTTTTCTTTGCTATTACATGGGAGATTACAAATCTTTAGTATAGAATCTCTTGTCACGGAAATATGATGTGGTTTTTTTTAATATATATTCACTGTGACTATTTCTTCGATTTCAATAGTCATTTGTAGAGACTGAAGAGAATACATGGCATCATCATTTTCACATTTCATTACTCTCTGACTTAAATAATCAGCTTCTACACAAATACTTCTGCAACCCAACATAATCTTCCTGGCATTTTAAGTAAAGACATACTGTTAATATTGCCAGCTTCACCCTACTAAACCAACACCCTACTAAAACAACCTGAGGTTAAATGAAGAAATTTGTTTTTCTGTCACTGCAAAGGAACAGCTATTTTTTCTCCTGTAACCCATACCATTCTTGTATGCAAACACATGTTCATAATTACAGCAATAGATGTCTATTTAAAAAGGTGTGAGAATAATGTTTACAAATCCAGAAAAGCAAGAGTAAGTAATTTAGTACGCTACATAATGATAACCAGAAAAATAGAATATGAAAGTACACATTGTTTTCCATTATCTACCAGAATAGGTAAGATAATGTCTGCAGGAGTGACTCACTGCAGGAGAGGCAGGAAGAGAAAAGAGAAAAGGCCCTTACGGCTGGAGGTGGCAATTTGGCAAGGTGAAGGCAGCATGGCTGGCTGCCAACAAGGGCTTAGATTGATCTCTCTCCTTTCTTTCAGCTTCTCCCTCCAGTCTCTATTTTTTCTGTCCTGTTTATCATTCAGTTTAAGAAGGACAGCAGCAGGACCAGCCACCCCTGCATTTCTCCATGGCTTTAGCAAGTCACACGAGCTGTGTTGCTGCAAGAGTGTGTGCAAATACAAGAGTGTATTTTCACACAGTGAAAATACCAACCAGGGACACCAGTCTGGGCCAGTTCAACAGCTCCCCTCTGGCCATCCTGCCCCACCAAACACCTGGGTGTTTGTGGTAACTGCAAGGTTTCATTTCTAGTGTGCTATTTTAAAATAATCCGTGCAGGAGGGATCACTGTGACTCAAATTGACAGCAGTGGTTGCAGCAAGGCTGACGAGCTGTTGTGCATCTGGGAGAGCTCAAACACACAAGGACCTCTCTAAACAAGGGCATGGGAGACGCAGCAAGGATTTTCTCATATCAAAATCACTTCCAGAGTTTCTTACAGCTTTTCATTATTAGGCTAAAACTCTCCTTTTAATAAAAACTTGTGAGAATTCTCACAGAAAATAAACACCAAGAATTCCAAGTATTTAAGAAAAATTATAGCAGAGCCTTACAAGACTTTTTAGATTATTAAACACATCTGCTTTCTCCCAGAAAAACACATATGATTAATTAAGCCACAAACACTTCCTAGATACATTATTTCCCAGAATACTGACTGAGGAAAATCCTGATAAAATTAGTTTTGTGGTTCCTCTTAAATTAAATTTCCATTTAATTTACCAACCAGGTAATGAACCATATACCAACTCAGGTCATTGTACATCTTTTTCACTCAAAAATTACTTTCATTCTTGTCTAGATATACGTTATACAAGTTAATATCATGCTCAAACCCTTCCTTCTTGGCAGAAGCTTGTATAGGGCTTTCTAAAATAACATTGCAAAGGTAACTGACTTATAGAAAGAATAACAAATGTATTGAAAAAAGTGTCAATTTCCAGGGAAAATAACTCAGAAGCCAGAGTTCAGCTCAATTTAAATGCTGAGCACCCTCTAAAGTTGTCTTTTCTCAGACAGTGATTCCTATAATTATCTTAGGCAGACAAGAGAATTCCTTCTGACACACTGGTGATTCTCACCGGTAGGCACAGCCATCGTATTAGTACTTTTAGTACAGTTTAGATCGTCTCAGAATACAAGAAACTTGTGATATAATGGACCTCAAATAGAAAATTACTGAGACTCTTTAAACCTTTCTGGTTCTAGGTTCTTGTTTACCTGTATTGTTATTATTTCAGTAGATTTAATTCTGTTATGTCACTGAACTTGAACATAGCATACACAAGAGAGAAATGTAATCAGACACTGAAAAACAGACGATTGACAAACATCAAATGCAATACAAGTATTCAGTCTGTATTTCATGTGGTCATTATCCCAGTGAGGGCCAACTGTCAATTATCAGCAATTACTTTCCTACTTTTCACAATTTCTAACTGTTATTCCTTGAGTATTATATATAGAAATCAGCTGTTCTGCAAAGGACAAGAGCAGATATTGTAACCATGCTGCTGAATAATTAAGTTGGGAGCTAGGAGTTGCAGGAATCATATTGGCTTTGAAAGTTATGATGGGTGTCTCCTTGATGTATATCTCAGTAGATGAGAAGCTCCCTTTATGATTATATTTTTTTTTAATTTTTTCATGGACTGTCTCTAATTTGGATCCTTTGCCCTTCCATTTTTGAAGCATTATTCTGTATAGTTTTTGCCACACTTTGATCCCTGAGCACATTGAATAACAAATTTTACAGGGGAAAGACATCTGAATGTTCTCACATCATATTTTTGCCACAAACTGCAGTTATATTCTGCAAGTGGCCTTTAAAAGTGATATTGTGGGTTTCCATATGTACTGTGTCAAAATCTTTTGTTTCATGTGTATCATGAAGACTTTTCTCTTAGATAATCCTTTGTTTCAGCTTCCTCCTCACCTGTAAGTAACTGGGAGTTTGTTCAGTCAAAGAACACAGGAAATTCTGTCCGCCTGAATCCCCTTCCTCATGCTGAGATTTGTTAGGCACTATTAGCAAATGGCAAAAAGTATTGAGTCATCACATGAGAGAAAAAAAAGGATGCTGGTTTCTCTATGGCCTTTATATTTTTAGCCACTTTTTAAACCCTGTATTCATGCAATTCCTTAGTGTCTTTTACAATACTGTCTCAGCCACTGGAGTGAAAATGAAACTAATTTAAGTTCTATTTATTCTCAACATGTATCTGAGTGCTAAGATGTTATTCACACATCCTAGACATATCAGTTCATAGAAATAGTGTAAAAAAAACACTTCTATCCATAAGTGGGCCCTTATGTACACACAGCTAATAGCTTCAGTGTACCTACACATAGAACTCTTCAGCCTAGGAATTCTTTTTCAAAAGGATAAAAGCCTCACTCCTTGCCAACTAATGTACAAAGCGTGCACAGAACCTTTCAAGGGAGCAAAGAGGGAAATAAAAGCACCTATGTTATCAGACAGGTGACAGGTAAAAAGTATCAACACATGCAACATTTTCCTGTTTAAAAAAAATAGATCTCTAATGTAAGAGAGGGTAAAATAAAGATGTAACAAAATGAGCTGGTGAAAGCAGTAAATGGACTTTGTGAAGGCATGGCTAGGAAAAAGAAGCAAGAAACAAAGATAAGGCTCATTGTGTAACTACAAATCATGACAGTGATACATAAACCTGTAGCTAGGACACTTTAGAGGGAAGAAAACTTGTTTACTCATAGGCATGCAAAGGAAAACCTGATTATCTTTCTCTGATGCAATTTTGCCATTTTATATTGGCTTGTAATGAATATCTATGTTGAAATCCTTAACTAGTACATCAAAATCTACTCCTGAACTGTAGAAAACTGGCAACAGAATAGAAATTAGGACAGCCAGTGCTAAAGAGTGATATGCTGCAATCAGACAGTGAATCTGGATTCAGAAAAGGAATGAGATTCTGCCAGAAATACAGGGGGTTGCTCCCAGATCCTTTCTTTGTAGCTGTCTTTACACTGACTGGTTGGGCAGCCCTGGAGGGACTGAGGTCTGCATGAGCTCACTTTGAGCAGAGGCAGGTTTAGCTGAGGGGCTGCCTTTGCAAAGCCTGACCCAGAAATCACAGCTCAAAGTGAGACCAGCACTGGAACCCAACAGGCATAGGGAGAGCTGCTCCATGGCACTGACCTGCTTGACTTTGGATCCTTTGCAAATATTTAGGGATTTCAGTGTCTGTGAGCTACAATTCTGGATGAACGACTAACTGGATCTCTGGATACAGGCTTTGCCTCATTCCAGATAAATGCTATTTGTGATTTTATTCCTGAGGAGGGATGTCTGTAACATTGTGGAGGAGAATAAAATAGAATCCCCTGAAAACCTGAAAGCAAAGAAAATGCCAATGGAAGCTCAGCCCAATCATTTCGCTTAGTGGTTCCCGTCTACAAGATGGATTTGGCTGCTATTCCAAATATTTTTGGAAAGATTTATATACTAAGCAGCCATTCAAACAGTCAAATAACAGACTAATTTATATATTAATAGAGCAAAGAGTTAATTGCGCATAACATTAGTGAGTGATTTTGAAAGGTAGATGAGTCCTTTTCTCTATTATTTCTATTATAATGAAATTTTGGTTGTCCATCTGCTCTTTTTACCTTTGAGGAAGGGTTTAGTCCCAGCTTATTTTGTTGATGATAATTAGAGTTTCACGTCACTGACCATCTGGAACAGGAGATGTGAGCACTGGGAAACTAACCAAACTTGCTATTAACAGGAACTTTAAAAGAGCTTCTCTCCCAGAATAGAGGAAATCCCACATAAAAATCTTTGTATCTTTGCTTAACAAAACTTTATTCTTTTCTCCTCCATGAGCTTTACTGTACTGGCCAGTGTTATACTTAAATCAGAGGAAAAAATGCTTTTGAGTTTCTGTAATGCTTCTTAAAGCCAAAATTTCAGTATGAAAATGGGTATTTGGAAGAAAATGTTTTCAGGAAGCAGTTCTCACTCCTCAACTTTTTTCACATTTCAATATTTCGTATCTCTTTTTCCAATATTAGTGCCATATTAAAATTTTAGTTAGGATCTAGTTACTATGTGCTAAAGGTCTTGCTCTCTGTGGTGCTGTGTCTGTGTGAGCTGGAGTTCCTTTCCCCCAGCAGCCCTCACAGAGCTGTGCTTGCACTGGGAGCTGGAGGTGCTGATCACCCCGCAGTGTTTTGGTGCAGCGCTGGCCCAGCAGCAGCGCTGCCTCTCCAGCATCCCAGTTTGGAGGTGAACAAAGGCTTGGGAGAGGACACAGGCAGGACAGCTGACCCAAACTGACCAAAGGGATATGCTGTAGCATGTGATGTGCTCAGCAATAAAAGCTAAGAGAAAGGAAGAAGGGGCAGATAAATGTTACTGCATTTATATTCTGGAGCAACTGCTCCACATACGTGGCTGGGCATCACCCACCCGTGGGAAGCAGAGAATAAGACTTTGTTGTCCTTTGCTTTCACACACAGCTTTTGCTTTATTAGTGAGGCTTTATCTTCACTCCTGAGCTTTTTTCCATCTTAGTCTCTTCCCCCCCACCCCATCCTGCAGAGGAGGGAGTGATGGAGTGGCTGGGTGGGCGCCTGTCACCCAGCCAGGGTCAGCCCTCCACAGTTCTCTAATTGGCACTGGTTTGTCTGTGCCATTCATTTGAACAGGCAGCCCTCAGCTGCAGACTGCTAAACCAGAGTAGATTTCAGTGAGCAGGGTTCTGGAGATTGCCCTAAAGGATGTATGAAGACACAGCTTAGCTCAAATCAGCTGGGAATGTCTGTACTTGTCAGACCCAATCAAACCAGAGTAGCTGCAGGTATCTCCATCCACTTATACACAAACAGACGGGTAAGTTTTAAGTTCAGAATTAAGAGCACTGCTTGCAGTCCTTGCAAATCACACCTAAGTGGCAATTATTTAGCTACACTTTCCCTGCAAATGACCAAACTGGCATCAAAGCTTCTTAATTGCAAAGATTTCTATTGGGAACTCTTCAGAAATGAAGTACATCATGGTAAAAGTCAGCCTGGTTTTTGAGCTTTTCCAGATGTTTTTTCTTGTCCAAATAACCGTTTTGTAGTGAATAAGACAGATTTTTCCTGAGAGCAAGATACAGAGTCTAATTCTACATACAGAACTCACTTTTATTTTAAAATGATAGTATTGATATTATTTCCCTTGAAGTGTTCCAAAAGAAAGCAGATTTCATCCTCTCTGGATGAAATATAAGAGTCTATCTGGCTCTTACAATAAATTAACATACATATCATGTCTCCTGGCAGAGAAGATAGAGGAGGAGTGTGTGTCAGAAAGTTGAGGGAGTCCTTTCTGCCATTTCATTTGTGAGGTAGCCACCAATTCCTATTCACTGCCCGAATCCTTCCCAGAAATATAGTACTGGAGAGCACAACTGTCTCAGAGAGACAGAGAGTTTGTCACAACAGGATACTCCATAAAAATGCTGTTATTCCTTGGAGATCAGGTTATGATTACATGAACAAAGAACCCATTCCTATTGTGGGAGAATGGACTATTTCCAGTGGCTACCCAGGAACACTAGGAAAGACTGA
Source organism: Chloebia gouldiae (assembly GCA_003676055.1). Taxonomy (NCBI): domain Eukaryota; kingdom Metazoa; phylum Chordata; class Aves; order Passeriformes; family Passeridae; genus Chloebia; species Chloebia gouldiae. Next base: position 4,583,893 of record QUSF01000034.1, on the reverse strand, counting down.
TGTCTCTTGTGATCCCTCTGTGAACCAATCCAGAACCCCTGTGCTACAGTCCAATTTGAATTTCATCATCTGACCTGCTCTAAGCATTTATATTTTTTTACCAACAATATTAGGTAAACTGCTTCCTTCTGCAAGTCTTGATCTTTTAAGGCTCAAATCCTTTAGCTACTGAGGCTGTTAGAACTGACACAACTCTTCATGAAATCCTTTTGCATATGCATATGTGCAAATATATATATATATATATATGTGTGTGTGTGTGTGTATATATGTGTGTGTTTGTGTGTGTGTGTGTGTATGCGTGTGGGGAACTGTCCATAAAGCACATCAAAATAATGCAAATGTTATCAAATACTCAAAAGTTGCATAATGCCCAAAAATTTTCATATCTGACACAAGAGGAATTTAGAGGTACCTTTCATAAACATTTTCATTAAATGTAAATTTTAAGTTTATTTTTTCATACACAGAGATCCTCCACTCTCTATACCCAAGACATCATTTCAGTGTGCATGTTTCACCTTTTGGAGTAGGAACTTTAATGGTTTCAGGATATACTTCTGTCACTTAAGCAAAGAGAATTATTGATAATGGTAGCATCAGCTGCCTTCCTTCAGTGCCAGGCTCAGCAGGAGTGACTGCAAACCTTTAGTTACTGCACTTCACAGCTACTTCAATGATGAGACTCAGCAAATTTCTATTCTTAGGATTTATTCCAATGGTTACAAAACTCCACTCTCTCCTTGTTTCCACTTGCTTTTGTGCTGGTCTCAATCTTTCTGTCCTTTGACAATGGAAAGACAATGGTCACCATGTCCATCTCACTCTACCCATTGCCCTGAACTGCATGAGCAGCTCCACCACTTCTGTGGCACTCACCAGTTCCTAAAAAGAAATTATTTCTAGAGATAATCCAGGACTGTGAACTCCAACCTCCTTCATACCCTAAAGTCGAGAGAAACCCTGTCTTCATTTCTGGTGCAAGCACCTCTTCACTATCCTTCTTATTATGATGTGACAAACAGAGGTCATGAGGACAAGAGGGGTGATGTGACAGTCACAGCACTGGGGGCAGCAGCTGGCTGAGTCTGAGGACCAGCAGTTGCAGGCATAAAAGCCACATATTTAAGTTTTAGATGGTACATGCCTTAAAAAATTGAGGTCTTGGAAGATTTTTAGTTGATGAAGTTTATCAGATCTCCACTGAGATTTGTCAACTAAACATTTTGGAAACCCTTAAAAATTTGCATAATTTTGTCATATTTTCACAAGGGCGAAAGATATGTGGGAAACAGATGGATAATTTCCTCTTTCCTCCCCTTGGAAATTACAAGTCTGAATTTCAAAGTGGTACAGTGAGAAAGCTTTGTAATTATGTGGTTGTAAGGTTTCTGTCCAAGATAAGCACAGAGGTAGTCTCTCTACAATGGCTCTGCAGAACGCCAATTTAAAGAGAGGAAAAGAAAAAAGAAGAGAGAGAGAAAAATTCTTCATGGAAATTGCAAATGCAACATGGCAATGTAGTCTCAATGGTGACATTTTGGCAATTTCACAAGCTGTGACAGAGACAGAAGACACTCAGGGCAGCAGTTGTGCAAGTGGCCCTGGGAGAGCTCAGTGTGACAGAGCTGGTTCATTTCTACTGCGTTCAGGGCAATGGGACTTATGAACATTCCCTGTGAAGACCATTGTGCCAAGGAAAGACATCCAGTCTTTTTATCAGTTTGCTCTTAATGCATTTGGATCATTGATGTTCCCTAACTAATTGCTAATTATAATGATCTACATATTCTGAATGTAATGTGCATATGTGTATGTTATTTGGATTCCTAATGAAATTTCAGCACGTTTCTGGGGAAACATAGTGATGCTAGAATTTGGATTTTGAAAAGGAAAGTTTAAATATGATTAAAACTTTGAACAAAGTAGTATCCCAACAATACATTAAATAAACCAATATTCACGTTTTTCTCTTAGTAATTTCTCCATTGTAAAATCTCAAAAAAGTTATATAGTTTTAAACATTAAAGCATTTTAATTTTGTATCCCCATTCACTGAAAGTTTATTTTCACTTAAAAGAAATCAAAACTGTTTTTTCTTTCCACATTGTTCTACTGATCTGTAGCAAGCACAGCCAGAAGCAATAGTGAGAGAAATGAGAATAATGGAGTGCCTAGCAGGCTGCTGTTACTGCATCAGACACTCTGGGAGAACATTACAGCTGGATGAAAATATTCCTGAAGAAATGTATCAGCCTCCTGAACCATTTAACAGTGTACATATTCTTTATTACAGTGTTTTCATTCCTAGAGAGTAAGGTGAAAGGTACTTCTAAACTCTCATTATAGGATGTTCACAGTTTTACATTTTATTTCTAGCATTAGCAGGACGTAGTCCATAGCTTGGAGAGTGTTTTCTCTGTGCATTGTTAGAGTGAAGTGAATGCAAAAGTTTCTGAGGCAAGACTCCGACGTTCTAGTAATTATGACGGTAATGAAGCTAGGCAGAATAATTTTCATCTTATTAATAGCTGTGTTTAAGCCTCATAGAACTTCCTGTCTAAGGAAAGTATTTACTTTAAACTAAGTGGTGGAAATTAATGTGTTATAATACATGCTTATCCATAAATCAATGGAGTCTATACAAAGCCAGAAAAAAAATTATCTGTTTGGCTGTCTGTCATTTCTGTGAGGTTTTTCACAATGCATTGGATAGGCCAATAGCATATACCTAAATTTTAACAAAGGAAGATGTTCCTTAACTCTTTCAATTTTAGCACAAAGGAATAATTTATGATCAGCTGTGTGCCCAAAAGTCTTAGTATGTGTACTTACAAATAATTCATTCTTATCGAAGCAAAACCTCTCATCCAGTATATTTGGTATTAGGTTGCTTTGATCAAGTGATTTATATTTAAGAAATTGGGATGGGTAGGATTTTATTATCCTTAGATTATTTTCAAGATTCCCATTAACTTTCAGATATCCTTCAAGTAGCATACATTTAAGTAGCAAGGCTTAAAGGTGACTTATCATTCAAAATTCCTGTACAAAGGATAAAGAAATACAGACTTCCGATTATTTTGAGTAAAATGCCCCCAAAGATGGAAATCAGAGAAACAGAATAAGTGTTTGAGTGTATATTTGTGTGTGTTTTCTTGTTTTCTCTTCTTGCTGTAATCCTTAAGAATAAAAAGAAGGTTTTACTGTTTTGATTGCCTTAGAATTTGGGACTGAAATTCTATCCACACCAACTGCCCTGCATAAGTGGTGATTCCCTCTGTTTAATTTTACCACGAGCGAAGTTCAGTAATCCTCCAGATTGCCAAGAGCTATTGGCAGGTGCCGTAATCAGCGCCGACTTCACGCTCGAGCGAACCAATTTCCACAAGGTTCAGCAGCCCCGTCTCTGCTCTCAGCAGCCCCAAGCTGCTGAAATGAGCCCCCCAGGCTGTGCAGAGCCAGCTACAGTTTCGAAGGGCTCCGGGCAGAGCAGCTTTTGCAGGTCCAAGGCAAGGAGGAAAGGTAACAGAGGGATGCAAAGCCGCCGCTGAGCCCGTCTGCCGCCCTGCCCGAGTCCCGATCCCTTCACTCTGCTCGGGCTGCTCTCAGCACCTCTCTGCTCCTGCTGTGAGCTGTTGCTCTTCAGTCAGCACACACAGAGGTAAAGTTCACTTTCAGACAAGTCTGGACCTATTCTTCTATCACCTTCTCAGAAATTCTCTTTAAATATTTTTTCCCAAATGAGACTTACATGGACTTTTTACCTTCCCAGCACAGAGGATTTTTCCAGTGGATAAATATTAGTACGTGCACTGGGACTTGTTGGGTTCTTTATAGAGCACTGTCCAGCAATTTTGTTTCAATGTTCTAGCATTAAAGGTCTAACAGGTTAAAGAAGTTCAGGCTATGGAGTGATAAGGTAGTAAACAATAGGTAATATTGAAATTATAAGATTTCTACCATGGCCATGATTTTTCTTTTTATAAGATGTAAAGAATAAAATGTTAGCATATTAGCAGAAAGGTAGAGGAGAGCTTGAGGCCCACCTTTCTCCTACAGGAATATTACTGCCATTCTCTATGCAAGGCTGACCAGTTTTCTAGCGAGTGAAGTGCCTTTCCCTGAGGTGAAATTTCATTCTGTTTATTTGCTATATTTGTATCAGGAACAGAGACTTACAATTCAGAATATCCCTAAATCCCCATCCTGAGCTCCAGTATATCAAGAAAACAAAACATGTAACATGTTTTGTTTCTGACATTATTACTGCCAACACTAGATCATACAATTACATCTGGATTTATTTGAGAATTTCTCATAACAACAGCTGCATTTCTTGTCTTCAGTTGGATACATTTTTTAAAATTAAAATTGCCATAGCAACAGCTGCAGCCATTTATTATAAAGCAATAGAAGTGGAACTAATATTTGTGAGAGGAGCTTTGCTATCACACAGGATAGCATTTCATTCAGACAATGCTAGAGTCATTTTTCCCTAGCTGTTCCATTTTCTAGAATAAAAATATAGAAAATATTTTTAATAATGAAATGTAGGTGGGATTGAACAGCTCAGGAGATTAAAAAGATTTTCTTCTTTAGATTACTGGCCCAACTAAAATCCAGATTAGCAAGAGGCAAAAATTATCAGCTGTTTGGTGGGCACATGGAAAAATCGATAGGGCTATGGAGCTCTGAAAATCCCATTCCCACAGCAGCTACATTCTCAACTCCAGCACAGAAACTGAAATCTGAGAACACAGGGTGTCTTCAGTGGGGGAAAAAAATGCTGTGAGCCCCTTGAGGAGTGCTAACAATAAATGCAAAGGAGAACTCCACATGCAGCGTGCAGTGCTAACACAGAAGAGTTCCAAGTGAGCTGTCCTGCCCTTCACATCCCTTGCACTGTGGCACCTGAGAGGAGGGAACTGTTTTCCTGAGTAAAATGTGGCTAAAGAGGGATGTTTGGCACAACCTCAAGGTTAGGCTGTTCCAAGTCAGGACTGGGGTGGGGTCATCTAATGCATGGTCTGGGCACTTTAGTAATCATGTGGGCCATTTTGTTTGCATCTATTGGCAATAGGTGCAAATGCCAAGAAATTGGGAATTTCTTGGAGCATTAATTTTTTTTAAATCTCTCTAAGAATCTGGGTAGGAGATAGACAAATTGTACTGCAGATATTAAAAAATCTACATGAACTGTAGATTTTTCTCATGTAACCCCCTTCTGACTATGAAAGAATATGTTTTGCATGCACTGGCTATACAGGGATGATATACCACATACCAAAGACCACATTTCTTCCTATTTATTACACATTAGAAAGTGTGGGAGAACACTGAAAAAGAAAAAACTTGAGACATACTTTCCTTCTCCTTCCACTCCAATTTTTGTGGGATTCTGCTTACCTTATCTTTATCAATTACATTCAGCATCAAGCCTCCCAGTGTCCTGGTCTGTTCAGAAGTTCCTAAAGATGCTGAAGCTCAGTGAAGGCAGTAGACCAGAGGCTCCTTTCTTAATCTCTGTCAGAAAATATTCTGCAAGTGAAAAGCCCAAAGCTGTTGATAGGCCAGAAATGTGGCACAACCAAATTGAAAAAAATTGGCACAGCCAAATCCTCTGGCACCCTATAGTACTGGCAGTGGATTATCCATCTGCTCCAGGGACTACCTGCGTCCTCTAGCAGCACACTTACTGTGTCTAGGATGTAATGATTTAAATACAAACAGTAGCATAAAAATCTCCTAAAAGACAAAGAGTACCCATACTTACTAAGCTCTAGGTTTGTTGCAAACCTATATGTTATTATATAATAACCTATAGATTATTATATAGTCTGACTTCATTAGATTACTTTTGAGTCAAAGACGGTTTATTTCAGGGAGATAACAGGAAAAAAACAGAAGAAAGAACAAAATTACACCTTGTGCCTGAGAAAAAAAATCTATGAAAGCATATAATTAGTATATTATATTTTTATAGTGAGATCTGGTAGAATATATAACTGGTAGCATATAAAACTGACATCTGGTAGAAATCACAAAGATAGTATTCTTTATCCTGCTTTCTCACTTAACCATTCAATTGTTTGTAGCATATTCCCAGCACCATGCTCCCAACTCTGTCCCTCCTCTTCAGCATTCCTAGGTAAGCTTTACACCCATTGTCACACTTCAGGCAGTGACATGGGACAGCTGAGGCTGGGCAGAGCAGTGGTGAGAGCAGGATCCTTTCCTGTGCCACGGACAGGAGGAGAAGCAGTGGGAGGACAGCCTGCTTTCCTCCATGTGAGCAGGAATGGGCACTTCGAGCTTCCTCTCCCTGTCTCTGGGAGTACTGAGCTGTGCACAGACAGGCTCCCTCACCATCTGGAATGTTGTCTGTGGAAGGACACGGGATGCACCACCCTTGAACACATCAGATTTTCATAAGCAGAGGTCACAGATGAAAAAAGTTCTTTGACTATTAAACAAGAAATTGCTCTATATGTTGTTTCATTGATCAGCTAAGCAATGTGATATTACCCCTCGCTCCTTTGTCCACATTCATTCAAGGGGATTTCAGGGAAGATTACCGTGTATTGTAGTAGTGCTTAACGAGCTAAATCTCAGGGACAAGTTGGTCTAAAGCCTGAAGGAGGGTGAGGTGAGTAGAACTAAGCATTTGTGAAGGATAAGAAGGAGCTGTTACTACAAAAGAAATGCTGCTTTCATCCCTGGGTGTTTCACAGTGCTGACAGGTCTAGTGGGTTCTCCTGCAGTGTTATGAGGATGAGTCAAACCTAAATGGAAGGAATACTGTCTGGCATAAACTATACATCATTTTCTGTTGTTTCAGTCTTAAACTGCTCCTGAACAAAATCATGGACTGTGTGATTATAAGAAAATTACTATTTAATAAAGACTTAGTGGAAACTCTTTCCATTTAATCTCTGCTAGTTGCCCATAAGAACAAAGACTTTTTTTCAGTTAACCAACTTGCTTAAAACCTTCCTTAAAATGTTTGGATCATATCCTGCTTTTTTTTGTAACACTAGTGCACATCTATACTAACTGCACTGAATGAGTGGAGTTACTTCAGATGCTCATCACTGTAAGGGTAATTTGAGGCCGTTTCTTCTCTAGAGCAGGATGAGAGTAAATCACAGTGATTTCCTGGTAATCTGCTGCAGTGTTCTAATGCTCTGCTCTGTGCAGGCAGCCATCAGCCCACATCCTTTTGTCAACAGGCAGGTGGAGTTCACTTGACACAGATAAATGTAAAATTTGTTTGCAGGCATGAAGTCACTGTGAAAGACTAGGGTAGTTGAAAGGCTCTGTTACCTCATCCTTGACTCATCCCAAAAATTTTAGCAGAAAAAGGGGGTGTTAATTAAGATTACCCATTCTTCCAGTAATTACCTTCCCTACCCCTTTTGGACACAGAGTCAGGGTCTTGTGAACGTGCTCTGTTTTATTCTTTGCACTCCATTTGTAGAGTAAATGAAGTCCCATAGTTTCACATTCTGCCACTTTAGTACAAGTAAACCTGAGGCATGGATCGAATTAGGCCTCCAGGAGCACATTAAACTATTGGTTATGCTCACAGAACACTTGCAATTGCACATTAATTCAGTTTTTGGCTTTCAAGAGAGATATATCATTTTCACAGAAAATCCTTATTCCAGGGTCTTGTCATCCTGCACTAATGAGAAGAACTGTCACATAAGGGGAAGGTTGTGAAATGTTTCTGATAAATATTTTTCAGCTCTTTAAGTAACTTTGGAGATGAGTGGCTCACAAGTAAAAAATTTAAAGATACCACAAAGGTGAATAATGAAGAATGTAAATTTAGTAGTGCAAAATCCAGGAGCGGACAATAGCTCTTAACTCAGGTGTCAGGGGTAGGGAGGCAAAAAAAATTCTAAGGATCATGAACCAACATTAGCAAGAGTCTAAACACATACAGCACATCTAACTCCCCTTATGGCACAGATAGCATCATGCAGCAGATTTGGTTCAAATAACATAGAAAAAACTATTTCCTTTTTCTTTCCAGATATTGACTGAAGAATTTTTAACTTGTTCATTGTTTATTGTTAGTTAAGAGGGCTGGTGGGTTGCAACTTTTACAGTCATGTTTTCTTTGCAGAAAAAATGTGTGTTTTTTACAGTACTGTTCTACCTTGCTCTATTTTGCATAAGTGATTACAGAAAGATGCCAGGCAGGGGAGAAGTCCAGCTCTTGTAGTAGTGCAATATATTTATCTCTTCCTTGGTGGTTGATTCTTTGTTTCTACTTTCTTAGCACTATCTGCATCTTCCCAGTTGCTGAAGCCACTAAAAGCTCCCTAACTGGGAGGACAGACTTCAAGCTGCTCTAGATAGACACAGGCCTTTCCTCTTCATGCAAGGTTTAATAAGAATGGAAATTAAACAGACAGTTGGATTACAGTTCTGATATCCAAATGAGAATGGATCGTATTTGCAGGCACAGAAATGTGTAAATTATGTGCCTTTGGATATGATCAGCTCATAAATATGGACAGTCAGAGGGATAACACAGAATGCAGCACATGCTGTCACAGACAACCCACTATCAGCCATCTGTTCTCTGCTGATGTGCTTCATTCCTCTCAAAGATATGGGACAGGAAAGAGTCGTCACTGTGACTGTGATATTTCCAAATAGATTTATGAAAATTAGGCATTTAGAAGCAATAGCAGTCATTTGAGAATGAAATATTCCTATGTCAAGCCTCAGAGATATGTGAACAAATTTTACTGTTAAAGCCTTAATTTTCTTTTACATAGATTTTAAGCCCATGTTGCTGTTCATCAGGACTTCTTTCTGTCAAAGATAAAAACAGGTTAGAACAAGGTAATGAGAAGCTAAGATACTTGTACAGATGACAGTGCACACCATTTCTCAAGTGCACTGGGGCAGAGAAGCTCCACACCAGATCAGAGATGATGTTAGACTTGAAATTGCTCTGCCTGCAGGCCCATTAGGTCCTTAATCATTGTCAAAACTATCATCTCACATCTCCTTTCTACGAGTCAAAGTGACTGCAGCCCTGTAGTGAGCAAGCTCTGAGCAGGCTCAGGAGGATGCAGAGTGTCCAGCTCCTCTGCACGGGGACTGCCAAAGCTGCTCCTGGGCACCAGGGAAGCAGAGCTCAACCCCACCCAGGTGGGTGAGATACCAGGTCCTTTTATGGCCCAGGTGGTGGGATTTGAGGGCAAGAAGGGGATCACCAGGATAGATGGCTTCCAAGGCTTCCCTTGGAGGTAGAGCAGACTTCCTAAGGATAATGGGTTGGGAGACAGAGAAGGAGGGAGGATGTCAGATTTTCTGCAGTCCCTGATGTTTGGGGATAGATGACAACCAAGATCTGCATTAGGGAAATGCTACCTGGAACAACACAAACTATTTGTTGTTTTCTCTGACAAGCTGTTCCTGCCGTGTGTCAGCTCAGGCTTGGACACAGAAGAAATCTGAAAATAGTTACCAGTGAAAAAGCAATAAAAGCTCATATACAACAAGAGTAAGTCTTAGCTTGGTTTAAAGTAATCAAGATAAAATGTCCTCTACTATTTTAGAATTTCTGGGAAAGCCTACAAAGGAGCAAAGTAAAATCAGAAAACAGAGGAAGAAAACAAGCCATGACACAGATAAAAAGAAAAGGAGTGTAAGCCCAGATAGAAAATCATTTCTAGAAACAATTTTCTGCTAGACCTTTTTCTAGAATTAAAAACAATAATACTAGTACTAATACTAGCAGTGATGAAACTAGGCTATAAGTGGAATAAAAACAATGATCTGCTGTATTGCCAGGGAGAATAAAATTTTGGGTGCTCATAATGAAGGTTCAAACACTGGCCACTTGGGCAGTAATTCAGCTACCAGTCTCTTTTTTTTTCTTTCTTTTCTTTTTTAGCTTTTCTATAAAGCTCTACATAAATAGAAAGCTTAATATCTATATTTCTGCAAAGTCACTGCCTCAGGAACCTTAAATATCTAAGAATTTGCCAATATTGTCAGGAGTAAATTCCATTGAGACAGATTTGTTTATACAGAATGTACAAAAGACTCCTCCGTGTTCCTTTTATGTACTGATCACTGTTTTAACACATCTGAAAAAGGCATTTGTTTGTTGTTTGAAATTTTCATCTTGAAGATCTCTGTATATTTGTTTGAAAACTGTTAAAATTGGCTACTTCTGCTAGTCCTTAGGCCTTCCTGCTCTGGTGTCTTTACTTTGTCTTAACTGCCTGCAAACCTTCTCTGCTTCATTCGTGGTTTTACTGGCCTGGCACGGTCACATCCCAAACTTCCCCAGTTTTACCTTTATGGTTCATCTACTTGCTCCTCCTGTGGGAGGAGATCTTTTGTGAGGCAGCCTAAGCAGGCTCTACCAGCTTGCCAAGAGAAGGTGTGGGTGTCTGGTGCCATGCATGGACTTTCACATCTGGCTTCAAGTTCAAGCACATATTGGGGGTAAATTACAGCTCTGATGTTTTGGCTTCCTTCCAACACTTTTAGGAAAACTGTATAGCCAAAAAGTTGTGTGGGAACAGAAACTGTTTGATTCCATCCACTCCTCTGAAAGATTCAAGTTTTCTAACATGCTGTAGTGACCTACCTTTTTCTACATAATTATAATTTCAGGAAAAATAACCTTCTTTCCCTCTTAAAAACAACCTTGAACTCTAGAATACTTTTCTTCTGGCCTGTTTTATTTTTCTTAATTAGTAGCTGATGAAATCACAATGTAGTTCTATAATTATTTATCACCTGAGGGAGATCCCACTTTATTCAAAGAAGGTATTTTAGGGAACATCTGACCTTCCTGTATTTTCAGGTTTTTTTTCTTTTCTCACATTTTTCCTGATTCTCTTCTGTGCAGTGTTACATGGCACGTGATGAAGTGGCAAGGAGGAAGAAGGGCACTTGGCTAAAGAAAGCCCTGTGGCTTAGCAAGTGGAAAGAAATGTTCCTCTCCAAAGCTGTTTATTTTCATGTTGGTCAAATAGACAGGAAAAAGACAGGAATAAACCAGTCTGTTTACTGGTTATTTCTAATAACTGACTCTACATGATTCTATTAGAAATTTTCTGCTGTTTGCACACACTTTGCTTCTGGTGTTTGGGGGTATTTTCTTCAGCATAATGCGATTTTTTAAAATTCATCTGTTACTTCACTTTGGCTTATATCAAAACAAAGAATCTTTTTGCTGGTCTGCTAGTTAAGACTAATTAGAATCTCTTTATTTGATGTGCCACATTAGCCCACTGCACAACAGGTTTGGACAGAAACAAAAGTAGGATACAAGCTTTAACCTCAACAACAAATTTTTCCTCAAAAAACTCGAATTACTGGAAAATCTTTGCTGAATGCTAAGTGCTTTCTACGTTATTTCTTTTTTCAAAGGAAAATACTCTGCTGTACTCACAGGCTGGGAAAATTAACAGAAAGAAAAATATCTTTTGAATAAATGAAGATGCAAAAAAGTAATCAGTTAAGATGTAACTGGAAATGTGACTGGATACTTTCTGTTGCAAAAGCCCTTGTGTCATGCAGACCTTTAGTGTTAGACCTCTCTAAAGTGTGTAGAATGAAAGTGCTTGTCATGCTGAGCTTTCATCCTAAAGTGATCTTAGATGAGGGGAGGGAAGTGGAATGCTTAGTGTGGTACAACTGACACAAACTGTTAATTCTTCTATCTGCTTCAAGAAAGTTACCACCCCAACTTGCAGTGTATTTCATAAATAAATATTGCCTGTATTTCCTTTTTTGAAAGCTGTGAAAGCACTTGAGCCTGTCCAATGCTGTTGACTCAAGGAAGCACGGAAGAAATGGAAATAAAAAGAGATCTGTTAAAGAGCTGTCTAATACAGAAAGTGCTGACTAATCCTTATGAAACCAGCCAGGAGGTGAAGTATTATTCCTGACTCCACTAGAAAAAGCAGCAGAGGTTACCAAGCTCCCACACAGACAGGTAGTAGGGATGGAACAGGTGTCTATGAGATACATATATTGAGTATTCAGTGAGGAGTCAACAAAAATCTCTCATTCCTGTCCCTGCTCTCTTTCTCATTATGGCTAGCAGATAAAGCAGACCTTTGCCATTAAATCTGTTCATTTATCAGTCTCTGAAAACAGTTTTCTGCTGCATTTACTTTGAGGACTCCCTTAATCCACCTCTGATACAAATTTACAGAAATAAACCCTTTATTTTATTTTTTTCTAAAACTCATTCAGTGTTTAGAAAGCCTCTACAACCTCAAAACAGTTTGAAATTTAGCATCAAACCCTCGTGCACTGCTTGTTAATGAGCTGCAATCACCCCCTTTGCACAGAGAGCACAGAGAGCAGATAGCAGAGAGGGCAAGTCATGCCAGCAGGGCTCTTGAATTGCTCTCCAAGGAAATGGAAGAAGAGTAGAGGCACTATAATTTTAATTATGGTTCTCTCCAGTGTTAAACTTTGCCATTTTGTTTTTAGGTCAAATAATTGGTTTGGGAGAAAGTAGTGGAATCAACAGGATAAAATCCTGTCCTGTTAAATTGCAGTTTATATAGAAAATCTCAGGTAAATTCTGTATTTTGGATGCTTGAAAGGATTAAAAGTTAGTGCTAAAAAGAAACATATCCAGAAAAATAAACATCTCTACTAGAGAATAATGCAAAATGAAAAATAGAGGCAGATATTCTTTGAGCTGCAGGGAAACAGGAGTTCTTGAAAGATTTAGACAAGAAACCACAGTAGTATAATGAGCATATGTCATGTTATGGTGCTTTTAAAAAATCATAGGGGACACACTGAGTAGAAATACTTTTCAGTGAGAATGAGTCACTTCATACTTCTTCCTGAAATTACTGCATTTAGAATAGGATTCTTTTTTCTAGTTTTCTTCATCCCTGAAATGTTTTGGTAGATTGCAGGGCAAACTGTATCTCTAACCTGTCTTAATAAAGCCAACTTTTCTTGCCCTAAGATTAAAATACTTAAAAAAAAAATCCAAAACATTTACTGACTGTGGCTTACATTTGACTAATAAATTCTCACTCCATGTCAATACCTTTTTTGTTACTGAGCATCCCTATCATGGTCAGGAGCCCATCATTCTGACAGAACCATTTTCCTTGATTTTAGGACCTCTGTGAATTCACCACTCAATGCAGGCCAGAGCCCCAATGGCACAAAAGATCATTTCCTGATTTATAATTCACTAAGCAAAACAGACCAGCACCTGCAGTCTTTGTACTTGGCTGGGACAAACACCAAAGAATCAAGTGGCTGCTTTGCTGTCAAGACACACGTACAAGTTTTTAGGCAAGAGAAACAAAGTCTAAGAAAGCCGCAGTTGAAAAAGGATGGAAAATTTTGATAGCGACATGTTTGATAGCAACATGGACACCAGTTCCTCTGCTGCCAGTTTCAATAGCACCTTCCACTCGAAATCATCTCAGTGATTTTGTGGGGGTGCTAATCAGCAAAACTGGAGATAAGAGATTTTAGTGCTTAGTTACTTCTGTTGTGGTACATGAGCATTCCCCCCTCATATTTATGGCACTCCACCATATGCCTTGAGAATCTTTGTACCATTTCTGCAGACTGAAAGCAGAACTGTTTTTACATTTTCGTGTTATTTCAATGCATCTATTTAGAAAAATTCTTTTTACAGACCTTTAACCCTAAGCCTTATTTCCAAATGAAAAACATAAGACTGCAAGGATCACATTCTTAATTTCCAAAAGCTTAAAATATTCACGATGTTTAAAAATTGTAAAATTTTAATTCTTAAAATACCAATCATTTTCCAGCAATCCAAGGCGCGTTCTGGAATCCAAGCCAAGCTCGGCACATTTTCTTTCACAAGGATCACAAAAGTACTCAAAACAGTACTCAAAGCAACAGAACACAAAGATGTAAAATGTTTCTTAATTAGTTTGTGAGGCTTAGAGCTATTTTCTATCTGTTCAGTATAACATTTCAACAAGAAAAAGGACATGCATATAGGGAATTACTGGTGTTCTGGGTAATAATTGCTGGCAAATAACAACTCTGAGATGCTCAAAGAATTATTTAGTACACAACCCCTTTGCTTTGGTGGCATCCTTTCCCATCCCAAAATACTTGTGGTGGCTGTGCTCTGGGGTGGGAAACAAGAGATGACCTCAGACAACTGCAGCACTTTCTTCCTGTGGGCAGCTTTCATTCTGTTCACAAGTTTCCTATTGCTGAGCTCTTGCCACAGCTCCAGCCCTGGTTATTGGGTTACACCAAGTAGGAAAATGCTCAGTGGTTTGTGACAAAATTGCTGCTGCATGTGTGGTGCCTGCTGTGATTTGTGCCACCCATTTGAACCTCAGCCACAAAGCTGCACTTCTTATCAAGGATATTTGCAAATATGTAACTGCTCTGAGGACATATGGCCAATAAATAATTCAAAGTTATCTATCTTCCCTGCAGTTTTCTTATCCACCTACCACCTTTTAATGTTTTGTTGGCCTGGAAACAATATTGTTTATGGCACTTCTGGTATAAAAGTGTTGCTGACTGGCAGTAGACTATTTCCAATGTGATACCTTGGAAATAAATTGGTTCTCCCCAGTCTCCATCTGCTTTCCTCTCATCTGCTATTAGCTCAGAGAAGTCTTGTTTTGTATTTTGAGTGCCTAAAACTGTTCATTTGCAATTATTGATTCCAGAATCGTTACAATGTGATTGAATTTGTTGTTTCTTTTTCTCTCCCTCTCCCCCACCCCTTTTTTTCTTTTCAGCTCTATATCCATTTACAGTCCTAAGGAGAATCCTAATGCTTTTGATGCTGCTGCTTTCTTCCAGTCAGTGGGAAATTTTCTGGGGATCTTTGCTGGATCATTTGCCATGGGATCCTCTTATGCTGTTGTCACAGCTTTAATATCCTTTATGGTTTGTTTTCAGGGAGAAAATCTATATGCATTGGAAAAAATATACAATACCTGAGAGTGACCATCTTTAGTTTGCACCTGAAGCTTTTCACTCTAAGCTCAAGTGTTTGTAAAGAAACAGAGAAATCATAAATTGACAGGAAATGTCATTTGTTAGAATATACAAATTTCTTTTTTACCATTAGCATTAGGCAGGACACTGGCCTTTATCACCCTATTTGGAAATAATTGTATTTTAAGGAAAGTATTTTGAAGTATATTGAGGTCCAAACATGAATTTATTAAGAACAGCAACTTATTTATGAACTCCAGACTAACAGCAATTATACAAAAATAGAAAGGAAACACTACACCATGACAATGTGACCAGCAAGCCCATCAGTTTAACTAATCTGGAAATGAAAGGTCTGTCGGTTGCCCTGCATTTTTTCTCATGTTTTACAGTTCATATAAAATGCTACTATAGAAAGATCAGTGATTTTGATATTTCTTGCATTCACACAAATATAAATAAATGCCAGTTTGTTTATAAAACTGGATAAAATTACTTCCTTTTCTTTTTTTTTTCTGGGAAAAAGATTAATTCAAACTCCACAAAAGTACTTAAAATAGCTGACTTTAAAATCTGTTCTGGATTTTCCTCCTTAAGTTAGAAGCTGTACAGTTCTTCCCAAATTCAACATGTGTAGATAAGTATGGTGGGAGCTTTCTTTCTTTCTTTCATCTTTTCTCAGATTAGGGGTAATTTCACCTTACAAAACAGTTGGGTTTTTATTTTTCCTTAGTAATCTTTTAGCACTTGACAAAATTCACAAAGCTGTGTGAGTTTCCCATGTTGGAGACAGGTCTGTTTTTCCTCCTATCCTGGAGTGCCTTCTTATCAGCAGAAGCGGCTGGGCTTACAGGTGAGTATTGCATTTAATTAAATAAAATCAATTTTATAATATGCCTCTAGTGTGGCTAAAATGCATGGTTTATTTTAGGCATGACATCCTGTATAAAGCTTCTAAAAGCCTGTTGCTATACTGAAGATTGTTTCATCTTTAAGAACAATTATGTAGTGACATTGAATAAAGACATAATAGATCAGGCTCAAGCCCTCAGTCTTTCTTCCCTGCATTATCCCATCCCTATTAGTCCCTCTATTAATCCCCCTATTTTCTGGGCAGCTATGGGACCAAAGATAACAGTAAGTAAAAGGAAGGAAATCACAGTGCCTTGTGATTACCAGACTGTGCTCCTCTGCACACCCTCCATATCCTGAGCCCTTCTCGTTTTTCTCAAACATCAATAATTGAGACCAATTATCAATAGTAAACCAAGAACAGGGCCAGTGGGTTGTATCCACCTTTATAATTATGAAAAAAAAGGTCATCTTGTTCAGTGCACCTACGTGGACATTTTGGCACAGCCATGTTCCAGTGACAGGTAGAAAAATGTGTGATCCCATTGTTTTTCATTAATGCCAGGAAAGCAATTGCACAGACATAGTCAGTTATGTAACAGGGCTTCCATTAAAGGGTACACAGAAGTTTAGGCAAAATTTGTAAATGGATACAGTTTACCTCCACAGCAACCTATTGTATAGATTCAAAAGTTTCTATGACCTTGATTGTTTTAATGCTCTTGAGGTTGTCACCTCTGAAATCCAGTGCTCTTACTAATGTCAGGGAAAATCAGGAGAAGAAAAATGTTTAATGGAGTGGTAATGCAGCCCATGCTGGTTTGTTTGCAAAATTGTTCAAAGCCTTTTGAAGGCAGCAGTTATATTTTTTTTTGAGTTCTCTGGAGCCAGCATGTTACTTTTCTAATATCAGCCACACCATCAAACTATTTCTGAATGGGTATTAATATCTGCATCTTTGTCTTACTAATTATGCAACTTTGCATCCTGTTTACTGCCAAATTCTTCAGGCCAATGAATAAAAACAGTGGTACGTGAACTGAACAAAAGGGTGGTATTTCATTACATCAAGAAAATCAGATACCAGGTGGAATGAAAGTCCATTTTGTCTCTTAACAGCTCTGTACTGGTTTGGGCAAGGGCAGCATTAATTTCCTTCACAGTAGCTAATGTGTTGCTGGAAGCAGCCCTGGTAATTCAGGGATATTTCAGCTATCGCTGAGGAGCACTTGCACAGAGCCAAGGGGTTTTCTGCTCCTCAGCCCACCAGCAAAGGGGCTGAGGGTGCCAGGACAGCTGACCCCAGCTGAGCCATCCCCGAGCAAGAGCAGCTGGAGGAAGAAGGTTTCTCACTCTTACCCTTGTCTCATTCTCTCCCCCATCCCACCAAGGAGGAGAGAGAGAGGGAGTGAGCAGCTGTGAGAGTCTGAGCTGCTGCCTGGGGTTAGACTCAACAAGCTCTTAAAAGTGTGGCATGAATACTGCAGAAAAATGCCAGCAAAGGAGGAGGATTGTTGATCACTTGCCTGCTACTGGAGGTACTGATTTCCTAATCCAGTGACCTCCAAGTAAGGACTGTTTGAAAATGCATTCCTCACAGAGCACAAGGATGCTATGTTTCAGCAACTGAACAATTGATTATACATTACACACAAAAAGTAGGTTTGTAAAGGAAACACTAATATCTTTCAGAGCCTCAGGTGCTGCACCAAAGGTAATTTCCATTTCTCAGGCATAGGAACAGACTCTATGTCTGGACAAAAATATTTGGCATATGTCTTTTTTGCACGCTGCAAACGTGATGATGGACAGCAGAGTCTCTCCTGGTAGTTACCCTGAAGAGTGTTTCATTGCTCTTTTCTGCTGTAATATATAAAATATCTGAAATAAAAGACTTAATTATTGAACACCACAGACAGTGGTGGTGGCCATGGTAAGGAATTTTAAATCAACAGAGGTAGAGATAGAGGAATAGAGTGGAACAAACGTAAAGTTTCAATTTAAGGGAAAAATAGAAAATTGTTTGGAAATTTAACTAATTTTTATCAGAAAAGGAACTGATGGAGGAAAGATAATTCACCAACTCATATATTCCAATAAAAAGTATCAAGCGTTTTTAGGTCTATCACTAGCATTTTTTCACAGGTATTTTTCCATGGGTTCTGAGTTTCATGTGGAAATTGTTTAATTACTGTTGTGAGAAGGCAAAGTTTAAAACTGAAACTTTTATCAGTTAAATCTTTGTCACTTAATTTCTTTAAAAGGTTTTTGTCAGAAGCTGTTATTATGGGAAAAAAATCATAGAGCCTTTCTTGTGGCTTCAGAAGTTCAAAGCTGTGTTTTATAAAGGCATTTATTTTATTAGTACTATGCTGATATTACTCTTTAGTTACCTGGCTTAACCAGTTTTGATGTTGCTTTTGTCTTCTCTCACTTTCCTCTGAAACACTTCTAACTCTCCTCCTTTCAAAATATTATTTTAAACTCCAAGTTCAGCAGCAGAAATACTCTGTTGGTTGAACCAGACTTTGGCTCAGCTCTGATTTCTCGTAGGCATGCTGAGGAAATCTGTGCAGTGCCGTTGTGTGCAGTGCCCACCCAGGTGGGGGCACACAGAGCTCCTGCTGCAGAGGGCAGGGGAGCACAGGAAAGGCAGTCATGCTTCAGGACACACTCAGCTCTTAATCCACACTCTGTCCTTTCCAGTCTTTCCCAGCTTTTCTGCTTTGCCCTTTGTCTCAGTGCGTGCAGGTTCTGGTTTTACAGCCCTGTGCCTGTCCTTGCAAGCAGCTGTGAGAATGCAGAGAGCCTCACTGCAGCAATGGCACAGCTGCACCACTGCATTCCATGCACCACACTCCTACAGTCGACATGCTTCAAAAAGTAACTGGTTCCATCAGACATTTATGCCTATATTCATCTTCATTTTCCTTGGATATTGTGTTTTCTCTGTTCATTCCTTCTAAATGAACTTCAAAGGATTAACACTAGATTAATACTTCCCTGTAGCTATTAAGTAATGTAATTGCAAAATCATTTTATGCTTATAATGCTTTCCACAGCAGTCGTTCAATCATTCTGAGCTTTTGGAAGTGTAATATTGAAAAATTTCATAATTTAGAAATAATGGTTATTATTATGGCCTATACTGGCTTTTTTAGTAGGTAAATCAGGTGGTAGGGCTCACTTGTTCAGCTTACAGATTTCTAAAATAAAATTTCAATGGAAAGTAGTACAGGTCAATATTTTAGAAAATATTTCATTCCTCTGCCTCAAGATATCCCATGATATACAACACACAATATACGGGCCTGACCCTGGCTGAAAAATGGATGTGATCGAACCAGCAAATCAAAATAAAAATCTGGGATGATTACACAATTATTGTTATACTGGGAACTGAGAATTATAAATTAATGTTATGGTTATTAATCTTATAGCTATATCATCAAGCTGTGACACATGCATGATAAATTGATTCTTATACAGTAGAATCTAATTTGTGCATTTTCTCATTTGCCCTGGGGTATATCATTCCTGACTGCTGAGCAAAGCTGTAATAGCAGAATACTAGAGAAAGGTCAGTGTTAATAGAGATGTTTTCATTTGCAGAGTTCATTACATAGTATTTATTAGTAGGCTATGAAAAAAAATCATAAATAATTTAAATTAAACACTTGTTGAAATAAATTAAGAAAGCACATCTTGCATTTATTAATTGCTTGTTATCTTGTCTTATAATCAACAACATTTTCTAAGTTTTGAATGATCACTCAGTCTGAGAAAGGTTCCATGATGTACATGAGAATTTAATGGTCATCTCACTTGGATCTTCTCTATCTACAGCTGGTTGAAGTGACCAGATATTCAAATAAAAAGAGATTAATTTACCTGCAGAAATAGACTCAAGCATATGTATGGGAATTGACTTGTATATATGTGTTCATTTGATGCATACTTCAAAGTCACGCAGTGACTCAGTGTAAAGGTATCAAAATTGCAGCCAAGCTCCTCTGATTTTTACACAGTAAAGACCTGCATTATGAAGAAATAAAATAGACAATAGATCTTGAAGGAAAAAATTGTTGGAGAGTGTAATTTTTGTTCCTTTACTGGTTTTCAGAGCTCTTTGATTTCTGATCATTATAAAGCAAAAAAGCTTGTGATAATAAATTACTGCTGCTTCCTCCCTTTCAGCAATTCTTGTCTGGACATTTTGTGATGTTTCTGCCTTTGTGACACATGCCTTTTTATTCAGGGGCTCATAGGAGGAAAGCTTCTCCTCCTTTTCCTCCAAAAATAAATAAGCAGCATAATATGAATGAGGTAGCCAGGATGAGTCCAAGGATCTGGTCTCTCACTGGGGCAATTTTGTGCTACTTTTCTATTTAGGACACAGCAAGCATGAATGTCACCAACTTCATTTTCTTTAATACTGCTGACAGAGTGCATTTATCCTCATGCTGTTCACTTCTCCTGTCTGTTTGCTGTGATTTGTCTATAATCTGTTATCTGCTCATTGCTTTTTTAAAGTGCTGTGAGCAGGTCTTCTTGTGGACACTCTAAGGAGGGATCCACCAAAACATTTCTGCCTGTGAGCCCAAGGCAGTTTGCTGCCTGATGTGCATTAGTTCACTGAGCTGACATTATTTTATACAAGGAAGATATTCTGGGCTTTCAGTTTTAAACTGTGGGGTTTTCTTTTCTTTATTCATTAGTAATGTACCATGCTGTGCCATGCAGAGTAGGCAGACTCCTGCCAGTGAGGAGGGAGAAGGGATACTTTGGCTTCCAGGTCAAAAGGAAAGAGACCACAACTCTTGTAAGCTCTGCTCTGCCACTCCCAGGAGCACAGGATGAAATTAAAGCTTAATTAGGAAAACAATAGGTAGGAAGATGGCATTTGCCCAGCTGTGCAGAGACAGATGACAGCTGAGCTGGTCTGCAGCAAATCCCTAACTGGAGTCAGGGCTTGGGTCTGCCTAATTTAGGGGCTGCTGTAGGTACAGTTTTCTAAGGCAGTAAGAAAAAAAGAGAAATGTGTATGTTTTAGAGAAAAGTACATATTCTAGCAAGGCATTAATCTGACATCAAAGATCAGTTGCATAAAGTGTGGATAGTGGGGTCTTACTGCTAGTGCAGAGGGTCAGGATAAACAGGGTAAGCACTCGTAGCATGGCCAGAATAAAAGCCTTTATATGTCACCATAGGAGTTCCAGTGTAAACCGAATTCAGCAATACATTTGGGGTTACAAAAGTACAACACTGAATCCCAGGTCTCACTTGAAGCAGCCAGATGCAATACCAATGAACAGTCCTCAGATAAGGGCCTAAAAAGTCCCCTCAGCTCCATCTTTTGTTGCTTTCTGTCACTTCAAAATAAAATCAGCCTCAGACAACTCCAGAGATAAAAGCCTCATGAACAAAGCACAAGCTTTGATTCTGCATTGGTGCAGGTGTGGTGTAAGAAGCCTCTAAATCTTTTCTTTAGTATCAAGGAAATGATTAGTCACACTTTGTACCCCAGTGAAAACAGCCTGGATAGGGAGATTGTTGCCACTGGCTGTATGGCCCTATTACTGCAGCAATTTGAGGCAGTCTCGTTTCCTGCTACTCACACATTCAGCTGCATCCCAAGAGATGCTGTGGAGATTCTGACATAAATGTGACTCCAAAGTAAATGTTATCTGATTTAAATAATTTCTCTTTCGCCCAATCCTCATTGTTCCTTTTTCCACGCATTTCCCCACCTCTAATGAAAGACCAGTTCCTGCTGCTTTACTGTGAGATTTCGGGATGTTGTGCATCTTTAGAGAGGCATCCCAGAAGCCCTGGAAACCTTCGAAGTTGGGATGAAAACTGCTCAGTTTGCTTACAAGTCTTTTGAAATGAAGCTATACTTTTTATCTATTCCTTTGCTCCCCCAGAAGGTAGTGGTTTGGGGGTTTTCTTTTTCTAAATTCCCTTTTTTATCACCAAAAGACCTGACAGCTGGAGAAAAATGTCTTGTTTAATCTCTCAAATTAGCCAAATTCTCAGGTTTTGATTGTGGCCACTCACTTCCAGGTTTGTGTTAAAAGAACATTGCAAATGCTGCTCTTCTCTGACATTCCTTTTTGCATGTTTGTGAAATGATGTAAAAGAAGATTTTGTCTTTTAGTGACAATATAGGAGCTATTTTCAGATTAGTACTTGTAAATTAATTCTCACACTATAATTTTAAGTATCACACTATCAGGAAATTACTATTAAATGTACAAGTTCCTCTATAGTTGCTATATTTTTATATTACTAGCTTTAGACTCAACAACCATTTCAACTTCTTATATTTGTAAAAACTAATGTAAGAATAAGTTCTCTAGCTAACAAGCTCTCTCAATTTCTCTGTTACAAAAAAAAATCAAATAAAATGGTAAGGCTTTTATTTGTAAAAAAAAAAAGAGGTGGATCTGTAGCTGAAAATTTAATAGTGATATAAGCATTTTTTTCTGTGAAGTGTCTCTTCTTTTATATTAAGAGAAAAATGTCAGTAATCTGTTAATTAACACAATGAGCTATATTTCACTTAACTTACCACCTGTTTCAACTCAAAACATTCTCTGCTTACTTTAAGTTAGCATTCTGTTCTGCAATTGTAATAGTCTCAGTTATTGCTAATTTTGCCACTTGAACAAGTAACAAGTGACTGAGCTGTCTCCAACAGCCTGAAATTGAGGACAAGTAAAAGAGCCACCTTGCTTTATCTGCCTCCCTGCATCTAATGGATATTTTCTGTTTACAGCTCCAGTGTTGCCATATTTGCTCTTACCTGCTTCTCTGTGAAATCAAGCCCACAAAAACAACCTCATTCTGTGCCACACTCTGGTCATACAGTATTTTGCTACCCAGCTAACTTCAAAATCCAGCTTTAATAGTGCTACAAATAAATCTAGATTGCCTTTTCCTTGTAACTAAAGAGTTCTGTGTTTGCCTTTTTAGGTACTTCTCTTTCATTTTCTGTTAATATGTAATTGGTCATTACTCTTAAGCAATCATTTTTATGGATATTCATTACAAACAATTTTCTCCTTTTAACGAACTATTCATTGTGAGAGTCATGGCTGGTACATATTAAGCTTTCAATTGTAGCAAGTGAAATATTCCACTGCATTCCCCCAGTCTTCCCTGGAAACAGGGTATCTGATTTCTGCACTTGCATAATTGCATGGTTCAGTTCATTTATTCTTATTGCAAAATCAGATTTAAGCCATTTTATTCTTCATGACACTCCCTCAGTTTTCTCACTACCCATAATTAACAGTTTCTTAGCAGTCAAAACCAGTTTATAATCACAGATGAATTTAATAGTCAATTTTAAAAATGCAAGACTTGACATCCTGATGATTAATAGAGAAGAAACTGCATCAGAAACTCTTATCTCCATTTCAGTTACTGGAGCCTGGAGCTAGTGATACTTAGCAACATTACTGTCTGGCTGTATTTTTAACTGAAATGTTAGTGTTTGAGCATCCCAGTGCATATTATTAATGCCTTGAGAATTTTTTAACTCCCCAGATCAGTTCTGCACAATCAAATACAGTTACTGAGAAAAAAGAATTAGATACATTTATGAGAGGAATTGGAGCTCACAAAAATATAAACTTCCTGGAATGTATTTCAGCAGTGACAATCTCACCACACCCCACAATATTTACCATGAAGAAAAGTCTTAGTGTAGCTAGGGGAAAAAATAAAACAGACTTAAGAAAATAAATATAAAAAACAAAGACACACTAAAAGTTCAGTGGAATTTTTCTTGGCTAAAAAGTCAGTGTTTTGTAGAAGCAGTACAGGTAAATTTAAAATATAAAGAGAACACAGAAGCAAAAAAATGTCTGCAGTGGTTTGTGGGGAAAAATATATATTTGTTTCCTTGTTTTCTTTCTGATGACAGTTGTTCCTTGTGCCAAATCAAATCAGAAGTATTTGCTCCATACTTTTTTCTTCCATTAAAGGCATATTAATAGCCTCAGTTCTTCCCAGAAGGAAAGAGAGGGGCTTGCAAGAAAATTGGATACTTTTTGCCAATATTTCATTGGTTAGCAATGTAAGTAGAGTCTAAAGAAAAACATGGCAAGGTAATGATTAATTTAGCTGGTACATAAGAATTCACAGATCCTACACACAGAGTCTCCCCCAAATGAAATAGTTTCCGCATTGTCTACATTATTACTTTGATTTGTTTCCTTTTCTGTTCTGTGATTCAGGGCAGGAGGATATTTCACTTACCTCAAGGGCCCTCTTGCTGCTAAAATTCAAACATTTAGAGATTTGGATAAACCTGTTAAAGAACCTATTGGGGCACCAGTGCTTGAGGCAGATGACACTTGTTCAGTCTGTTCCTATCCATTTTTCCAGAGGGACTTCAGAGGGACTCCAGCTGATGCTTTGGAAGTAGCAGATTGTTTGTATTGGGTTTGCTGTGCTAGAGGTGCAGTGCTGCAGACTCTGCCCCCTTAGTGAGCCCCTTCTTGCTGGCCCCCCTAAAGTCAGGAGTGTCACCATCCTGGAGAAGATGGAGGGAGCTTTATCTCATTTCCAGCCCAGGGCTGGAGGAACAGACAGAGATTCTTTTCACCATTCACTTCATGCTCTTTGCCTCCAGTGGAACTGGTTGATATGTTTCAGTTCATGCTTATTTAACCCCATAAACGCCTAGAACATTGTAGCACAATTGTATCACAAGGATGAATAGTGCCTAAGCCTGGACAGGCATCTTTCTGCTTGCTTTGTTGCCTCAGACTCATCAGTATAATGCCAGTACATGTGAGCAGCCTGTGAGCTGAAAATTGTCTAGCAGAGTGCAGAGCAGGCCATGAGGAAGCTGAACTAAAAGGCTGATTAGGGCAGGCAGCAGCTCCTGCACAGGAGGCAGTGAGGAGCAGGGCTGGGGGGCACAAGGGCTGAAGGGCACAAGGATGAAGGTGACAATTGTGTGTATGTGAGCACAGAGATGGCACACAGCAGTCCCACTGCTGGCTCTCTGCTCAGCCCCACGTGCCTGGGGAACGTGCAGGGTTTCAGAGAACAATGATCAGAGTGGACACAAGAAAGCCCTGAGCTGTTGTGTAAATAATTATCCATGGAGACATGCCCCAGGTTTAAGAAAAAGACAGAGCTTTCTTCCTCCATGGGCATTTACGTATGGCTACTGGTGGAGCACTATTTTTGGTTTTCTGTTTTCTCCCTATGTGCTTTCCTCCTGCATTATCTGTGTCCAGACCTCACAATCTTTTCAGCTTCTTTGATTACAATACTGCACTAGTGATGTTATTCTGTGATTCTAGTGAGTTACAACCAGGGCCAAGGCAGAATTGAAAAATATCCCTATAAAACAAATTAGTTATTATTATTCCTGACAATCCTGCTTCCCTGCCCCTCCAGACCTTCCAGCAGCTGGGACTGTAACTGCTGCCACGTGTCCACAGTCAATGACCTGCTGCTCTGGACAGCACAGCTTGCACCTGCCACAGCATCACTTTTAAGCAATGTGTTGTTCACCTTGACATTGATACACACTGCTTGTGATAAGATACAATGAGGCACAGACTGCAATTATTTTACCCTGTTGCAGTCATTCAGTACCAAGTGGTCTCAACCCATTAAGATGTAACAATTTTTTTTTCCTTTCCTATTCAGCCCCTGCCAAATTCTTTCAAATAGTCCAAATTCCTACATATTACGATCATGTTAGTCCTACATTTACAATTACTGTCAGATTATGGTTAGATCATACCATGTATTAATTGAAAAAAAAATTCTACAGCCTTTGAATTTCCAAATACACAACAGTGGAAGTGCTATGAAAGCGTCATTGTCCTTAGAACACATATCTCAAATTTCTTTTGTTATAAAAAGCTGTTAGCAAACTAATTTGTTTTTTTATGTACCCTTTTGCAAGCCTAAGTAAGAAAACAGAAGCAGCTAACTCTGTTTTTATTTTGAATTTCAGGTATTGTTGCTGTCCTTTTCTGTGGAGTCACACAGGCCCATTACACCTACAACAATCTGTCACCAGATTCCAAAATGAGAACTAAACAGGTAAGAAATAACTGACCTCATATCTGACACTGGTGTAAGGAGTAGCAGTTACTGAAATACAGCTGGATGGCATTTCATTAATGAAAAGCAAGAGGCTTATGTCTTCATCAGGGGAAAGACTGGAGATTTTGCCAGGAAAACAATAGCAATTACCAGGACAAGCAAAAAAAATATACAAATATAAGTATCTGTTCTTCCAAAGAGACCTGAAATGTCAGACAGGTATGGAGATAACAGCTTACACCAACTTCCATTAAAAAATGCTTCTCAAAAGCTCTAGTAAGACAGAAGTGGTCTGAAAGATTGGATCCCTGCAGATTTTGCAAAGGGATTGTATAAACTGCAGTCTGCCCCACAGATTTAAGCAGTGACATTATTTAATTCTGGTTTAATTAAGAATTGTCATCATTAGAAAGAGAATTTTTTTTTCTTTCCATTGTGTTATTTAGAGTTTAGAAATGTGAAATTTGATCACCTGGTTTTTGTTTGAAGAAGTGACTAGTACAATTGTAATTCTTTTTAAAATGTGAGGCTGTTCTCTGATCTATGGTATTGCAGTGTTCAAAATACTTTTCAGCATGAGTCATTTTAGACAACCCTGCCACTACCTAGATCCTGGTAGAAGTCATTTAAATGCAGTTTTCTTCCCTTGTAACATTGACTCATATATCCCAAAGCCCCCAGGTTGTAGGAAATCTATCTCCTAGAATAAAATGGAAACTTATGGCCCAATACTGTAATTTTCATGATGCAATCTCATACCTTTTTCAGCAATTCCTTTCTTTTCAGCATTGGAAATTTTACGTAGAAAAAATTCATTGCTTCTTGCAAATCTCAATTTAATCAAAAATCGAATTTTCTATCAAAAACAGATTGATAGAAAAAGATACTAGCCACAGTATCAGTTCAACTGGTAGAGTCTCACAGATTTTAGATCACAAAAAGGTTTCTGGTCACTACTCCCATAATAAAGTGTTAGCTATGGAACAGGATAAGTTTTTCAATTGTATTTCTTTATAGCAACAGAGTCTGATGCTTTCAGAAAATATTCCAGCAGAGAACTAACCTTTCTCTGATAACTGTATTGTAAGGGAATGACATTGAAATCTGTCATAGAATTGTTTCTGTTCTGCAGAAAGACTGAATTACATATGCCATTACTCCCCTTGCATATAACTTATAATTTGAATAGAAGTTTTTTTCAGGGAATCATCTGCATGTTTTAATGATGCATAGCCTCAGAGAGAGACATAAAAAGCCAAGGTTGGGGTATTTTTAATTATCTATGAAGCTTTTCAGCTGCAGAATCAAGTAATATTTTGTTTAAATGCATCCTGGTTTTGTACATGTTTATTCTGTTATTCCCTCCTTTTCAAGTAGTGTAAAACAAAATAGTGAAAATAAATCAAATTTACCCTTGAACACACAGAAAAGGGATTATGTTTTTCTCTATGGAGCTATGAGTTTTATGCACACTTTTCTAGTCTGTTTTTCTCTTCCCCATAAACCCTTAATCCTCAACCTCCTTTATGATATGGTTCAAACATTGTTGTTGAATTCCTTTGAATACTTCTAATTTATTTTCTAATCCAAATATTACCCTTTCATATGCAACTGTTTCAGTGAGATCTGCACTGCCTCTTTCTTTCTCTCCTCCCAAGAATTCTCTTCAAACAAATTTAATATGCCACACACTTGGCATTCTCATAATCATATATAACTTCAGTGCATCCTCAATGAATATTGTTGCTCAGACAGTTGGCTTTGCTCCCAATCTAAGCCATTTTTATTACTCATTACTGGCCCAAATCAAGGGCTTTTCAGTTCCTTTATAGAATTATTCTAAAGCAGTCTCTCTCTTTTGTTACAATATGACAGATCTTTCAGAAAGGAATGCTGAACTGTAATGCACACTTGACAAAACAGTGAGTTAAGGCTGAAGCTGATGCTAACAAAAACTATGAAAATTAGATTTAAAATTGTAAATCAGATTGCAAAATTCTGTTAGTTGTTTTTAAACACACACTTTTTCTTTACTTCTTTGCATAATTTTCTTTACATTTTTTAAAATTTGCTTTTAAAATTTTATAGCTTGATGGTAAAATCCAGTATAGAGTAATAGAGAAAGTATTTCTGATCCTGGTGCCAAGTTCTGCATTTCTCATAATACATCATCCTTTGCTCTAAAAAAACTTAAAAGTTTCTCTTCAGTCACTGATGTAAAATGAGAACTTATCTACAGTTCTTAAATGAGAATTTAAGAGCATCTATTAAAAACGCCTGTTAAAAGATGCCATGTAATTATTAGTCCCCATGTATCCTTTATTATTCTGTCAATCACTGTTTAAGATTCTATGAAAGAGAAATATTAGATTTCAAGCATCTGAAACTTACAGAATCTGAAACTATAAAGCAACACTAATCTTTTCACAAATAAATGAATTATTTTAACACCCTCATAAGAAAAGTAAGATTTTAAAAAAAATAGTAAAAACAGAGGCTTTAGATAGCTTTCATCCAATTCAATTATCCCAATTTTCCTTAAAGATTTATAAACATTCTGTGTGTTTTTACTGATATTTTTTTAACATGGGTGATGCTTTATGGAAGTAATTTTAAGTCATCAACATTGACCTGACAAAAGCCATCATGATTTAACAGTGAGATTGACCCTGCCCTCCATGGCAGCAAGGTTAGGTCTAACACGAGTGCTCCTGAATTTCAGGCACTTAAAGTTTAATTTATCCAGTGTATCTTTAGTGAAGGAGAAGATGAAACTGCTGGGATCTGATCGAAAGCTATTTGATTCTGTCAAATTCTCCAGAATTATTTACAGCTGCTATCTCCCCTCACGCTTGCTGCAGCCAGACAGTTGCTTCTAAATCTTGGGACTCTGCAGCTCCAGTTTTACCTTAGGCTTCAGATGTACAGCTGGGCTGGGTTGATTTGCTCTGCTACAAGTGAGTGAGAGGCTGGGCAGGGTGGTGTGAGATAAACAGAAATCCCTGTTTTTTTAAAAGTGGGCAGAATGTAAATCCTTACAGGTCACCTCTAGAAAAGGAGTCATGGATAATATTGTGTTTTCTATGGGAAGATAAGACATTCCTTGCTTTGTTTTTCTCTTTGCCCTCTATCACTTTCACTCAAATGCCAAGCTCAGACCAGTTTCTTAGTGGTGGAGTACTGGCTAATGGCCATAAGTATTATCCATCATACTAATGGGTTGTATCTTTTCTGGTTATGTTTCTTTAACTCTGGGCAACAACTGCAACAATGAGAGCGGGGCAGGGCAATTCCTCTCTTTGCTTAAGTGTGAATTGGGACGAAGAATTCTCTTTGCAGACAAAATACAAGATACAAAGATACAAATTCTGGAAAGGGGATTCTGAAATGCATCAGCTATGGAAGAAGAGCCAGGGAATTACAAAAAGATAGGAAAGCATGTCCAGCCATGAAGGGAGTAGGTCACACACTGCTCTGCCTGTCTCCATTTATTCCCCAATCTAAGCCTTGTTCTCATGGTCACCCCTGAAACAGGTGTGTAACTTTTGGTGCAGTTTGCTTTCTCAAATTAGGTGTAGCCTTTCTAATCACAGGAGGAGTTAAACAGTTACTCACCTGTTGTGTTGCTCCTGATAGCAAGCCCATTAAGGGAACAAGCTGCCTTAGAGACGAGAGCTCCTGGCCTGATTGTTCAGCTGCACCGGGCGTGCTGTGTGCACAGGATTCCAAGTTAAGATTTCAGTGGCCCTTCACCTGCAAGGTTTAACACAGGCAGGAGAATGAGATAAAGATCACTGCTGATTTACTTGTGAGTAACTTTACCAAGACATCCAGTCTCACTCAGAGGTTTGAGCAGATCAGTTCGCACTGAGGGGGACTGAAAGTTCAGACTGCTCTTGGGCTTTGCTCACTGATGGACATACTACTGATTGCTTCAAGTTTTAATCTCTCCACTATAAAGCAGACATGATTATCTCTGATTAATAAAAGTCATCATTTTGCAGTGGAGCAGCTAATATTTCCTGGAAATCCCTGGAAAATACATGAAGTTTTCAAAACATTCCTAGCTCATTGATGATGCAGCTACTTGTCTTCCAACAGGGACACTGGCTAGGGATCAATCACCTGATTTCTGGATCAGCAATTAAGTGGAATTGCAAAGACACTTTGGTGTAAAAGAATTGTGTTTATAAGCATATAAATTTAATTCTAATTAATCACATTAATCAAAACAGGTTGGAAAAAAAGTAGTAAAATGTTTTTTTTAACTTTCTCAAAAATTGAAAATCAAATCATTACAATCCCTTGACCCTAGTATGTTATAGTATAGTATCAATATAGACTTAGAATAACAGAATCATTGACATAGGAAAAGATCTCCAAGACCATCAAGTCCAATCATCAACCAAATACCACCATGCCACATCTACTCATTTTTGAACACTTCCAGGAATGGCATTTACACCAGTTCCCTGGGGAGCTGTTCCATCCATCATTATGGACTCACTTCAGAAGCAAAGAAAAACAGTAGAGCAAAAGTAAAGTAAGGCAATGGAGGTATCCAAATCAACTGAAAGGGGAAAACATCAATTAATCAAAGGAGTGTTACCTGAATGCCAACAGACAATGTTTACTAAAAAAAGCATTTGAGGACTAAAGGCAGAGAGGTAACTGAAGTCACTGTATCCAAATGAAGCACCATCACTGGGATCTTGACATTCTACTGCTTTTCTGCTGGCCTCTCTATCTCGTAAACCAGTTACAAGCAGACCTACAGCCAGCACTGCAAAAACAAATCTCTTTTCTCTAGATACATAATACTGTCTTATGGGATTCTCCCATCAGCTGTCTTTTGATAAGAAAATAAATAATACACTGCAAATTCTGCTTTAGTAGCAGAACGATTTCTCCTGAGTTTGTTGTTAAAAGCACATGCCAGGAGCTGCAGATACTGTTGTTATCTTTCTGTGAGAGAAGGAGAGCAGCTGGGGAGAGATGACTCTGCACTACCAGCACCCAAACTACATCTGCTTTGTGAGGGTCCCACTCCAGATATCCAGCACCAATACCTGGGAGAAGCAGTCCTCTAACTTCAGCTGCAGCACAAAATGAAATTGTTTGGTACCTTTATCTTAAACCCTCCACAGTCACACTGGACATGTGTGTGCCCTGGGGCTTTGGTTCTGCTATTTGTGTGAGTGTTTAAGAGACCAAACAAAGAGAGCTGGGCTTGCTTGTATATTACACAGTCTATATTAATTTATTTCTGGTTAATGCCTACTATTTTCTGTTATCAAATATTGGACTGAATATAGATAATGAGTTTATACTCCTAGGAAGAAAAGTACATGCACAAATGTCAGGTTATAATGGCTCTTATAATTCAAACTCCTAATTTATAAAAAAATTGAGAGTATTTCTAGGGAGAGGAAAACCCTACTTAGAATTAAATGCCCTAGATTATAAGCAAGGCAGAACTACCACAACACATAAGGATATACAAGGATAATTCTCATGCTTTTGAAATGAGCAGCCTAATTGACAGCTGTTGTGATTTGTTCAGCAGCTTTTCTTAGGGACAAATAACCTTTAAAGCACTGCAAGAGGTCAGTTATTTCCACACAAATAACTGGCAGAGAGAAAGACTGAGAGCAAAGTTTTCTCTCAGAAAGGTTACCACCAGTACCAGATTCTAATCTGTCTTTGTATCTGTGCTGTGCAGGAGGAATCTGGTTTCCCAGCGTGCCAGAATCTCAGTGCCTACAGGAAAATTTCATACCAGAATGGGGGGGTTATTTTCCTCCAAGGTATATAGCTGGCTGTCTGATAAACCTTGGAGAGTAAACTGGAAATTCTTTTTGGCTAATGCCTGGCATTCAGGTCTGGCGCTCTTCAATAATACACAAGAGATCTTTGCCTAAAGAATCCAGTAAAGTCCAAATTCTTGGTGAGCACTAAAGAGGTTGCATGCATGAACCACATTTTTCCATGTAAGTAGAGACTGAGCATAAAAGATAGCTCTGATGGGCACTGTCTCATGGTTCCCTTTCTGCAGCTGAACAAAAGAAAATTCCCTCATTTCCAACCTCCTTGAACTCCTGCAAGTTCAGACTTAAAAGTGACAAAGACTGAGGCTTCAGGCTGCCAGGAAACAGTAGAGGGGACCAAGTATCAGGGCTCAATACAAAGGTCTGGAGAAGATACTCCTTTTGATAACAAGATTCTGAAAATAAAATAGCATTTGAGAATATTTTGTTGTACTGGAATAGCATTAGCATAGTTTTGCCCATGTTTTAGCCAGTTTTGCTTAAATACTTTGGAAATTACTAATATTAGGGCAAAACTTCACTCTTGTCTTCTGGTATTTCACCCAGATTTTTTTTTTTAGACAAGGCCTATAACAAAAATCTTCATTTTGATGCTGTTGAAAACAATCAGGGAGAACATATAAATGCCCTTGGTATTTTTTTCTTTTTGAGAGAAGAAAATGATACATACATAAAAGGGTTGTAAGCACAGTTTAAAAAGAATGGTTTATGCAGCATTTATCTTATGGCTATTAGGGTCATATACTTGAAACTGTAGGTCAAAACTATTTCTAATTTTGAGGTAGCTAACCTATATTGGAAATAACACAAGCCAGAGTCTTCTACTCTTCTAAAAGTCCAAAAGCTGAGGTCTCTAGAGATAAGCTATCATTATAGCTCCAGCCTATGTACCCTGAAGAGCAGCAGCCCCTCATTCTTGTCCTGTGCTTTCCCTTCCAAGCTCCAGTTTTCCCCCATCCTGAGCTCCAGCAGTGTCAGATGTGCTGGCTGAGCCCTGTGCTCTGACTGCAGAGCCAGAGCATCTCTGCAGAGCCCCTGGGTCTGTCACAAACAGCCTGCCCTCGTTCAGCAATTGCTTTCTTTTCTCTAATTGAATATGCACCACATGCGTAGTGCTTGTAATAATTGTTACCTTCAAAATGGATTGCAATTGACAGGAAGTGTACAATGAATTCCAGTTCTCTGTACAGCTATTTTCTGTGTTTAGCAGGAAAAGATGAATGTTGGAAACATGCCAGGTGCATTGTTTGACCAGATGTACCATAAGATCTTATGGAACCCTGTAGAACAGTGTAATGCTATAAAGAAATCTAAAGCTGCTTACTGTATGGGTTTAACAAGAAGAATCATAACAACACAAGAAAATCTTGATTTCTGCAGAAGAAATTATGCTACCATGTCTTTCAATCTGAATTTTTAAACAAAATCCCTCATTATCTGACTGATGTTCCTGATTACTTCACCATGCTAAAAGAATGTTAATCTGCAGTCTCTTTACATGTGACTCCCCTTAAATTTATGTGAAAATGCTGTAATTGTTTCCTCTCAGCTGTGAGCTACATGATGGATCATAAATAGTTAGAAAGCATTGCTATAAGTAAACCAATAACAGCAGACTTTATAACTCTTGTGTATCAGTAATCACCTACATAATTTATGGTTTATACTATAAATTAGCTGCTTTCCTACCCATAATACTGAAAATATTGGGCGTCCATATACAGAAATCTTGTTAGTACATTCAGTTCTATACTTCATTCTGTAGTTTCCATTTTGTCTCTTTTTGTACACCTGCATTAGTGATTCCTTAACTGAGAATGTGCAGATGTGCTCTGGCCTCATTAGCTCCCATAAGGCATGTGCCCCTTTGTCATCATCATTTTATGAAGAATATCATATTCTGTTGTCTTAAACACACACACAGAATAAAGAAAAGTACTTCAGATCTATAAAGAAGAGAAATTCTCTTGAAAAAACAAAGAAAAAATATTTTCCTTCATTTTGCTTAAGCACAGAAACTGGAAAATAACCGACTGAAATGCAATTCATACCCTGAAGTGACCCAGAACTGTAATGAAGCAGTATTTCTACAGACAAGCTCATCTTGTTGAAAAATGATGTCATTTTTGATGCTGGTGGGCTAAGGAACACAATACCATATGCAAACTAGTTTCCAAATGGCTTCATTAAAGTTTTTACAATCTGTTTAAACATTAAGCATTTTCTTTAAATATTAATAAAGATCTTAGATTGTTAAGGTTGTAGTTTACTCTTCTAGCACAGTATCAGATGCCAGCAGTTAGCTAACATGTACCAACTGGAATCGTAACAGGGCAAAATCTCACTGGCATATGGAGAAACGTGTAAGGAACTTCCAAAGTGAGCCTTGTGCTGCAGCTCCTCTGGAACTGCCCTGAATGACAAATGAGGCTCTCCTGTGTCCTGCTCTGTGCAGTGGAGTCACACTGCCTGGGGCTGTGTGAGCTGCTGCAGAACCAAACCCAGCTTGGTAGGGCTCTTGGTAGAGTGCTGCCATCAGTCTCACAGAGCTCTGAAGAGCCACCTCTGAGACACTTCTCCCTGCTTTGGGTAGTTACCACTTATCCCTAGGTTTTAAGTCTGCAGCTATGCAAATATCCAGCCTTGTGCCCCACTTGTGTAAAGCACATCTAGTTTTGTGGAGAATTCTCTCTATGTATGTAACCTGTGAAATCAATCCCATCCTAATTATTGCCACCCTGATAACTGGGGAATGCATAAAGAGAAAAAGCAAACCAGAATCAGTCTAGTCATGGGTTGGGAACATACTCTCACATCATCAACATGTAGTGCTGAAACAGAGCAGGGTGCACTTTAACATCCCATACTTAGAACAAATATGGTTAACTTTAGTTTGAAGTATAACTTATACAATCTCAGGTTTTGTAAAAGCTGATAATTACAACAATTCCCTCAAACACAGCCAGAACCCCCTCATCTGAGAATTTGTGACAAGGATAAAAAAGGTAGGATTCTCCTTTTAAGTCTTCCTTAATCATATATGAAAAATTTAGTATAATTTTATATAATGAACCAAAGCCCTTTGACTTCAATGACATTTGGCTTATGCCAATGAGCAAGTTCTAAATATATATAATGCCAATAGAGGTAAAAACACTCATCTCCTACTTCAAATATAGTTATGTCCCAATGGTAATGATTTTCTCTAGCTTGGAAACACTGATTCTTCATGTTGTTGTTTTAGATAATTTTAATACAGGATTTATCAATAAATTCTTCAGTTATGGAATAAACCTCTAGAAAAAAACCTGTTCTGTATTTCTGTGCATAGTACAGAAAATTGCTAAAATTGCTCAATTGGAATGCAGTAAAATTGTTCAGCACATAGGTTAAAATA
Organism: Chloebia gouldiae; assembly: GCA_003676055.1. Lineage (NCBI taxonomy): Eukaryota > Metazoa > Chordata > Aves > Passeriformes > Passeridae > Chloebia > Chloebia gouldiae. The sequence continues at coordinate 4,548,760 of QUSF01000034.1, read as the reverse complement.
GTTTTTAAAGTTGAGAGTATTCGTAATAGGTACCTTAATTAGAACCCTGTGTTGCCTTACACTTGCATGAGTTTGTGTCACCAGGTTCATAATTGCTCTTCCTGCGAGGCCTGTGTTTGGAAACACAATTAAGATGCTATTTCTGGCATGGTTGGAGAGGCTGCACTGGGATCTCTGCAGAGCATCCAGAGTTCTGCTGCAGATGGGGACTGACCTCACCCAAAGCATCTCTGAGCTTTGGGAGCTTTGCTACTTCTTTACTTTATATTCAACAGCGAGGCTTTTGCCCTGCCCAGAGAGCCTTGAGGCCATGGGAGCCCTTAAGGAATCAGAGCTGTTGTGTGATTCCTAACAGCAGCAAACTGCTGCTGACAAAGATCCATTTCTTGCAGTCTGATGTTTCCCCTTTTTAACTTACATGATTTTTACACGAATGCTGATTCCTCACAATTCTCTTTCAAGGGTTATTATCTACAAAGTTCCCTATCAGCTGTAAGAACTGCACAAAAGCTTTGGTCAAAACTTTTAGAAGTATGTAAGTAACAATAGAATTCTCACACAATAAACTGCAAGAAGAAAATAAATACATGTAAATAAGGCGTTATAATAGTCTAAAGCCCTTGCCAGCATCCTGTCTTTTTAGTGACTGCACAGCTGTGTTTCCATTACATGATTAATGGATTTCCTACCTTCCAAAGAGACATTTGTACCAAATGGTAGCACAGTGCAAAACATATTAAACAGCTGACTATAGCTCATCTCTTCCTCATGGCACCGTCTGTGCACATAATTAAGGGCTAAAATGCCCTTTGTCAAAAGTTTTCAGACTAAATGTCTCAATCATGACTAGGGTTCAAATAAGTGGTCTATCTTTGCACATATTTTGGTACCTTTACACTTTCATTAACCTACAATAATGAACTGGGGTACAAATCTGAGGATCTTTTTCAAGATTTTGACTTTTAATTCAGCTTCAGTCACACAAATTAAAGGAGGTATTGACCACGCTATGCCTCCAGAGAACCTGAGAAGAGTTAGGAGTGTTTGAAAATTCCAAACAGACATTCAGAACCCTCAGAAGCACTCATGTAGGTATTAATATTTTTCTTCTAAAAGCATTTTTCTGAGGTGCCCAACAATATGTCCCTAGTACACCCACCACCTGCTTTTCTACAGAGTCTTACAAAAGGTATTTTTAAGATGCATTACTACCTTTTCATAACAGATTCTTAATTCTTACAAATTCTTAATTATTATGTGAAACAGTCACCACAGCTTTCAGATTTAAGTACTGTTGAAGATGTATCTTAGTGCAGCATTTTTAATATTTGCTTGTCTTTCTTTTCCCTTTGGTGATGTCAGTAAAACATCACCAGTGAGATCATAAGTAATTTAGTAGACCTGAAAACACTGGAAATCTTTGCAATACTTTTTCCAACTGTTCAGCATCTTCTATTCTGTTTCAGAGGGAGTCAAATTATGTCTCATCTATCACCTCTCCATAGAGCACTCTAGATTACAGCTTCAGGTGTAAAGGACTGTTAGATGAGAAAAGCCACATACTGTAATACTTAGGGGAAAAGTGTGACATACAGAGCATAGCTGCTATTCACATTTCTCAGACTTCTTGTCCAAATGAATCTCAATTCTTGAATAGCAGCCTACATCAGGAGGCAGGGAAGCTGTTTAAAAATGACTGTAGAAATGAAACAAAAGAATTCCCCCAATTCCCACATATAGACATATAAGAGCAGAGCAGTGAACATACTAATTCAGTATTCTGCTTCAGATAGTGATATTAGAATTGCAGAGTAATTGCAAATAATTCTGCCCAATGTAACTCCAGGGTGGCATTCTGCCAAGGTAAGGTAGTTAAAAGTTGACTCATCAATAATAGGTCATAAAGAAAAGTAAAAGGAGCTTAATATCATGAGGATCTTATAATATTCAACACTGTTCAGAGCAAGAGAATTCTCAGCATGAGGATGCCCTGCCTGGGTTAGAAACTGGTAATACCTTGTGTCCATTCTCCTCCAGCCCCTATAAACAAAGCAAAGTAATAATGGAAAACCTTGAACAAGTAAATGTTGCACAGAAACTGGATAAGTTATTTATGAAAAATTCTTTTATCCTAGATTAGGCCCTGAATAAAGAAAACAACAACGTGACATCAGAAAAATGTATATGAATACTGATACTGCTGTCTGGTTTGGGTAAATAGAGGAATTCCTACTTTATAGCTCTATAGCTTTATTTTTCCACAGAATTAGTTTTATAAACTTTGAAGGAAAACATTACTATTGGTAGGTAGAAGCTGCAATATCATGTCTATAGAACAGATGCAAAGAGAGCAATTATTTGTCCTGTGGTGTCAGATTGGCAGCAAAATTGAAATCTCATGAAGAAAAGACCCCACAGACTTCATAAGAACCTTTGGGGTTTAGTCCTTATAGGTTAAAGACCCCCATATAAGTCACTAATTCCTAATATGTTAAAGACTAACTGAATTTATTTCCAACATCCAAAACTTGTCAAGGAAGGAAAATGTTTTTCAGAACATACTTTAATAATTAGTATTAGAGTAGATTTCCTCTCAACAAATTGAAATAGAATAAATTGCATTTGTACTTGTTAGAAATTGAATTGCTTGCAAGAGGTTAGGACTGCAGTGGCAGGTCACAGAAAAAAATAAAAACAAACTTCAGGGGAATGAAAGGGAAAGATGAGATTGATTTTGTGTTTTAATTTTGAAATATCAACAGCAGTTCCTCTAATTCTAATAAAAATACAGAGATGCAAAGGACGTATTAGCTCATTGCCATTTTAAAGATAACTATATTAAATTGACAACATTCCTATTTTTCTTTGATCAGAACAAGATCAGTTATGTCTTAAAGCAACTGTCTCCTTTGTTACTGAAGTTTGGTCTCCTAAAGCCACCAGTTATTTCTTTCTTTTGCTTATTTTTTAACCATTACTCTACATAGCTCTTAACTCTGAGTTTCTGTTCCCACTTCGACATTATCACTGATTTGCCATCCCAGAAAGAACATTCCAGGAAAGTGTCATTCAAGTTGTTCAGAATATGTCCTTAAGCTTCATTTTCAGTGATGTTATTATTATCTGGCATTTTTTATTATTTTTCTTCTACACAGAGTCTGATTTAAGCTTGATGAGAATACTTGCTTAATCCTGGACAGCACAGGCTGTTAACAGCCTCTTCATTTTCCATTGCCATCATTGCCTCCATCAGGAAATAGAAGAGGCATCAAGTTCGCAAAAATGTCCCAATTCAGCCTGAACACGGCTATTCCAGTACTACCACTATTTGCTGACCAGTCAAAAGTTCTTTATATCCCTTCAAACAATTTTCCAGCTGCACTCTATTATGCCCCATCTGGAGCAGAAGCCTTCCTTAATCCTTGCAGAAACCAGTCCTGCTAAAATAAACTTTGTGAGTTTGAACTGTAGGAATCCCTGAGCACATAATCTTGAGACAACAGAGCACTGGGGTACTCCTTCCTGTGGGCCTGCAACATCTCAGTTCAGGAATTTAAGATAAAAAAGCACTTTGGAAATGGTTGTTTCTAGTTTCAGAAGCAAAGAAGAACTTGGCTGACAAGCTGTAGGAACACGGCATCATCCCTTCTCTTCTGGTGGCAGCTTCCATTCAGGGGTCATTCGAGGGTTATGTTATTAGGTACCATTTAAGGTGCTGTATAGTAGCAAAAGTTGGTTGTGCTGTATGAAAAGGAGATACTGATCTTAAAATGTTCCTTCTCTCACAAACTGGACCAGGTCTGAGAAAAAAAAAAAAAGCTTTGCAGAAATCTCCTTTTCTAAGCAACTTAACAAAACTAATGATCTAGAGCTAGATGCAAATTTGATTGACAGCAACATTTAATTTAAATGCCAAATTCTTATTGGCTGCCTAATTTTCAATACATTTAGTTTAAACTTCTTTTTTTAAGCAAAGCCATTCAAGACCTATGATAATTTTGACAGTAGAATTTGCCTTTATATCTGAGGCCAACAGCTGATGGTCAGAAGTGTATTCTGGCCCAGTAGTTTATCCTGCTCCTCCTGAGCTGAACTTTGGTGATGGTGAGTAGACTGTGCCAGAAAGAGTAAGGTATACCATGGAAATGCAAAATATTGCTGGCCTTTCCTTCCCCTTGGTGCTACTGTTTTCTTTTCGATCTTTTTCCTTTCCTACTTCTTAGGCCTTATGAATCCTTTAAACCTCTCAGATCTGTAGGGAAATAGAAAGTTATTGTGTGTCTTCCATAAATCTGTTGGGGTGAAATTCATTTAATTCAGTAGCAAAGCCTACTGATAAAAAAGACCAAGATTTTTCCCCAGGACATTAAAGATGCTGTAAGAATTTCTCTCTGCTAGTGTGTTTTCAAGTTGAGAGTCAGATATGCTTGCATATCAAAATTAACACTATAAACAAATTTATATTCTGTCATGAATTTGAGTTACTTTTGCTGATTCTTTCATCTAACTATATTCAGAAATGAGCATTATATCACTATGCTGTGTACATTCATTATAGCTGTATAAGATTTCAAGAAAAAGGTTCAAATCCAAACCTTTTAAAAATTTTGAAGCTTCTAATCAGAAGAGAAATAAAATAAAGCAATTAGGCTATAATAAAGGTTTCTATGATCTCAGGAAAATTATAGTAGTTTGAATTCTCACTGCATTTAAATTCAAGAGTTAAGGAAAAGCAATTTTCATCAATTATTAATCACTATCCTTGATTTCATGAATTATTTTGAGACCTGTGATCTAATTAAATAACATTATTCAAAGATAATAAATTTTGTAACCATCACTTAACACTGAATTCTTGGGTTTTTAGTAGCTCTGCCACCTTTAGATCTCCCTTAAAACTAGAATCAATTTTACATCCTAGCTTCCTAGTTGCTGTTGGCGTATGGAAACTCTCCCTGTTTTGATGCAAGAATATATCACTGTAGGCTGCACCTCTCAGCCAGGCAGTATTTTTCATGTTTTTAGCTAAATCAGTGCAACTGCAGAAGGCCTGCAGGTACCTGCAAGAGGTGGGTGACATTCCTTCAGCAAATATTAAATCAAGTGAACGAATGCAATATTGCCATCAGTGATTAAAATTCAGTAAATTTTGCTGGAAGGAATTTGAGGATGTAATTCAGCCTCTACCCAATACCTCCCTACTAATGTTATTCCCTCAAGAGGAAAGAATACTGTTTGCCATTCTGCTTTTACCCAGTCCTGTCATACTAACTTTATTCTCTTGAGATGAGAAGTGTTCCTTAAAATATCAGTATTTGAAAAATCTTACATTTTCCATCTCCCCAGCCACAGATTATGTTCATTTTCTCCTTCTGATGCTCTGTTAAGGAATTCTGTTTTCATTGGTGGTGAGATTGGTACTTAGTGTGTTCCATCTTCCAGGTGCACTAATTACTTACCTAGAAAATATCTCCAACACTCAGTGAAAATATAAGTAGTTCTAGAAAATAAATCAAGTTGCAAAAGCCATTGTGGCATAGCTTATTGCTCTAATTGACTGGAACTAAACTGTGGGAAGGAAGGAAGGTGAGGAAAAAAGATCATGCTTTCCTTATCTCACTGAAAAGATAAAACTAATACAGTGTTTATATCATATAAATTTTTTCACTTGAGTTAAAATAGAACATTGCTGTAAGACAAACTCAGTGGTTACAGCAAGGCTTAACACACAGATAGCCTGGATTGAGTCCTTCCTCTGCCAGCGAGAGCTGAACTGCAAGGGGCATTTTCAGGAATAATGTCCCAGCTTAAAATAGAATTTCTGAATCTCTCTTAGTCCTTACAACAGCTGAGAGAAATAGAAAAGTGAAGCATATTTCATGAGTGATGTGCTTTAAATACATAAATGTTATGTCAATTTTGCTATAAATCTTTTGTAATAACCACTATTTACAGAGGAAATTACCAAAGCAAAGCAAATACCATTTTCAGTAATTCACTGAGCTAAACACCTAAACCAAGTGCCTGGATTAGTTCTGAACCAGTGTTCTTGTAATTAATACTCTACTCTGCAATGTGTTGACATTGGTGATTTATTACAGCTCTTACATTAAAAGTATAACCAAATTTATAGACTTTGTGGAGAGTTGGAAATGCCACATTACAAATGAGGGGTTTTAGTTTTATAACAAAAAAATGTTTTATTGCTATGTGTATATTAAAATGGTTTTCTAGTAGCCCTGGGAAAACTAATAATGGCATATAAGCACTTTATGCCAATTTCATTTAGAGGAGAAAGAGGTTTGTTTTCTGTGGGTGACAAGGGAAAAAGGAATTTATGGTTATAGAAAAAATACTTCCAAACACTTGGAATCCAGAAGACTTTAATCCTAACTTTTTCTTCCCACAAAAGTAATCCCACTTGCAAGTACACATATTCAAAATATTATGAATTTTTGAGTGGCATTTAAGCAGCCCATGGACCACAGCATGGACCTGGCTCATGGCCCCTCAGACAGAAGAGGATGTCACTATGGAGCTACTGTGGATGGTGCAACTCCTTGGGTCACCCAGGAATTTTTAAATACCAGTTGAAAGCCTATTGCTCCTATTTTTCTACTTCTCATTAAAAGATCTTGACATCTCCTCTTTAAAATAACTACAGAAACACTTGACTGAAAGGCATGACAATTTGGGAAACCATTCCTATGGAAGCTGTTTCTTAACGTGGTTTTCAGAATATCTCTTTAGAACAAATTGTTTTGCTCTGAAGGGATTTGTGCTGCACAGCACTGACAGTTAAGTGCTAAATGGAACAGCTCCATGGGCTCTGTATCACTGTTGAACAAAACACAGAAGCTGAACATTAAATAAAACACTACTCTTAAATACACAAATAAAAGTAAAGTCAAGAGAACAGTGGGTCATTTTTATGCTATATCACCAAGTGTCATGTTCCAGGAAAAAGTATCCAGATATCACTCCTTTTATGACAATAACTAATTCTGAAGCAGTTGTTTTATTTAATTTTTTCTAACTCATGGTGAGAAATTTGAATAAGTTGCAGTCAGTGAATAAATGTGTCATATGAGTGAATTATAGACTTTTAAAAAAGAGAGCAAACTATGGGGGGAACACAGAAGATTCTAAATGAAGCTAACAAGCTACTTTTACCATTTTAAGGAGCTGAATCTTTGATAATAGACCATATCATGGTTGTGCCTAGAATAGGAAGGAGTGGAGCCTGATTTAGCTATTGAAATAGCACCTGGATTTTTGCTACACAAAGGAAGAAAAGTAGTCTGGATTTAATCTCCCAGCAAGCAAGCCATGCTCTGAGAGTGAAAGATCAAAATACAGAAACTAGAGATAAGAGGAAAAAAAACCCAGCACAGTTCAGCAAAGACAGACACACACATTAAAAAAAAAAAAACTGAAAAACTCACAGGAAAAAAAAAAAGTATTGGGATTATATTTGCTCTCACCAAAAAAAAAAACCAAAAAATGTCCAGCAATTCATTTCCAGCATTGGAAGCATCTGACACAGATGCTGTGGCTGCAAATGTTACATCCACTGTGAACAGAGGCCAAGGAAACCAGCAGGGCTGTGCTGTGGGACACAACACATTCATCCAGAGAGCAAAGGAAAAATGTGCTGTTCATGTTGAGTGCAAACACCCAGACAGGAATGAGGGATTTTTTTTCTCTTTAACATTTACTGAAATCAGCCTAGAAGTTTGAAGTAGGACGAAGCAGGAGGCATGTAGTGAGTAAAAGGAGGTAAAGTTATGGAGAACTGAAAAAGAGGCACTAAACTGGATTTGCAAGAAATCCATAAAGATTGTATCTTGATCAGATTGCTGGGAGACAAGGGGTGAGAAGTTTAAAATCAGCTACGCCATGAAAGCACTCCAGGCAAGAGTAAAAGCTTGAATTTAGTAAGATTGCTGAGAAAAAGTATAGAGCAAAGGCAATGATATAGAAAAAAAATCTCTTTTCCTCCAAAAAATCTATATTAAGAGAAGTTCTGAAGATAGAAGAAGGAAAATTTAGTTTAAGAATTTCTGTTTCTAAAATGCTTTAATAATACATCTACTTTAATTTTTTTGAGCCTTGAATGAGATTTTCTACATGAAAAATGAAATATCATTCAGCTTTAAAATCTGCGGAGTACTGTATCGCACGCCAACAATTAAAGTATGCAGTTGTGGTTCCTCATAGCAGTATCCTTCCCTTAAAAGATTTTCATATATACACAGATATCTATTTTAGAGAGGTGTAGATCCTGTTATGGCACTCCTGATACATTTTTCTATTGTTTTAGATAATGCATCAGATGATATTCCAACAAATACATGGGATCACGTTTGCTCCCAAGTGGAAATGCAAGAATTTATCATAATTTCCAGGGGTCACAAGATCCCATACATAGAAGTTTTTGACAACTAGTTCCTTTCATCTAAATTTATTTCAAACAATTAAAGACTGCTAACCTGCAAATATTTTTGTTTGTTTTAATGTTTTTCAGTATTGCAGCAAAAAATGAGGGCTATGGAATATGTGCTTAAGATAATTGATGGTGCTGCCACGGGGTCCAAAATATCCTCCCATATACTAATGGGTTTTTGCCATTCTGCCACTCAAATTTGTTTTAATGATTGTGGCAGCTCTCATTTTTCCTTTGTTAAATCTTAGTGACTGTTACTGGATATTTATTTTTAGAAGCACAAACATATTACAAAAAATACATAAGCCCACTGAGGATGAATAAAACATCTCCATAGTAACATTCTGGATAGTGATGTATGGCTGGTTGCAGACAGACTGACAAACGTCAGTCCTAACACTGGACCAGGATTTGCTAGCATAGAATCCTGAGCTCAAAACTGACTTCAGAAGTGAAATGCTCCTTTTTCCTCTCTGTGGTTATTTAGAAGCAGTGATTGATTTTTTCCAGATGTGGTTATATAGAAAAATTTATTTTATTAGCTTTAATTTAATCAGTTGCAAATATAATCAAAAACATCCCCTCAAGGCAAATGAATATTTTGGCCTTGCTTGTTTTCTCACAGAAGAAATTCTACCCTACTCATGTATCTTAAGCTTATTTTATAATACCTGTAAATGACATTTTAAACAGTTTGGTTTGAAATAAGTATTGATATTGATGTCCATAGAAGGCAATAAGGGTTTCCATCTGCAGGATAATATTCATGGTAATAAAAAAGACTGTGCTATATTTTAAAGGAACAAGTTCTTAAAAGTCTATTTAGGATTTTTTTTCTCCCTAGGCCTTAGTGTACCCATACCCAGGACTGCATTATGCACAGCCACTTTTGTAACCATGAGCCATTTCCCAGGCTCGCTCCTGTAAACATGAGTGGAGCTAATTTCCCTCAGCTTCCCTGCAGTTTGCATTGAAGTTGTTATAACTTACTTGCTCTTTATATGTTATAGCAGTTGTCTATGGCAAGCTTTCAAATACGAATCAGAGAAAAACATGCAAGCAACTATGATTTTTAAAGCTAAAAGACACCTTGTGTCTAATTTGTCAGCTAATTAGGTGGGTTTAAAATCCACCATTAAAACAGCAGCAATTTCTGTTCCTTTCATCTATACAGTTCTGTATTTCAAGGGAGCTTGGGATAATCAGTAGCTTGTCGAAGACATGAATCATAGTTATGTTCTTTCTCTCTCGTTTAAGTTGTTCGAGTTCATGAATTTTTTGGCTGAGAATGTCATCTTCTGTTACATGGGACTCGCGCTATTTACATTTCAAAATCACATCTTCAATCCTCTTTTCATATTTGGTGCACTTGTATCCTTTGCTTTAAAGAAGTACATATCTCTGTACATGTGTGTGTGTGATAAAAAAAGAATGTATGTTTCATGTGAAAAAAGCAGTCAACAAGCAAACCAATCAGTTCCTTTAATACTAAAGATCAGTATATTGTCAATTCCAAGTGCAATCATCTATTTCCTATATCCTAATTACTGCCCCAATGCATGTAAGCACATGTTCTTTGGACAGTTAATGTTTTGCTGCTCTGCTACTGGGAAATAGTTTTAAACCAGCTGGGGAACTTTTGCCAATGGTTTAAAAGCGAGATGGGAAATTAGGATAAGTATTGGGACACATCTGTGGGGACAGGTGCAACACAAAACCTTTCTTCTTGTCTGGAGCCAGTGCAGATCTGCAAACTGGAGATCTGCCTCCACACAGATGTGTGCCATAAGCAGGACTTCCCCAAAATTACTTAAATAATATGAAGTCCTTAAAAATCACACAGTTCTGCTTTGCTCAAATCTTTCCTTTTTATACTTAATTTCTCTAGCATACATGGAATTACTTACACCATCATGTGCCTAAGAGGTAAGAAAAGCTCTGTGTCTTTAATTCTGCCATGGTTTCTCAATAAATCTGACTTGTACAGCAGTATAGATTCTTTTCACGCTGACAATTTATTCAATGATTTCTTTGGCTCAGAGCAGCAGCCCTCTGCTTATCACTTTTAAATGAACTGTAATAGCTTTGAAAGTTGGGAGCACTGTTGACATGCAGTAATTGTTATATGTAATTTCTAAATGAATAATCAGGACTGCACCAGAGCTCCCCTGGCTCCAGGCTGGGCTGGATGGCAGCGAGGAGCCAGGAGTGGCTGTGTCCCACCAGGGCAGTGGCACAGCCCGTCCTGCAGCCCTGAGGTGGGGCAGGGCAGTGGCACAGCATATATAAGGCATATATAAGGCACATGTAAGGCATATATAAGGGGCTCAGACTGCCTTTTTAAATCTGATAATGGCCTCATGGTTCTAATTAAGGCAACTTTTGGGATAGTTCCACAGAGGAGTAATAAAGAACTTCATCAGAAGAATCTCCGCAGAGAAGGGGAAGAAAAAGCCAAAAGTGCTGGATATAGACAGTAAGAATTGCCAGGAAATAAGGAAGTAATAATCAGGTCCAAAAGCACATTTATCCTCTGCAAACTGCTGCTCAAGGAGATAATGCTCTCTCTGCAATTGATGATGGGCATTTTCCTGAAGAGCTGAAGATGAAGTCACATTTGACACAAATGTGATGAGAGAAGTAGAGTGATTGAAGTGAGATATATTATGATGAATATAAAACCAGGATGTCTGGGGAAGGCAGATCTCTGCCACTGCACAGGGAGCATTAGAACATGGCATATAAAACATGAAAGATAATATCATATTTGTTTAATTACATCTTTAAAATAATTTTAGACAAATATTTGGGTTAAGTTAATTCTGGTTTTATCAGTAGTTTGTCCACTATTTTCCTCAACATTTTACATTTTAGGTGGCAATTTTTGTAGCAAGAGCTTCCAACATATACCCACTTTCTTTCCTTTTGAACTTGGGTAGAAAACAAAAGATTCCCAGGACCTTTCAGCACATGATGATGTTTTCAGGTAAGATCTGTTTTGGTTTTTTTGGTATTTTTCCTGTCCACATTTAATGAATGACAAAAATAGTCATCTATCACTATAAAAAGCCACATCTATCACAAAGAATTTGTTATCATAAAACTCAAGGTCATCTCTCCAAAGTGACTGAAGCAAATGCTTCAGTCAACTTCACTGTGCTCTTGTCCTGTTTTAATTAACGTTTTGGAAACTCACTGCCCAGGAAGCCATTGTCCTTCAACCCATTGTCCCCCATCTGTCTACACTTCCATGACAATTTGGGAAAGCCATGTTTTTAAGTTGTGCTGTTTTAGAGGCACCTGTAGTATACCTGAAAGTATTTTACATAGCAGCAAATAAATATCCAACTTGGACAGTGTTGGTACTGATACTCAGATCAGACATGTTCTTTGGAATTCCTTAAACTTCTGGAACAATTTTACTTTTAAACATGAGATGAGATAATTTCAATTCCGCAGACCTTTTCATATGTGTTCCAGCTTGATAGTTAATTTTATTTATTTTATTAACCTTGTAGAATAATAAAAAAAATTAAAATCCAGAAGAGGGAGCCATGTTCTAGTCTGATTTGCACATCCTCCCCAGAACTGTTAAGGCTCATCTGATTCCATTTTTTTTTACTTGTACAAGCTAGAAATAATTCCACTTGACTTTCTAATGCTAGTTAGGAAAAACTCACTTATAAGCTAAGAATATCTGTTCAGTAAAAGACAGATACCCCTACGCTATTGATGATATAATTTTCTAAAATTAGAAACTCCGCACATTTTTTGCTTAATTTTCCTGCTTTTTATTGCAAAAATGTATTTCACATTTGCATGGATAAAAGTTCTCGATTGACAGCCTTGATGTACAGAGATCCATTTAGCCAGATAACGAGTGAAATACAATGTGCTGCATTTCAAGCTCCCTCATCAGGAGTACTCCACATCAGGGGGCCTCATTTGTGCCTGTGTAATTCCAGCTCTCTAGAGAGCAACACAGCAGTTCATTTCTATACCCATTCAATCCTTCTGCGAAAAGCTGCCACTGAAAATGTCAGCTAATTCCAGTGAGACTGGAGTGAGGGATGATGACACATCCAGCAGGAGCTGCCTTTCAGCCCAACTGCTCCCTGCCATTGTTCATGGGTGACTTGGATCTGGGGATCCCTCTGGTAAGCCTAGCAGGTGGCCAGCTAGACAACAGCATGAAAAATAGCTTCATATCCTTTGGTATCTAGTTCCTGGGCTCCATTTTGGCTTATGGTTTTCATCAGCTAAAGTATAGGATGGAAAGCCTTCTGAAATCTCTCTTACTCTTTAACTTTTCTTTTAACTTTTTCCTTGTTTTCTGCATTCAAATTTCATTCTCCACAGAACAGGAGCAGAAAGCAGCCTGCAGCCAGCAGCTGAACATGAGAACTCACACACATTAGCTTTCCAGGACAATCTGGCAGCTGAGAACTGAAACAGTAGTATTGTAGGCTTCTAAAATGTAAATGTTAACATTCTCAGAAAGGTAATTTTAATCTATTTTCAAAGATAAAACACCCTCTATTTTTGTAGAGAAAAATGTGTTTACATTATAATAAAGTAATGGCATAATCTGCAACTATAATAATAAAGACTGTCTCTCATGCTGCCAGCAGCTGCACACTTCACAGGATACAGAGATTTTCTGTGTAATTTTATTTTTTAAGATGCACCAAGATTTGTGTTTAGTTGCCAATAACATTCATAGTGCTATAAACCGATAATACTGCATATAGTGATAAGCAGGGAGGACAATGGCTGCCAGGAAAGTGACACCTTCCCGATGAGTAAACAAGATATTGAAATTGAGTTTGAAGGAATTTATCTACAATGATCTGTAGCAACTGTCATAGAACAATTTGGGCTGGAGGGGACCTTTAAAGGTTTTCTAGTCCAACGCCCTGCAATGGGCAGGGGAATCTTCAACTAGATCATGTTCCTCAGAGCCCCACCAACCTGACCTTGAGTGTTTCCAGGGATGGGGCATCCACCACCTCAGTGTGGATTTTACCACCTTCACTGTTCTGGTAAAGCATCAGGTTCTAGTTGATCACAGGGGAAAATGGCCTTCATTCACCACAGCATCAAACATTCAGATGAAGAAAACAATGAATTTGGGGTTAGTTTTGTTTTCTATCTTATTACCAAATCCACCAAACATTTACTGCTTGTTTTACTGCCACAATCACTGAAGTGATTGCTGAGAAAAGCAATTAAGGTCAGGCAAGTACACTGTTGATGAGCCTTTGATTATACCTTACTCCGCAAAGAATTCTCCTGAAGTCACTAAGTTCTGCTTTTTGATGCATATCAATACAGTTGAGAAAAGGTGGAAGAGTTAGGCTTGGATGTGGATTATGGAGCATTTTGATTGATCACATTCTTTATCTGCTTCTGTCACTCCTCTAAAAATACATTACATTCACTTCTACAACTGTTTTTAATCATGATTCCTGATAACATTTCATTGTAAATGAAAACTTGATTAGTCCTTTATACAAGGACTAATTAAGCCCGAGCTTCTCAAATTAAGTTGAACGTCAGTTAAAGTGAGCAGTCCAACAGTCTCGGCTCATGTGAAAAAGAAACATTTTAAAGACTTAGATTTTATAGTACTTTCCACTCTTCTGCTAACATCTTTATTTATTTTTTACTCTGCTTTCTTCTTCTCTACAGCACATATATAGGCAACTTGAGGGAGGCTTGTGGGACACAGTGCTACAGGGGTGGCTGCTGTTAGTATAAGGCATTAAAGCATCAGTGGAGTCTGAAAAGATGAACACAAATGCAGAATTAAGCCAAAGGATGCCCATGTAGAGACAGCTGTTGTGCAACCATTCACATCTACACACTCATATAGACACAGAGGTGGGAAGTGGCAGTGTGAAGAAATCAGCTAAATAGGAAAGAAATCAAGGAAGAAAAGAGCAGAAAATAACAGCTGAAACAACACCAGGGCTACCCACAGAAAGTCTTCTTTACTGGCAGATTCTTTTCCCACCAACAAGAAACATTCCAGCCCATGGGCTCTTCAGAGGGCTGGGTTTGGAGAGGTGTTTGTGTGGGGTGTGGGTAAAGGATGGCTCACAGCCCTACAGAGCACAAAAGTTCTGTTCTAGGGACTCTGGACCTTAACCCTGGTCTGGTCTGCTTTGAAGGCTCTGCCACGTTAAAGAACACTGTTTAAAGATGATTCTCTAATGGCTGCCACCAAAAAAAAAATCTGTTAGGAAATCTGTGATTCAGCCCAAGGATGAATGGATTAAAACAGATGTGGAGATGCCATCAGTGCACCTCTGAAAGATGAGGGCAGAAAATCTCTGCTAATGGTTCACCAGGGTTGGTCCTTTGCTGCACCACCCTGTCCAAGTGTACCAACATCCACTGTATCCAACCATTCCACTGGGCTTTGCTGGCATTTTTCCCTGAAGTTTTACAGCAAATTTAGTCTTCCTTAACTTCAGTCCATTTCAGTAGCTCAGCATTTTCAGAGGTTGTTAACATGCCCTTCCTTCACTTGTATTATTACCTGGAAAGTATTTTGAGATATATATATATATACACACACACATAGTGTTCCTTGCTTCTCATTGAGTCTTTACATTTCAAGTGTATTCATCTGCTTCCCACTGCTTTAGCTGTTTAGTTTGATTATTTATTTTGCTTTAGACATGTCTTTAGTTGAATTATCTCTTATAGACTATGTTAAGCCTTTTATAAATGATAAATCCAGAGAAGTCACTCACTGTTTTTCTGAACTGAAGAAACAGCCAGTCTACGGCTCAAGACATACTAATTAACTTTTATATATGTGTGTATGTCTGTGTGTCTGTGTGTGTGTAGATATATATATTCCCTCTTACAAAAAGAGGTGTTCTAGATTTAAAATTAAAGGTGTGATGCAACTGTGAGAAGCAGCATAGTTTTCCACTGAAATGTAGCTGTGTTAATTATCCAGATTACCACTGCAACCACTGAAATAAAGACCATTTCAGTAGTAGTTCACTCCCTCCTCAGATACATGCCTAAAATGAGATTATATTCTTTTCCTGATAGAAAATAGTAAAGCATTGCATCCTCAGAGATGTCTTTTACACAAAAGCAAAGCCAAGGACAAGCCCAGTGCTGCCTGCAGGGTTTCGAACCTGCAGCCACTGAGTATTTTCAGATAGTGCAACCCCAGTCTGCTTTTTCCTTGCAGAAATGGCTTTGTACTGTTTCCTGGATAAACATCTATACCAAATAATTGGAAGCCCAGCTTCTACACCAAATAATTCACATTCCAGCTATGTAATGTTAAAGAGCTTTGGAGTTCTAGGCCAAAAATAGCTGCATTTAGCAGTTAATTAAATGATTCTGCATATGTCATCAGGGCTTCACAAGAGGTTTGATTACTAGATTTAATCTCTCAATACTTTGCAAGGTACTTTTTGGGCTCAGCATGTACTGTATACACGTAATGACTTTGCTCTCTAGAATTATTTTGTGGAAGTTTCTTGGAAAACTATAAAGTACATTTAAATAGATAAATGAAAGGCATTGGAAAATATGGAGTATTATTTGTATTATGCATCCTGAGGGCTGCAGGCACTAGCAGGCTTTTTCCCCCTCAATTTTTAAATATGGCATTTCATCAAGACCTATTTAATCCCCTTATTACTACCTATGGGGCTTTTTTTTTTTAACTCATTTAGCTGTTTTCACCACCTTTGTAATTTCTTATTTATTCAGTCTCTATGGGTGTATAATTCTACAACTATTATAATGTTTCAAATACATTAATTTATTCTGCATCCCCTTTTAGATATTCAAAGTCATCTTTGAAAAACTATTCATTGCTTGTAAGTCATGTTTTTCTGACTAGTCTTAGAACATTAAAGTACTTTAAAGGAATATATTCTATATTTTCAAGAAAGAAATAAATAGCATATTTTAATGTCAATCCTCTTTTTCACTTGCTCCTAACTTCATGAGTAGTCCTACTTAACATAGACTATAGATTTCTCTTTCAACCTGCATTAAGTTCAGATTACTACTTAATTTGCAATTATTCAAGACAAAGAAGTCAGTGAACATAAAGCAAAAGCGTGATTATTATGTAAATATGAGAGTACTTTCATTGTTCACTCTTGCAAATTTGCTGCATTAAATCCCACCCTTTCAGTTAACACAATTCAGTACTTTATAAGCAGGATTACGATCTGAAAGTTTCCTCTGCCCTTGGAACTGGGTTTGGACTGAAAATATTAAAATTCTGTTTCTCCATCGCATGAAGTTCACGGCCCCTGTCTCGTTCCAGGTTTACGAGGCGCGATTGCGTTTGCGTTGGCCATTCGGGCCGCAGACTCCCAGCCCAAGCAGATGATGTTCAGCACAGCCCTGCTGATGGTGTTCTTCACGGTGTGGGTGTTTGGAGGGGGCACCACACCAATGCTCACCTGGCTGCAGATCAGGTCAGTACTGCCTGCACAGCGCCAGCCAGCAGAGCGGGACGGGAGCCCTACGGACCCACCGCTACATCCTTACAGCTTCCTAATGCTTACATATGTGCTTTTTATGAGCTTTAACACACACAAAGGGACTATTTATGTACCTGTTAGAGGCTCCAGACTGTTGTAGATGCAGGAGAACCCAGTGGGAAGAAGTGACGATGTCTGACTCAGTTCAGAAGGCTGAATTATTTCTTTATTTTAACAATGCTAAAATACATTAATATACTATATAAAAGGAGGATACTAAAACTACATACTACTTTCTCCTACTCTATCTCTAATCTAACTAACTCGTGACCCTGCTTGTGAAAGTCCAGACACAGGTGGATTGGATTGGCCATCAGGCTCAAACAATCCTCACCAGAATCCAATCAAGCAATCACCCCAGGTAAACAATTCTCCAAACACATTCCACATAGGAAAAACAAGGAGCAGAAATAGAAATTGTTTTGTCTTCCATTTCTCTCTGTGCACCTCTAGGAAAAATCCTAAGAGTGAGAGAAAATGTGCTTGCCACACCAGACCACAAGGAACAGGTTCTTCCTAAGTTTGTTATGGGCTTAGACGTAGGTCAGTCACATCCTTGTTTCCTGAGAGTTTGTTTCACTACTGCTCCTTTTAAACACCATGAATACATCTTAATAGTGTCCTCCTTGCTGCTGAAGAAAGAGTTATACAGGCAGATTTTGCCTTCATCCTAAAATCTGTAGTTATTACACAAATATGTAATAAATCATGCATTTCTGATTATAGTGAGGATATGCTGGGAAAATCTTCCTCTGCTGCTGCCTCATTCAGGCATTAATTTATTACACATTGTTTTGAATATTCTTCTTCACTATATTATTTTTTTAATTATTTCATAGTCACTTGTATTTACAGAGAACAGCAAATGACAAGGGAGGTTAAATTACAAGAGAGAGGGAAATAGAAAACTGGAGTAAAAATAATCTAATTTAAATGTAGTGTCCTTCCAAGTGTGCTTTTTTGAAACCCAACTTTTAATATTGAGTGTACTCATGCTGGTTATTGATTATGGTTACTTCACAATCCATTCAGAACTCCTACTGTGATTTGCAAGATCACCACAGAAATCCTCAGTATCGAGATAAGCCTGCAATTCACAATTCCTTATCATTTATTCTATATATAGCATATGTTTTCCTTGTTTAAAAAATGGTGTCCGATTACAAGCCTTCATGTCAGACTCTTGCTATAAAACAGCAGCTGAAGATAACCAAACTGGGGCTTTTACAAAGAGTATAGATGAAACTGCAGACAAAATAAGGACTAGCATACAAGAGCACTGGATAAACATGGATGCAGGCATCCTTGTACAGGGTGGGGGTTTTCTATTTCTGTGACAGTTTGATTCTTCTCTATGACATGTCTCATGTCCCATAATGTCAATCAAGGCCATTACAGTTTGGATACACTCTGGCACTATCAGTCATCTTTCTGAGATTTGCCACTTTTTCACTGTCAGTCAGCAAGAGCTTTTCTACAACAGAAACGTGGGTGAGGAAGAGCTTTCTCATTAGATCTCAGGAAGCAAATCAGTCTGGGTTTCTATAATGGGAGATAAGGAATAAGGCTGAGAACACAGTAAGGCAAAAAGGCTGTGAGCAGTAGTCAATGTGCAGTCTGAGAGCTTGGGTCACTAGAGTCCCCCTGTGGTTTAGCTCTTTAGGGAATTTTTAAATTAAGATTGTGCAGTGCTTTCACTAACAAGAAAATTAATAGGATGCAATGGAATTTCTTCTGCTACTTAGTGCTACCCAGAGGTGCAAAGCCCCCCCAAGACCACAAGTGAGGGGCTGACTCTCATACTGTTTATACTGTTCAGTGTATGTTCTTCTTTCTCTGACCTCTTGTATAATAGATTTCACCAAAGACACTGAAAGTAGACAATGATTACTGATTTGAAATGCTCATCTCTGAGGACTTCCTCTGAGTCCCATCAGATCTGCCAGACATTTTTATCAATAAAATAAATTGGGATTGTAATCAGGATATTGATTTTTTTACTATAAAGCTCTTAGGTTCATAATTTACACTTAATTTCTTGACATTGGAACATACATCTTCATAAATTATGAGGAGGTCAAATTGAGATAAAATTTTAACTAGACATCTTTAGTTACAAATTTATCTTGAGGCTCTGATTTCTCCTTCTAGTGAAGATATTTAACTGTATTTATAATTTATTACACCTCAATGTGGACTTCTGTCCTTAGCTACCAGCATTTATCTTTTTAGTCTTAATTAATTTTGCTAAGTAATTGTATTCAAAGATTGTGTAAATTCATGAAAATTGACACTTGTATAGATTTTGGTTGATGAGTTTTCTGAGGAAAGATATGGAGCTGTGGCAAATGACACCAGCTTGCTTGGTGTAATTCCCCAGCATGCTGGCACCTGTACCTGAACAGCAGCTTGGAGCTGCATCTATCCCCACGATTCTTTAGAAGTAAAAGATGGTCTTTTTCAAGCTAGTTTGGAGGGTTCAGCTCACAAAGCCTCTGAAGAGATTTATTGGAAGGGGTTGGCATGCCATCAATTACAGAAAAAAAGGGGTGAAGCCAGGGAAATGCTGCAGCCATGGCTATGAGCACGGACAAGGGGGGCTGGTCTCACAGCAACCCTTCGTGAGCAGCTGATACAGATGTACCTCAGGCACATTCCCAGGGCAGTGTGAAACTCCTCTCTGAGATTCCCCAGTGTTCCAGGGAACCAGATCTACCACTGTCAGTCAGTGCCAGCTCAGGTAATCTAAATATCTAAAGGTATTCACCTCATCAAAACAGCGCTTCTGGGAAATTAAAAATATATGAGTGGTCACAATGACTACACTGGCTTTCCCTAGAGAAACTACAAGCTGCTGTATTGGTAAACCTTCTTAGGAGAATGGTCAAAAACAGCACAATCTAGCAAATAACAGTCCCAAACAGAGTGTGGTTTTTGCCAGTTTTTCATCATAATATGATTATCCAGCAGATACTGTATTTAATTGAACTGCAGGTATTCAGAGACTTATAGAGAGGAACATGTGATTTCTGAATCTATTTGGATGGGTTGAATCTCATTCACATGCACTGTTTTGTGTCCCCTCTCCCTCTTTGAAATAGGGTCCAGTTCCTCTCATTAGTTAAGGAGATGCAACTCTAGAGTCCTCAAGGTCAATCAGCTCAGTCTTATCCTAGAGATAAATGCTTGAGTTTATATGGTACAAACCAACTTACCCACAGGTTGGATTTAAAACAAAAATAAATCTATCATCCATTCAGTTCAAGATACATAAAAATTACATAAATCAGAAAGAACTCACACCCATATATTTACCATTTGCTCTGCCATAATGCATTACAGTCTTAGGGCAGAAGACAGTACTCAGACCTATACAGCCTTCTTGCTGTATATTATTGCCCACATATTATACCCTGTTTCAATTATTTATTGCTCTCTTCATAATTTACATTGGGAAGTTCTCATAAGAGTGTCCAGGACAGTTGGTGTAATAAGGGAACAATAAGTCCCTTAAAATGACAATTTTAAAATAAGAATATGAATGAAACTTCTGAAAAAAATAGAAGTCTTTGTCTCCATAATAATTGGACTTCCCATAATGCAATAGCATCAGATCCAAGCTTTTTTTTCCAGTTAAAATTTAACATAATGTAAATATAATCTGTCACTCTACTTTTAGAGGCGAGATTAGGATCTGTCCTCAGAGATAGCTACCAGTTAATTTATTCCAGGAATATGTATGGCTTATACAACACTTTAAAAATTGTTGTTAAAACGTATAGTAAGATACACTATCAAAATTAACCATGTGTTACCCAAAAAGGCTCAACTTCCATCTCCCATATAATGCAGCAATATCAATCAGCTGTATCACAAGAAACCAGCTGAGAGCTTTTGAAAAAAAAAAAAAAGCTTAAATGGATCCCAGAAATCCACTGAATTTATTAATAATAATTCTTGTTCCCTTTATTTAACAAATTAATTCTATTAAAACATATATTCCTACTCAAACTCTATCTTGAATCTAAGAAAAGTTCTTAAAGCCTTGGAAATATGACTTGCTAATAACAAAATTTATGTCTAAATGTGTCTATATGTCAAAACACAGTTTTAAAAGAAATCCATACCAATAATTCTCATTTTACCACTGCATTTACTCATACACAGCAGCCTTCAAAATTAGTCTTACAATTCTTGGCAAAGACTGAATATTTCTTCACTTTGTTCTAAAAGAATGAAACACACACTTTTGGAAATGTCTTACTTATTTTAGCTGTCTCCTTTCTAAACACCTGAAACTCTGAGTTTCAGGGAGTGTTGTGTGTTCTCTTTCTGAAGATGAGGTTGCATTGGAAGTTCCCAGCTGTGTGGTGCAGTGACAGCACTTCCAGCAATATCAGCTGCCACACCGACAGCAGAGCTGGCTGCACCACATTCCTAAGTAACACACTGTCTTTTGACTTATCTTAAAGTTGTAACAGGAAAAAAATTGCTTTTACTCCCCATGTGAAAGGACTACAATTCAGTTCTTGGCAGACAATGAATAAACCTGGATCAGCATGTGAGAATAATTTCATAATACATCAACACCAAAACAGAGATAGCCGTTTAAGTTTGCAGTTAAATTGACTATTCAATAAATGTGCCTTCAGAGACACTGAGCATTACTTGCTAATGCTTTTGGATATATGATTCCCTTCATTCCCCATACTCTGATTAAAAATAGAGAGCTACATCTTACAGTAAATCTGCAGTGAGTGGTTTGAGAATAAAGGATTCTCCTGACAGGCAGAGCAAAAATTCAAAGCTGTTAATAAAACATGTCCTATAAAAGCATTGTGCTAGGTATTAGGTCTTGTTTGTTTATCATCACCTTCTGTGTAAATGTTTGTCAAGAGATTCCCAGACTCTTTGTGCATCTCTTTGCAGCTGTTCAGTTAATAGGACAAATTTATTCCATAATCTAAATAAATACTGAGCAGCTTTGAATAGTAGCTTTTACTACTGTGCCTATCTGGCCATTGCTGTTGATAAATGTATTTTAGAAAAGAGCTGTGTGGCTGGCTGCCCTTAAAATCACACCATTTCTAGTTCACCTAAAACTTCAGTTCCAAACATCCAACTTTCTCTAAGTACTGAGGCCTGGCATTCCCCATTTTTGGGGGATGACCAAGGCTGAACAAACTCAGATTCTCAGCAAACCATCTCACTCAGCAGAAGTATCCAGCATTCTGGATCCCTCAGTATCCAATAGGTTGTTTCAACATCAAAGGCTAAGGCAGTGCATATGTTTACCAGGATGTCTCATTAGGGATGTAGATGGGCAATGGGATGGAATGTTGTGCCATGACTGTGTATGACTATGGCTGTCTACCACAAAACAACCCAATAACCTGGTTAATAGAATATGGTTCTGTTTATCTCAGCCCTTTAACAGCTAGTTATAGACTGCTGGAAGACAGAAGTTTATGACAGAGCAACCACAGTTGCTCACCAAGTTACTCACAGTTGCACATAATGTTGCTACGTGATCTTGGCCTGGATCACAGCACTACTGCTTCAGTAACAAAAATATTATTTTCATTATTCCCAAACTCTGTAGTAGCATTTCCTGTGTCCAGCTGTGTTCAAGGGGGTGCTGCAGAAAGGCACTGGACAGAATGGGCTCCTGACAGGTGATGGGGCAGCAGGCTGCAGTCAGCTGAGGCAAGGAGAATGATCCTGTTGCCGGGTTAAGAGAAGGCTCATCAGAATATTGCACTGAGTGCTGCTCTGCTCAAGGAGAAGAGCATGAGGCAGTACATCTCCTTACAGCCATTCCTATGGACTAGAGTCCAACTAGAGCTTGATCTCGAATGCCTCTCATTTATTCCTAAATTAAGGACACACATCTTGGCTTTCCTTTTTCCCTCACATGGGCACACAAGGATTATCCATCCTGAAACATGGCTAGTCCATGAGACACACTGAATGTACCAGCCAAGCATGTGTGTACATATCTTCAGATGATCCATAATTCAATACCTAGAAATTATTATGAACCTTGTTAATTGTTTTGCTTGTATTCCTTTGAACACATTTGTGAAGAAAGAAAGCCAGTTTAGAAAAGAAGATTTAGCTAAATCTTTTTTCCTGGCCTTGGCAGATTCTCTCTTCTATAACCATATTCCTTTGGGTCATATTTCCTCTAGAGTCCTGGAAAACAGTTTAGTTGAAGTGAAGCATCTGTTATTTACTGTTGGAAACAGAATCTTCAACTGTAATTTGCAAGTGACCACAACAGAGATGATCAGTGCAATTAAAGGCAGGATATTTTCAAGCATGATTGTATTTCTCTGCACTTTGTACTGGTTATTATTTTGTTTTGTGTTTAGAACAGTCATAATCAGCTTAACTGGTGTTCCCTCTCAGTAACAAATATAGCTCCAATAAACAAAGTTTGATCTGGTTTGCAGGGTCATATTGTGCTTTAGCCATGGTACAGTGTGTATTTAAATCACACTGCAATAAACGCTTTTGTTGAGAGGCCAATTTCAGCCAAGTCTCTTCAGCCCATTGAGAATTTTTTCACCCAGAAACACTTCCAAGAGAGATCACACTGTCATTGCCTGGAAAAGCATTTAATCCTAAAAAAACCCCTTTGAAATCCAGAAACAGCTGTAATTTAATGTAACAAGTCTAACCATAAATGCCACAACTATTTTCAATGTTCTGTCCTTAGCTGGCCAACTATCTGTTCCTGTGAACATCTGCAGGACAGCCTTTGGCCTGGCACCTTTTATACTGATGATAGTTTGAATATTCCTGCATTACCACTAATGGCATATACATGAGAAAACTTATGGCTGACCCCCAGGCTCTCCTCAGCCTTAGGATGTTACTGATCAATGTGAGACTCTCAGGTCACAAAATCTACATTAAAAAGTGATTTTTCTGATTGTGAAGAATACCTTGAAAATTATTCAAGTAAAATTAAGCGAACAAGGAAGTTTTCACGTTTTCATGGACAGCCCACAAAAAATGCTCAGAGGAAATGCTGTCCCAGAGTTATTGAAGGAGCATTATCTTCAAGACACATTGTTTTGCTGATGAGCTCCATCATGTCTGCACACAATATTCTGGGTACAACAGAAAAAAGGAATTTGTGAATACTTAGGAAACTGCATGGCTACCAGTCATTGTCCACCCAGTAACTCACCTACCCAGAAGGGTGGGGAGCAGCTGGTCCAGGAAGACAGTGGAAAAGGCAGAAAGGTTCAGCCAAGAGCTCACCAACATTCAGCATTTGAATAATTTGCAGGGTAATGGATTAATTACTTGTGACAGGGGTCACAGAGAGCAGAAGATCAGATGCTGGTTTATTACTTTTTTTCCTTGATCCCCTGTAGTAGCACACGCTAAAATACTGGGTTAGAACTGAGTCAAAGACCCTTTTTAATACAAAAATATTGCTAGATGTGCTACTTTTTTTTGGTCGGTGGTTTTTGCCACCAGTTCTGGATTTGTGGGTATGTAAGTACTTGTGTATGCAGTAAATACAAGAAATAGCAAATGGTCTGGAGTTCCTGACTGAAGCCATATTAGAATATTCTGCTTCAAACCCAGAGGAGTTCAACATCACACATCAAATTATCTTTGAGCAAAGGAAATATTTCTTGGGGGACCCCCACACTGAAAGGGTTAAGATGGTAACAGCTTGTAATGGTAGCTAGAGCATGATGAGCCTGAGAAATGCTATGAATCAAGAAGCACTAAAAACTGGATATTAAACGTATTGGATGTTATTAAAAAAAAAATAAATTGGATAATTTCCTTTCATTTCTGTCTGAAAATGAGAAATCATCCAGGTAATGAATCTCAGTGATCTCCTGAAATGCCTGTCATTTATTTGCAGGGGATTTCTCTGCAAAGATTAGGTGTGCATTTGATCTCTCAGAGTTATTCACCACAGCATTTTGCTTGAATGGCACTAAACAAGATTTATAAACATTTGTGCTTGATAACAAAATAAAAGACTAAAATACAGAGGACTTGGCTTTCTGACTGCCGCTGTGAAGGCAGCTCAGGGCAGATGTTGAATAGGAGATTCTGGATTGCAGTTGTGACTCGTGCATGATTTGTACATGACTCCAGCTATCACTCTGTTGGTCTTTATTGGCCAGAGGGGTCTAATTTTGAGCAGTCTCCTAACAGGGCAGACAGTTAAATCCCACCTCACACAGCTCGTATCTCTAGCTCCACATGGCTATTGAAAACAGAAAAAGAAAGATATGAAAGATACACTTTTATTGCTAGAATATTTTGGTACAGGAGAGAAGGAAAATTACATAACAATAAAAGATTCATGCCTTTCAGTCTACTAGCAGCAAATTATAAGATTAACTTTCCATAGGCCAAAAACCCTGAATAGTTCCAGAAAACTATAAATAAATCTATAATTTGGAATAGAAACCATCCAACTGGGTTTGTGTCAATTAAATGATATAGTTTATCCTATTTTAAAATACTGTTGCTTTGATATGTCTGAATATGCTAAAAAAGTTTTCTTCCATCTAATGCAGCAACTTTTTTCTCCCTTTAAAACTTTTCTCCTTGTCATACAAAAGATAACTGCTATGCAGCAGTCAATATGATGAAGTTATTCAAGTTACAAAGAATCAAATAAACTAATGTGGAAATAGTGCTAGGGAACATCTTACTTATTTGGAACTTTGGAATGAGTCTGATGATTGCTTTCTACCCAAATATCCTAAATTAATTTGGAGCTCTAACTACTCTGTCAGAATTAAATTGGAGCAAGCATAAACCCAGTTTATTTCAAGCATATGTCCAAACTGTGTCATTTGAAGGTAAGCAAAAGGTACAGAAAAATAGTTTGAGCCTTTAAAATTTGAGATAAATATCTGGTATGAAACTGGACTCTATAAAAAATAAGGATCATATTTACTAAGATGAATCTTAGATTCCTGGTCTTGAATTATTGAACAAGATACTGCTTAGTTCTTTCTATTACTGGTCAGAAACTGATGCTTTCTGCAAAACAAGTGGTCACAAAACTCACTGAACTCTGATATTTTAAGAGCTGTGTGATGCTGTCAGCTGGACTAAAAAATAGAAGAGCATGGAATTAGTGGTTTTCACATTTGTTAGTTTGCATAATTTCCAAAGTGTGTATGTTCATCCTTCTCCTATTTTGCTTGACTAAGAATACTAGAATTTCTTCAGCAAGAAAATATGAAATTAATGTTTCATTTAGAAGGGATAATAGTTTTCAGCATGGCCTAAAATATCACTTCAGTATGAAAAAGACCAAGACATTTTCAAACATTCTCAGGTTTTTTTTTTTAATCTTTCCTGTAGTTTTCCTTTCTGTTATCAAATATTCCAAAAAGTGCAAAAAAAATTTTTCATTCCATTTTTAAACTCTACATCAAGGGAAAAAAACCCGAAAACGGATCTTGTGTCTTCCAAGAAGAATAAAGGTGCTAACTGGGAAGATTTGGGGGTCTTACAGTCCCTAAGGGTCTTATGCAACATATGGACTATGACATAAATATTCTAACAAAACAATAGTGAATCTAAAAAATAAAAACATTACTGGGTACATCTGGGTTTGAAGAGGAACTTTGTGGCAGAAGAGAACTGTGACTTCAACTTTCATGAAACTTGCAGTTCCCGTGAAACATTCCTCTAGAAATTCTGAACTTTATGTTCTTTTTTAAAATGCAGAGTGGAAGGACAGTTCTGGCATGCTTGATAACAAGCCTATCAAATTGTTCCAGAATTAGTTGAATGTGAAAAGTTAATTAAAGCAGATATTAAGTAATCGAGGCTCTGTATGGTAGTCTGGGCTTTTAGCTTTTAATAAACAGATAATTACAGTGTAATAGAGACTTTTGTATATTGAGTTATCAGAAACAGCCTAACAGTGACTGGTTGGTCAGTACATTGATGAGCTTTTAAATGAGAAAATCACCTCTTATCTCAGCAAGAAGTACTTGATTTCAATGCTCTTACAATTATATTCTGCTTCTGCATTTTTTACTTCTTCTAATAGATACACCATTTTGTTATAGTGACAAATAATATATAAAGGGATCTTGAAAACATACATAAAATTATGGTTTTATAAATCCAAAATATTTTCTACGCAAATAAATATACAGAAAAGATGTTTGTACAAAAGTTTATACATAAGTGCTGTTTATGTACAATACTCAAACAGGAATCCTAAAAAAAAAAATCACTCTTTGCTCATTTTATTGTACAAGGTGTGGTATAGGGTGACCTTGGATCTACTCAGTTGCCTTTGCTATTCACTTATTCATGAGCACTAAGCCTGGTCAGAAATTAGAGTGGGTTCAGGGAGTCTGCCTGCATCTTGATTTGAGCCTTAATCAGTCCCTGAGTTTTTCTAATCTCCCCCCTGAAGAATCCCTGCAAATGCCATGGCAGTCAGTTTCCCATTGAGCCACAGCAGCCACAGCCCCGCTCTCCCTCGTGCCTGCCTGGGTCTGCTGCTTTGTTCCTCTGCCTCATTCAATTCCTTCCACCCTTCTGGGAGAATTCTAGCCCAAACCTCACCAGGTCTATGTGTGACTGCATATGCATCATGAGGTAAGGAAAACAGAGAAGTCAGAAAATAATTTTAATTCACTAGAAAATGAGATAAAATTATTGTGTAGACTGGTGGCTAATGTGTTCACTAAGGAGGTATCAGCTTCTGTCCAAGCAAGTATTTCTGTTCCATTTTAAATGAGTTATCAACTAAAATACATTCATCTTTGGCACAGTAAATTCAGAATCCAGGTCTTCCAGTACCCTATTCATTAGTCTACAGAAGAATGACTGCTCACATGCTTTCTGATCTAGTAATCCTTACATATACATATACTTGAATTTGAATTCTATTTTCTCAGCTTAATTCCAAAAGACAGTCTGCAGCCAAGGTACTTTCTTATTTATGCTCAATGCAATACTGGGAAAGAGACACTGAATTCTCCATCAGAGCATTTCTTTGTATCACCTTGTGACTTTGAAATCTGAGTCATAATGGATGTGAGCCACTTTCCTATCACTTCCATTGAAAATCAGAATTATAAATACAATCTCCCAAAGTCAGATTAAGCAAATGTCGATATGATTTACAGCTTGCACGTCCCAGAAAGGAGTAATGATGCACTTTTAAAAATAAAGTTAATTCAAAAAAGAAGGGAAGAAGGCTCTTGCCTTTCCAGATGTAGATGTGGCAAGGCTGTAATTGTGGACTTGGCAGTACTGGGCTAATGGTTGAACTCTACAGTCTTAAAGATCTTTTCCAATCTAAATGATTCTCTGAATTTGTGGGGAGATTTAGGCATTAGACTTGTTTTAGGCAGTAGATTTGCCTTTCAGCTCTGAAGTTTACTATATCTGCTTAGTAAGGTAGGAAACTGAAGCCAATGCCAAAATATCACATATTTATGAATACACCAACAGAAATATCACATTGCCTGAAGTCACTGGCCACAGAGAAGTACTTAGAGCCCCAGGGAAGCTGAGTGGCAGTGGAGAAATGGGGACAGATCCTTAGCTGGTTCAGGATGTCATAATGACATTCATTTATTTTCTTGGCCTATAGGCAGAAGTATACTATGCTTTCAGAATCCCTGATCAAGGCACTTTCTCACTCCACTTTCTCACTTTGTCTCTTTTTAATCTCATGCAAGCTCTTGCTTTCCTTGTCATCACTGCTAGAATTCAGATAGCTCATAGTTGCTGCATAGAGCAGTTTATTCATATTTTTACAAGAAAGCAATGGGAATGGAGTCCTTTTCTTAACCATGATGCAGCAAACACCTCCCAATGCACTACAAAGCAACACAAGAAGCTTAAATAAAACTATGAAACTTTATAACACACTCCCTATCTCATCCTTCCAGAACCCCTTTTCCCCTGCACTCATTTTAAACTCCAACTGAGTGCTTCAGGATTATTGCTCAAGCTGTATACGGCTATGGAGAGAAGACAAAATAAAATTTAAATTAAGAAACTCAAGCACTAGAAACTTTGAAGAGTGTCTTCAAATGCACTTGTGAAGAAAGAGACTTAATTTAATTAAAACAAAAGTGTTTTACCAGTGTTTCCCAATTAATAAGTGCTGTTCAACAAAGGGGTGATTAACCCTCCTCCTGGCTGTTCATGAAAAGTTTGCAAGGACTGCTGCAGGCAGTATTAAAAAAAAATCTCAAAACACATGTTTACAAGCTAGCCCCCAGCAAATGAAGCAAAAATGCCAATTTGGTTCATTACCAAAACAAAATTAGGAAATTTTTTACTTGAGATCAACAGAATCAAGAGGTTTACAGCCACAGTTGAGTTGCTGATGCAAAAGGAAAAAGCCGACATTGACACCTGAAGCTTTTGCTTTGGCAGAATAAGAAAGCTCAAATGCAAAACAAATGCCTGATAGTTCCTCCATTCTCCTGAATACAATGTAACACAAAACAAATACACGTATTTGAGTTGAATTTCATCTGTAAGGGCACCAGATTTGAGCTTCTGGATCATTTACATTCCATTTAAGCTCTTATTCTCTCCAAATAAATTAATTTTTTGCACGTCATACGTATTTAGAAATATGAGTAAAAACAATTCAAGACAAATGTGAATAAAAACAATTCAAGAAAAACATGAGTAAAAGCAATTCAAAATCACCCTAAGCCTAGCATTTGTATGTAGTGTATTTTCTGAACTCTACAAGGGGCCTTTGCACACTGTGAAATAAGGCCATTTCCTATAGTTTCCTATAGTTCTTGATAACCACAGCAACCAACTCACAAGTGTCTGTCTCTCATTGGTGTTGCTGTACAAGGGAAAGTCATCTGTGAAGTGAGAAGGAAACAGAGCCCCCTGAACAGCTCTGTCCCAAAGCCACATCTGCTGCTCCACGAGCCCTGTGCCACTGGCAGGTCTCAGTTTTGGATGACATCTGCTCCAAATTTGCCAACTGCACCAGAAAATATTTTTTCTCTCTGAAACCTCTGCAGAGCAAGGGCTTGGAGGCTGTCTGTGGGTATGAACACACACATTTATGTCAGTAACAGCTTTGCATTGCCTCACATTCCAAACACTGCAAATACATAGATCATAAATAGATCCATGTCTATTTTAGATACAGTAAGTTTTTGTATGAATGGCCTAAATATTATTTTAAACAGTCACAAAATATCTAAATTTATTGCTTGAAACTGGTAAGGATGGCCAAATTTCTTAAAGGATTATTTTGCAAAAACAAATTTAAAATCAGCAGATATTTGCCTTGTCTAAACTAAACAGTGCAATTATCAAACAACTCATGAAATAAAAACAACAGCATAAACCCTAGATAAAACAAGCACACTTTTCCAGCATTTCTATAGTCACTGTCAAAAAGACCATTATGCATTAATTGATATTTGCTATATCAGGAGGATATCATCTATGTAAGTTTGAGGTTTTAAATGGTATACTAAAAATTAAATAAAATGGGTGTCTCTGAGTGACTATCTTATTCTGTCTTGCTGAGAAGCAAAGTGGTGGAAAATAAATGAGAAGTTAATTTTCTATTAAGCAGTGTCTTAGAACATTGCCTTCAGAAAAGACACTACTGTTCATCCTCCTGTACTTAAAGTGGCTTTAAAGTGTGTTTAAACAAATGTGCACAGGTGATATTCTGTCATTTAAACAAAAGGGTAATAATTATTGGCACTGTGTACATCAGACAATGAAAAATTAGGCAAAATTAGGTAAATACCTAACATTTTCCTGAGTCTGAGCCCTCTTTCCTACATAAGGAAACATGGAAAGATCCTATCAGTGCTTATTCAGATTATGCACTGCAGCATCTCTGCCTATGAGCAATGACCTCAGCTCTATACACACTTGTGCTGCACAGTGTTGAGAATTCAGAACTTCCATTTTGATTTAATATTTGATTTAAAAAATAGTACAGCATATCTTATATGGCACATGCTTTGTACAGCCTTGGGTCAGTCAATCCATACAAGTCCTTACTATAATTCCCTGCTGTTCTGAGCACTTCAGGTACAACTTTGGTGAACATATTTCAAAGCAGGAATTAAATATGATCTTAAACAATGCAGCTGATTTACAAGCTTCTTGTGAAAGGAATAGCCTAAATGGGCAGAAGGGTGATGGCTTTCGTGGCATCAGATCCCAGCAGCAAAGGCAGAGGCATTTACTCAGCATGTTCTGGTTGTAAGGAGCATCAAGCTTGACCAGCATTACTCTGCCTTACAATGGCTCTGTGCACAATTGCTCCCAGTGCCAGCTTCATATGATAAACTTCAAATGTCAGTGCAAGAGATGAAGTGCATCATATATTTTTCCCCATGCC
Organism: Chloebia gouldiae; assembly: GCA_003676055.1. Taxonomy (NCBI): domain Eukaryota; kingdom Metazoa; phylum Chordata; class Aves; order Passeriformes; family Passeridae; genus Chloebia; species Chloebia gouldiae. The sequence continues at coordinate 4,517,403 of QUSF01000034.1, read as the reverse complement.
TTGAGCCCAGGGAACTTAGAGTTGGTCATCTCACTATTTAGACTAATGCCTCAGGAGGATTTAATGTTTTACTTTGGGTTAATCACATTAGCAATAATATAATGCATCAACTATGGCCTGGGCTTCTTTCCAACCCTGTGCTGTTTATGTTCAAGGAAAATAAAGGAACAGACACCTAAAGTGATTCAGAGAACAAACATTTTACTGCTTTAAAAATCATTGACATAATTCACTGGAGGGAACTGTTATTTCTGAGCCAGAAATTGACTAATCTCATCTATAGGATTTTGTCAAAATATATCTGCGTACAGTTTATTTTTCTCATACACATCTCCTGTAAAATCAGTTCTCATTTTTCCTAGCTGACAAAGTTTATTAGTAACCTCAGTAAGGCATCAACAAAACAGCCTAATTCCTTTTTTTTTTTGTTTTGTTTTGTTCTTTGAAAGCTCGAATCATCTCCATGGAATTCAGTAAAGTAGCAGTTAGGATCTTTAAAATGTGCAAAAATAATACTTTTTGTAATGCAGAGGTGTTTCTGTCTTTCTGCATTAACTGAAAATATTTTTTTAATAATGTGCCAGGGATTTTTTTATTAATACATTTCCAATATTGTGTACAGAGCATTTGATCTGTACTTCCTCACAGCATGGGGAGAGGCATGGTAATAATAATGAAATTTTTAAAGCACACAGAGGCTGATCAATACTGTGTTTTCTTTACTGCCTCTTATTGAAAAGGTGATACACAGATGCATGTGTGTGTTTAAATCTCCCATTTGCAACATCTTAAAGCAAAAAAGGACCTGCCATCACCAGTAGCTCCTTAAGACATGTAGGTTGGTGTTATTCAAAATACAACACCTTTGACTTAAAGTAATAGAAATAAAAATGTATCTGCCCCTCTTTTTTAATTGCCCCAAAACAATAAAGATTTTGGATGAGAGGCATCACAGTCACCTCTGACAACCTTCCCACACTGTGCTGTGATTCAGTGTCTCAAAAGGTCACCTTTGTCAAGATTAACTGGGTTGGCACTCAAAAGAAGTAACATCATTACTACAAAAAAGGGACCCAATCCCATCCTTCCTTCAAAGTCAATGCTGCATCAACACTATAATATGATATCTAGGGATTCTCTTATTCTCCGAGTCCCAGTTCTCATCTGAGATATAAAACTCAGGTGCAAACTAAATTGCAAGATGACACCTTGCTGAGAAAGTGATAATTGCCCTGTATATCTCAGCTACTACTATGCACACTCCTCATATCTGAACTTCTCCTGCATTTTTATAAAATAATTCAAGTCACATTATTGTTCATGTGCTATTATTCTTCAGTTTCTTTGATTGAAACACAGTATTCCTGAGTTATGTGACCCTTGTAACCACATTTTTCTCTAGAGGTGTCTCCATCTCAACTAAGTCTGAACAGTTTTTTTCCAATCTTAACAAATCAAGTTTTTAATAATTTTATAACCTTTTGATATCAAATAATCTACTGTTAGCATGAGAGTTTAATTTTAGAAGACTTCTGGTAGCAGTTATCGTGAACTTTAGATTTACTGAAGGTTTGGAGTTTGGCTTCTTTCTGTGACTATGATTAAAAATAAAAATTCAGGAGGATTACAGTTCTTTCAAGCTTTCCCATCCTTTGCCCATAAATCTATGTCTGACTGCCTACAAGTAATCACCTCCCTGCTCAGGAAGTGCAGTGTCCATTAATTGACTGTGGCCAAGCCTCCTCATAACCCTGTTCTGGAATTCCTGCCCTTCCTGCACTGCAAAACAAGAGGAAGATTATAGACAGAATCTAAATGTGTGAAAACCAGGCAGTGAAGTGCTTACCTTGTTCTACAGATCTCAGGTTTTACACAAATGAGCTACATAAACCAATCTCTTTCTTTCAGTGAGCAAAGGACAGAAATGCCAAGTTTTCCAAATAAGGATATAAAAAAAGAGGGGGAATTGGTGGTGTTTTCCACATAACTTTAGAATAGAAAGTTTATTAATCTAAATGTGGATTACTAAAAATATCATTTTATGACAGATTTTTCTTCTCCCTAAGGCTGAAGTAGAAAAATAAAACATGCGAGTTGTTACTCAGCAAAGCAAGCTATACACACCAAAGTAGAGGGTGAGAGCTGGATTACCTACCACAGTGCAATAAAAGGTACAGGAACAACATATGATATAAGCATATAAAAATAGGAAAACCAAAATCAAAGGCGGGGGGGACATGGAGGCAAAAGCAGCAAAATAGTGCTGATAGCTGATGTCCCAAGAGGATAGTTAACATTGCTGCCAAGGTCTGTGGGCTTCACTAGCTGTCTGTGAACCACATTCTGAATATATTTAATTGTATAATTCTTGTGAAATCCAATAGTTCTAGAGAAAGCACAGAAATCAAATTTCCCACGCATTCACTTTGTATCAGAAGCAGGAAACAACTGTGAGTTTGGGTCCCTAAAGACACATGTACATATGGATACAAGGATGTAAAAATAAAACATGTAAAGCCCTGCATTTTTCAGCATCACATTTGAAAACAGGAACCCCCTGCAGCCCCTGCCTGAAGATGAAGAAGTGCTGAGCTGACCTGCAGTGATACTACTACAAATGATGATTTCTAAAAATTCTACAGAAGTTATGTTAATTTGACTCAACTTAGGTTCATATTTTTAAGCAGGAGGCCTGGCTCCTCTACAGGTATATTCACACAGCACAATAACATTGATAATCTACTCTGTGTGCCAGAAGCACTGTAGGGATGCAAATCACTGCTGCTCAGGATGTGCACTGGAGTGCCCTACTCCCATGACTGCAAAACATCTGACATTGCATTCTGCCATGCAAATATACCCTGTGACTCCAAAGTGGTCATACTATTTTAGTGCCCCAGCCCCAATATTAGGATAAAATAGGATTATCAGAATGGAGAATCAGATACCAGCTATCTGTAGATCCAATCCATCATTCTGGCTGCTCTGCAAATAAGTTCATAATGTAAATGCAAGTCATCATCTGTTTTTAAACTTCAGCATTTTCTTCACACAGCTGCACAGCTATAAGAAAGTACTAAAATTTTATGCAGTGACATTACTCTCAATTTCACAATCTTTTTGATTAAAGTCACATCTAAAAATTGTGACTTGTGGATGTCTTATAGAGCTCTACAGTTCTTTCTTCAGCCTTATCTTCTATTTGAATTTACCCATTATCTTCATGCATTTCACATGCATTTTATTTGGACACCATTTATACAGGTGTATTAATTTAACTCAATTCTGCAACCAAGTAGTTCTTCATATGTACACCAAAAATGGTGCATAGATTTTGACCACAGAACAAATGTTTAGCTTTTTTTTTTGTTAATTATCTAACCAGTTTTATGAAATTCCAAGTTCAAAAGTCAAACTATATCACTTTTACCTCTTACATGATTTGACAAGTTTAAAATTATACTTTTCATTCCATTTTAACATGTTGCATATAGAAAGCATCAACTACATGACAAACAGCTGTCATAACCATTTGGGAATCATCATTTACCTGCTAATTACTTTTAACCCTCGTCAGCATGAAATTAAACTGATTTGTTTTTTCTGCTGTGAGATGCAAGTGATTACTCTTGCCTTAAACTGAAAAGTTTTCATTTATTAACAAAATCATCTTGAGCTGAACTTTGAAGATCTATACTCATACCGTAATTCCTCATGGGTTTGTCAATGAAATACTGTGCTATAAAAATGCAGATGTTTTTGACAGCATCAGTCCACAGAAAAGCAGCATGTAGCAGCAATAGAGCAATCTAGAAGCCAAAGCAGATTTTTGTTAGGAATACACATCACACTTACTGCCATATGGACAAGAAAAATATCCTAAAAAATTATTATTTATCCTGAAGGCTTTTTAATTTCAATTACAATGATTTATTAGAGATCATGAAACAACCTTTTTTCGGATTTTGCTCATGTTTCTATTCTTTACAGTTAATAATTCTGTACTGAATGCAATATGCTGATGATGGATAGCTACAAGCTTGAGATTTATTAATGCAAAAATATTCAAGACTCCTGTTGCAAATGCTGTTTAATGGCCATCTTGGAAAATTGGGTTCTAAATCACTTACTCAAAAAACCCTTTCTGGGATGTGTAGCTTTTGGGATGTAAGCTGAGGCTTAAGGACTGGTTTAGTTACAATGAGACAGCCAGTGGAAGGCTGAGGCAATTGCACTGACAGTTCTTCCAGTGAAACCTTTGACAAGCAAAGAAGCCAATATTGTTATTAATTAACTTACAACAGCACTCTTGGAGCTCTAAATAAAATCACAGCAGTGTTAGATTGTGTACAAACATAATGAAGGATCTGTACTTACAAGCTAAATATACAAAACAGACAAGCAATTATAGGGTGAAGGAAGTGGTGTTATCCCCATTTCATATTATGAGGCCAGAAATGAATAGAGATGTCAGACTTTTCACACCTCTTGCACTGCCTTTGTTTCCCCACTGGTGTAGGAAAGGATAGAGAGGACACTTGGCTGATCCTGATCCTCATGTGACACCTCAGTGATGTCCTGTCCCACCAGGTGCACATTTACCACACACACTTAGATCAGGGGAAGATTGCTACTTGCATAACAAGAGATTTCTCTTTTCCAGGCTTGATCTTTTGTTCATTAAATCATTTGCTGCATTAAATAATACAGGTATAAACAATTTTTCCAGGGGCTTCAACTAGACAGTTAATTACATGCTCTCAGGACAAGGTTTCAAATAAAAGCAGTCCTGGCTGCCTCAGCTGGAGCACAATTAACCCATGTGAGTCCATGGTAGCTGCAAACCAGACTAGGTAGGACTGTAAGCCAGATTTAACTTGCATGAACCAGGCTTTGCTGTGCCAGTACAGAAAGTCTATGCAGGCCCAGAAAGACAATTTCAGTAATTAGAATTCAGATTTTAGAGAAAAGTCTCTATTTGCAGTTTTCCCAGCACTGAAAGTGAGGGAGGGCTGAGAATCACACTTTTAAGTATAGACACCAACAGTTCTGCTCTGCATGCCTAGGTCCTCATGAAGATGTGAGTCTATACAGGGTTTCATGTGATTTCACTTTAGAAAGCAGAGAATTTATCCTACACTGTTGATTTCGTGGTGATGTAAGGGAATTAAGTTTACAATGCCTGAATAGTGATTTACAACTCAGTATTCCTAGGGATTGGGAGTGTATTTCTTACTACTGGTTCCCCTGGCAATTTGGGATTTATCTTCCCATCCATTTTCTTTTCAAGCCACATAAGAAAAGATGTTATCAACTGCTTTGTATTCAGTGACAAATTCCTTCTCTTATTACCAAAGGCATTCTGACTCTTGCTAAAAAAATGATGCACTTGATAGCACACAGGGATTTAAATCCCATCCACTGCAAGGGGTACTTGTGCAGATTAATGCACAGTTCCCAGCAATTCTTAGGCCTAATTGCTAGAGGCTGGCTGAAGTCAAAATCTTCCCTTCCAGATTTTGAGCAGAGCAACTGGAACCATTCTCTGAATTCAAGTTATGATCCAGTCCTTATTTAAAAGCAAAAAACCACCACAGCACATGCCCTACCACATCCCAGTCTCCCACAGGACAATACAGAGAAGCTGTCAGGGGTTGGATTTCCTTCCTATCCATTTGGACCTGAGCTATTACTAAAGCCTATCTAAATACATAAAGTAAACTTCACTGCAGTGTAGAACTGATTAAGAAGTCTTTGAATTTGTCTTCATGGAAGATAAATCATCCTAATGTTTAATGTATACAATAAGATGCAGAAAGAGGCAGAAATAAAAGCATATAATATTTAGAAGACAAACAAGGAACAGAGAGCAGCCAGGAAAAGTGGGACAGAAAGAAGAGAGGCCAGGAAGTAAAAGACAACAGGAGAATAAAGATGACAATTGATAGCAAGAAAAGAGAAAAAATACTAATAAAATATTTTTCTGAGTATCCATTAGACCTTCTCACAGGAATGGAAACCTGAGAATGTTAAAAGGGGAAAGATGCTTGTACAAATATTACCAGGATATCTCTTAGAGACAGTTACACTAATTCACACATATTTTAAGCTTGCAAATTCTACTGGCAATAGCATTAGATCTAGCAGGGCTTTTGAAGAAGCCAAGGTTGTAAACTCAAAGTGAATATCTGTGATTAATTTCAGTCATCTTGGCTGTCTCATATGATTTGGTAGAGTTTGTTTTTTCAGTATTTAATATTTATAAATAGCATTCCACTTTATGTCAAGTGCATCAGAGCTAATTCTAGAAGACCATAATTTTCAACACTAGGGGCCTGATATTAGGCCCCCAAGCCTATGTTGGGATATGAAATAATTAACCACAATTTCGGAACTGACTGGACTGAGTTTACATAGTTCATACTTCATAAAATTACAGAAATGTATTGCTATTTTAATGCATTAAATAAATCTCTCATATAATGCAAAAAATAATTTGGTTCTTTTCCCACAGGACTTTAAATCACTTGGTAATGTTGTGGTATCCAGACTAACTCCCAGTAGTGAGATACTATTCCATGAGAAAAACAGCAATTACATCTGACCATGTATTTTAAATGAGGGCAAAGAACAGACCAAAAAAGTCATCTCAGGCTCTGTGAATTCATGTGGCACAGAAGCCTTCTTTTCTTTTTCATACATGAAAAATGTAAGGTTGATTACCTTATTTATTGCTGCTTTTTTCTAGCTTTAAATTTAATTCTCCTGTTAGGATGTCATGTGAGAATCTTCATCTGTGCCATATTATTATAATCTGTTGTCTGCAAAATAAACAAAGCAAAATGTCTAGCTGTCTCTGTAGCTATAAGGATGAGAAATTATAGATGCAGAGAAGCTTCAGCACGCCACAAATTCTGCAGAACTCAGGAAAAAAATTTGGATTTACAATACCACTTAATTCCTGCTGTCAGTGGAATTAGCTATTAGTTATATCCCTGCTACTGAATCAATATCACAGCCAGAAACTCTGGTCCTATCTTCCCCATGGCCTCCCCCTTTTCCCATTTGCTATTAGAGTCCTTTGAGTCCTGAGTGAGATGTTTTCTGTTGTCTTAGCTCAGTCTCTAATTACACATCACAACCCCAACACACAGAGTCAGCCAGAAGTGGTGGTTTCTCAGCTCCAGTAAGGTGAGAACTGCATGAAGGCTAAATTACTTCTGTCCCAGAAGTGACCTCTTTTGAGATCAAGTTAAGCTCATTAAAGAGGAGTGTTGGGAAGTCTGTGCCACAGCCCTGCCTTTCTGCTGCACTTATCACATGTAAATATGTTGGCTTTTTTCACTTCCAGAACTCTGCAGTCTCCAGCTGATGTGCTGCTGGTGGGTTTATCTTGGCCAGGTGCTGCTGAACACGTCTAATGAATCAGCAGAGTCTAATAAACAGTGCCTGTGCTCAGGAAACAGATTGGCTTTCTGATTCTGACCTGGGCTAGGAGTTTGGGACCACAGCACTCACGTTTGTGCCACTGCTGCAGCCCTCACTGCTGCCACTGTCCTTACCCTGCAGGGCAGGGCTGGCTCACACTGCTCTGCTTTACAGGGCAGAGCACAGATAAGGCCCAGGACACTTCTGTTCTGCACATGGCAATGACAAACCCACTGTCAGATAGATGGTTAAACCCCTGGGTAATGATTCTTTTCCTTTTCATATGTAAATGTTTCCATTTTAATGAAATGGAAATACCTTACTTGCTTTATTCCAAACTAATGAGTAGGGTTAGTGTCATCAGAAGCTTTTTCTTACAATTTAAGGACCAAGAGAACAAAAAAAAAGAAAAGAGAATCTGCTATTCATTCTGTCTCTTTGTTGAGTCACCACCAAGATGGTTATTTTTAATAAAAAGATAGAAATATTTATGCCTGAAGGACTCAGGTTTGTTGAAGTTCTAGAGCTATGATAGAAAGAAATGTCTTTTTTTTTGTCCATTCAGTATTTACATATAAAAAGGATCTAGTTTGCATATAGTTCCTGTCATTGTCTCCAGTTCAATAAGAGTGTATGCATAACATTCACAGGAAAGAATGTTCAGGTATGCAATTGTTAATACTAAATATTATTTTAAAATATAATGTGATGTATTATTACCAAAAGCAAAACTATACTCAAAAATTAACACTATCAGAAAACCAGTATAGCAGCCTTAAATTAATATCTAGTGAAAGACTACATTTTCTTTGCATCAGTAAATTCTAGTTTATCTTGGTGGACCTGCTACTTATGTAGGAGCTTGCAAGGTGTATGGGGGTTGTTGGTCACCTTAGCTGTAGACTTCAGATGTGGGTGATAATAAGGTGTATTATTTATCATCCCTCACTGCTTTCCATATTTTCTTGCATCTTTCATCAGCACAAGCCTCTGTTGTTCAACTTAAGACATTTTTCAATTGCATTTCTCCTCAGCTCTGCATATCAGCCATAATCAAAATATGTCAATTCTTCCTTTAAACCGCACCCCTTTAAATAGTCAATTTTATTTTTTTCCCATCCATAGAGGATGGGAAAGTGCCACCCAGGTTATCACCATCTAGTACATCACTCACTGCAGTCTCCTCTCCCTTCTGGTTTTCTTCCCTGTACCTGGTGTGCCAAGTAAAGCCTTTTCCAAGTGCTTAAAGAGATCCATAATGCAGCACAGTCAAGACACGCAGGAGTTCTGTAATCCCATCCTCCACTACCAACTGCAGTACCTCAGCCCTGCTCTTCTGGCAGCAATTAAGCATTTCCTAGCACAGGGTAACAGCTTGATTGTCCCTCCCCAGAGATGAATCAGAGCCAGGATGAAGATCTAGTCTCAGGTGTTAGGAGTGGCAGTTACATTGAAACTTAAGTTCTCTAAAAACTTCAGAACTTCCTTAATTTAAAAAGTGATCCTAATGTTTTCCCAGCTCTTCTCCTCATTTCTCACCTAGTAGGAAATGAGTGACACAAGAAACATTTTTACACTCAAAGCTAATATACACCAGATCATTACCATATGTCCTCAGGTTTGGTTTCTGGGCTTTTTTTTTTTTACAGAGTTGGCGTAGATCCAGATGAAGATCTGAAAGCTAGAGCTGCGAGCCAGGTATGTCAGGCTTTTGGCCATACATGCTGAATTTAAAAGTGCTCAGTGTTTGGCAGCTCATGGCTGCATCTGTGGAAATGAGACATCTCAGAACAACATTTATTCCCTCAGAATTTAAAAGGACACTGCAATGTTCAACTCTAGTAGGTCAGGGGTATGAAAATATTTTTCAGTTATTTTTCACATGGAAGCTGAGTACATTGTGAACTTGAATCCTCTAAAGGGGGCTCCTGAACAAGCTGCAGCTGTTCATCTGTGCCCTTCCATGTTTTGTCATATATGTATAGTGCAATTTCAAATGCAGCACTGCCTGCAGAAGCAGGAGAAATCTGTAGAGTCAATGCACAGAGACATGACCTGTGGCTCAGCACAGTGAGTGGAACAGCAGCAGGACTGAGGAGAAGCCACAGAACAGCTGACAAGGTGCCAAAGCAAAAAGCCAACAAGTGCCTAACGCTGGTGATGCCATCCCATGCACCCTTTCAGACAGCACAACTGGAACTGAAATTTAAATCATCCAACAATAACATAAAATGTAGACAATAAGCTGAGAAGATATAAGATACTTTATTCATTTCAAAATACATTAGAGATACCATTAGGCAAAACCTTAATGTATCTTATATACTGAGTATTCCTAACATTTACACATTTGCACGTATCTGAAGGCACATAAGGTGAATCTCAATTTTCATTGTAACAAGTAGAATTCACGTGCCTAACTATGCTAATATTTCTTTTAAAAGAAGGAAAACCAATATCAATACACTGACCACATCTTTCATTTTACAGCCCAGTCACTTTTCAAAGAGTTTAGCATAACCCTACATTGCACCATAGCAAGGCACAGTTTTATACTGAGTCTGAGGGGACTCATGCTAAATTCACATTCCCAAGCATCTTGATAGGAATTCCTGCAATGCCTCTGCCTGAATTCTGAAAAAGAGCAGGACATAGAACCATAGTCTATTCTTGATTGGAGTACAGAGATAAAGAATTGCAGAAATTTTCTCCTTTTCAGCACTCACGAATTATCAAAGATCAGGGAATGCAGATTGCAGCATAAAATTGACTGAATGCATGTTTTGCAAAAAACTGAGTTCTTCAGAGGCTGCTAGGCATTTAATGTTCTCATTCTTTTACTGAAAATGAAAATAACAATGTTTATTTACAACAGCAACACATCCAGTGTCCCAACTGTGCTCTGTGAATTAACACCTATCACTTCTGACAAAACTGAGCAATACAACACAGAAGGTGTAAATAAATATAGCACTTTTCATGTCCTATCATGTCCACTTCAGCATTCTCATAGTAGTATGTTATACCTTGAAAAATTGGTTTGCTGTTCTGATTATACTTCCCTCATCCCAATGGTATTTTATTTTCATTTGTCTGACTTTTTTATTTTTATATTTGACATCTCAGTGTTTTAATAATTCAGACCTTTACTGAGTTCTCTGTAGTGCTCACTGTTTTAACTCAGTACATATCATAGTTATTCAAGTCAGGTTGTTTCTTCTAATTTTCTCTTTCATCTCATATCTCTCTCTCATTCCTCTTCTTCCCCTGTGTTTCTCTTTTCTTTCCCTTTATTTCCAAAATGATGTTTTTATTTAGTTTGCCTTTCATTAGTTATTTTCTTCCTATGTTACTGTTTTCACAGTGAAAGCAGTTGATTTTCCTACACCTGTATGAACAAATAACATGTCAGGTGCCAGTACCTCCCACTGCCAGTTAAAGATCTTGCCCAGATGAATTTTAAACCACGTGCCCACTCTGAGCTGTTAATTGAAGCTTCAGGGGAGATTGTGTTCAGAGGAGAAATAAGAACAAAAAATCTTCAAAAATAAGATGTTTAAAAGAGAGCAAAAATTAATGGAAAAGAAACCTCTAACTCCTCCCTGCTCAGAGTACTCAGCCAGAATGGAAAAGCTACAAGGTTTGCTACAGAGATTTGAATGTAACTCCTCTGTGACCAATCTAACTACCAGGACATGGGTACCTTGCTGTGGGAGCCTCTCAATCCATGTCTGTAACCATACCTAGATTTCTTTTAGGGGCAGAAGAAGCCTTATAGACCTTCCACCTCATGGGTACTATATCAGTATTGACTGCAAAACCCTTTTCCTTCCTTACCTTCTCATCTTTATCTCCCTTCTTTCCTGCCCTCGCCTCCCAAAAATTCAATTTTCTGTGAAGAGATTTGATTTATTCAATAATTCTATGTACACAGTTATTTCTAAACTTCTGGTTATATTCTATTTTGGGCTACCTGAACCAATAATTTTGGCTGGCAGCAAATTCCAGTTCAAATTGGAAAAGCTGGAACCCAGAGCTCATTCCCTAGAAAAAGTATAGAGCCTTTTCATGTATAATTAACATCTGCACTTCACCATACCATGATCCATCAAAAGCATATCTCAGTTTCAATTCTGTCTTGCCACCCTTACATTTATCATTAAATCATGATCACAGCATAAGCATAAACAAAAGAAAGTAGCCTCCTATTCATACTCATTTATTTATTGATAGACTGTCATAACTTAGTTCTGAAAGAAATTACAAAATTTATACTTAAATAATACATATTGTTGAATAGAAAATAGTATGTAAAAACAAACCACTTTGCTGCATATCATGCATAAACACCAAAAGCTAATTCTGAAAAGCACAATGCAGGGACACAATCACTAAACATAGTTACAAAGCTGGTCTGTTTTAAAAAGGCCCTGCTTTATGGCAGTGAGCTATTTAACTAAATTCCCATTTAAAAAGACAGTCAATAGCATATTTCTTTCAGATAGCTTATATATCTCAAATTCTGCTATGTTAACTTCAGTTGAGAGAGGGTAGGAATATATTTTCTGCAAGCATTTCAGAAAAAATGTTGTAGTTATGCTATTGATCTCAGGAAAAAACTAGATAGCATGCAAAATACTTATCAATATCATCTCTGTCAAACCAATCTGCATCTCCATCTTTGTCCCTACATCTTTGTAAGCATAATAAGGAATTTAGTTACACTGTTCTCATCAGTTTCATCTGCCAGCTGGTTGGTGAATTTATTGCAAGGACTAATGAGAGTAATCTCCATATGGGCAATTCCCATATGGAAGGAGAGATGTAAAAAACTTTGGCATTTTCCCCCTTCCAGAGAGAAAAATGTTGGAAGAGATAGAGCACTGTCTCCCCTACTTTTACCTCTCTGAACTGTAGGGAAAGTGAAAAGTTCCTCTAAAATCATGGGATCCAAAATAGGATCCAAGGATCTGCAAGAGCTCTGAAACATTCACACCAACATCTCCTGTCACCCCTTGCAGTGTTTCTGCAGGAGCTGCACTGCAGATAACCACCCAGATTCCCACTACTGCAAAAGCTGATAACAAAACACAGATTTCATTGACAAAAGAAGGAAGGTGCAACACATGTCAAACTAGAAATAAAAGAAGGTCCAGGTGAGGACTAGAAAACCCCTGGGGGATTATATTCTTGTGTAGACATCTTTATCCATTGCTTTCAACAATTCATGTTCCTGAATGAGGAAACCATTTTCCTTAAGAGGAAGCTAGAGGTACAATGAGCTTGGAAAGAGGAATTAACCTACAACAACATTACAATTCAAACCAAGGACACAGGCCATTTACAGAGCTCACTGTGCTTTTAACAAGCTGTCCTCTGCACCACACATGAGTAGCCCACTCCACAATATGTTTATTTCCATGCCTGTCCTCCTCTTCCTTATCTCTACCCCTGTGCACTCAATTCCCTCCCTCTCCTTTATCCAGGGTTCTTGTTGTTCTGACCTAACACAGATTTTGCCTACAATCACACTTCCTGCTTAAATGTTTCAACCCTTTTCCCAATCTTTATCTTGCCAAAATGCTTTTTTAGATGTTTAGAGCTTGGAAGAGTGTTCTGCTTAGTTAGGGATTAGTACCATCTTCTCCCCCCAGCTTCCCCGGTTACTGGGAAGAGTTGCTAAAATTCTCAATTCAGTTAACAAAGAAACACATCCCAAGAATAATATTTGTTCTATTGGGTGCATTTGTACATTCAGTGTGACCACATTAGCAAAATCATAACAGCTACAACATGGATTCTGTCTAACCTTATTCAAAACTCAATGACATCAATGTTCCCATTGTTCCAAAGTTTCCCATGTACAGGTTGCCTGGGAACTAGACCTTACACTTCTGAGGGTCAGACCACTGACATTATCATCAACCAATTTAAATGTATATTAGTCTATTCTAAGGTATTCTAATATATTATTAGATGAAAATTAACAGATTCATTGGTTTAAAACTGCATAAAGAAAAATATTCTAATTTAAACTAACCTAACTTGCCACAAAAACAAAACCCAGACAGCAGTTGTGTATCCTTAGAGAATTGGCCATCCCATTCCTAACTGCACACTGCTAGCAATTCTTCCATTAGTACTGATGTGATACCTAGAGTATGACCAAACTGGCTCTCTTTGTACAGATATCTGTTCCTAATTTATGATTCTAAATTATGACCCTGAGGAAAAGGATAGGTCCACCTCTCTACCTGTGCAACATGTTACAGAATTAGCTTGCAGAAAGGAAAGAGTATTTTGAGCCTTGTCAATTCAACTCATGTTCCCCTCTCCTTGGAAAGAAGCATAGAAAGGACTTCCCTTGTTATTAGAATATCTCAATCCCTTTAGGAAAGACATTTTGTTAGACAGACACAAACAGCCTCTGATCTTGTAGGACTAAACTGAAGTAATCCCACAACGGCAATTAAATCAAAATATCATTTTATTGATCTCAGACTGTAGCACTTCTCAACTCCTTAAAAAAAATTGGAATCATCCATAAGAGTAAATGCTACATTCTTGCAATGAGTGCAGCAATGAGAAATGTGCTGTATGAGCCAATTTTCTCCTGAACTGATTCACAGGGATGACATTTATGCAACAACAAAGCTTTTTAAATTAAAAAGTGCATTTAATTGTAATTTGGTCTGACATGTATTCTTAATATCAGAACTCCATATTTTATTTATTTTATGGAAATATGTCTCACTTCATTCATTTATTTTGCAGAGTGCACCTAACTTGGATAAAAATACAACCAAAGCTGAGAGTGCATGGCTGTTCAGAATATGGTATGGCTTTGACCACAAGTATCCTTTTCTGTTATAAACCATGAATGAGAGTTGCACTACAATTCACCTTCAAAATATTTAAGAACCAAAAACTATTATATTTTTATAAATCAAAACAAAAGTGTAATCTATTTTAATGTGTTACTAAGGAGAAATTTTGCAGTCCAAGGCAGCAGAAGGTCCAGCCATGACTGAGGCTACAGGGAGAGGGAACAAGTTAAGGAGCTCTGAGCTACAGTAGCATATAGACTGTACATTTAAAGTAATTCACCTTCCTAAATTCCTGGATGAAACTAACCCAATCATTGTTTAGATAGGGTGTAGACTCTGTGTCTGGGGAATCAGGAGGCTGGAGCCAGAAGCAGCCAAATGTCTGCTGCCTGACCATATACTCAGAAAGCAGTAGCTACCTAAGAAAAAAATAAGACAACACTGGTTTACCCACACCTCTAATGACACAGAGAAAGAGACATCCATTATGAAAAGCTCCCAGGACTTCCCTGAAGCTCATGTTTCCTAATCCCTGGATTCCTGAGCCTTTGTGCTTTTATTCACATTCCCACTGAGGCATGTGTAGTACAGACCTTGAATATGGGTGTCTGATGCATTATTCTAGGAAGTCTGGTTTCCATGTCTTTTGCATTTCAAGAAAATATTTTAAGTGATAAAAGAACATCCTCCCTAAGCCAAGGCAGAACATAGAGTCTGACACTAATGCCTGTGCAAAAAATACTGCAAACACTACCATTCTAATTTATTGTCATTTTAAACTGCCTGTGCACAGGCTTTGCACAGCTGCCAGTGAGATCCCAGAGGAACAATCCCACCCTAAGCCTTAGCAGACACACAGTGAATGTGAGAGAAGCCCACCTGGCGATTTCTGTGCATCCTGGCTCCGGAGCTGAGCAGGCAAAGCCCTGCCAACACTGTCTCCATTATCAGCAGCACATCTATTGGCCACTCACCCTGCACTCCTGAGCAGAAATTTATGTTCAGGCTGCATACGTGTTTTTCCTGATGCCAGCTGCAGCAAACTAGAATGAAATAGTTCAGCTGATAAAATGTAATTCTTTGGGAATAGAGCTTCCTTGGAGAGTTCAACTAAAGTTATCCTTCAAAGAGACTTTTGATGGAAAAACATCTTTTTTTGTTAAAAAGGGATGTTTTTTTCCTTCATTCATCTACTCAAGCAGTTTTAAAGACCAAAAAGCACTTAGCATTAAAATTTCTCCCTTGGATAATTCTTCAAGAATACATAGAAGTAGTAGGCAAATGTTATATGAAGTGAGAAAATATGTTTAAATGTTAATGTTGAGTACCAATATGACTGGCTTTAACCACCCCTTTTTCAGAAGAAATAGCCTGTGGTGGTATAGCCTAGAAACTATAAGTCAGAAGGAACAGATGAACAGGGTGAGGGGAAGGGGGAATTTTTCCTCTGAAGATAAAAAAAAATAAAAAAGAGCAAGCCAAAAACGTGGAAGGCAGGAGGAGGACAGAAGCATGAATTAAAGACATAAAAGAGAACAAGGGCAGAGATAGAAAACAAGGGACAGAGGCAGAAGAGGGAAAGAGACATCAATGTGAAAAATTCAGACAGCAGTACATACAAAATGAAAAGTCTGTAGAAGGCACCAGAAAAAACACTTCTCAGAGATTATCTGTATGGTAGAGATCTTGAATATGGGTGCCTGTTGCTTTATTCTAGAAATTCTGGTTTCTACATCCTTTGCATTTAAAAAAAAATATTTTAAGTGATTTTAAAAAATGGATTTTTTTAAAGAACATTTATTTATGTCAGTCTCACTACCAGTCATGCCATAATCTTTCATTAGAATTCAGATGTTCAGAGATTATAGCTGTTCCATTACCCTAAAATATATATTTATTACAAATAATACATCTACATTTCACTAATCCTGAAAGTGTATGCCCATATTCCTGCATGGAATGACAGTTCAACCCACTAATGCTATGACTCACAGCTCTAGGCTTTTCTTTGGTATAACTATTTCTAAAAGACATCATTTTCAAGGAAGGAAAAATTATGTACCCAAACTTTCTTTTGCCTTTCCCTGCCTAATGTTATAAAGCCAAGCTGCTAGATTTAGAAGAAGAAAATGCCACATAACACAGTACTTGTCCCCAGTACAAGATTGCAGAGAGGATTATGATAAACTTTTTAAACAAAAGATACAGCAAACCTATCTGTGTCACAGCTGAGATGGCCACAACACACAGAGCATCAGCACACCATTTCAGAAGGCTTTAAGCATTCTCCATACACAGTAACACCTTACCACTTCAGATGGCTTCAGGCATCTGCCCATGCAGAGTAACACCAGGTCACTTCAGGAGGCTGCAGGCAGCTGCCCTTCTTATTCTTCAGCCCAGCCTTTTATCCCCTCATGTTGATGCAGTGCCCCTGTGTGCCCTCTGCTCCCTTTGGTGGTTGCTCAGTGCCCCTGGGCACTCCATGGCTCATTGCTGTCAGTGCTGCTCACCTGCTGCTCACAGCTCTGCCCACTGGGGATGAGGCTCCCACAGCCCCATCCCAATCACCACAGACTGGGTGCCTACAAATCTCTTCATGTACTTTGAAAGCACACAAGACTGTGACATTTCTATAGTTTGACATTTGCTCTTAGGCATTAACACAAATCTACTCACTCTTCTGGCAATAACATCTCTTATGCCTATATTTATTTCACAGGAGGAAAGCAAGAGGGAGGAAATATCACTAAGGAAATCAAAAACTTGTGCCATTTCTTGCTGTCATTATGAATGATTCCCAATTAGTTCAGTGATCTTAGGCAATAGCAATATGCCATGCTAGGCTAGAACTATGCAAAAAAAAACCCTGCAATTCTGTTTGATAGTCACATTTTATATTTATTCTGAAAGAAACAGCAGGAGCTGAACCCAGAGCCAAATTGATTCAATGAGGATTGTATTCTTTCAGCAAAAGTTTTTTTTGAATCAGGTATTGACACCTAGGAAAAATATATAGTTCTCTAAAATCTAGGCTAAGAAATTTTAATATTGATAAAATAAAAATTAAGAATAGATCATTTTAGTAGGTATAGTTATCTTCTTGGATGTCCATCTCAATAATTTAAACAAGAAAAATGCAAAATAAAATAGTTGCATCTGACAGGGGTCAACTTCCAGTGAGTCAAATTTTATTTTTACAGCCTACAGTGCATTACACCATTTGAAGGCATAATGTCCTCTTGAAGGCTAGTGGGAAAGCAAGGGAATAAACAAAGGTTTTTCAGGAATTTATCAAGAGAAAGACACCACAGATTTACAATCCAGCATTATATATACATCTTTAAACTGTTGTGTTTTTCCAAAGCAGATGTAGGCTAGTTTAGCTAACAAATGAATGAGTATGTGGAAATTTCATCCTGCAAGGGCAAGAGCTTGTGTGTATATGGGCAGAGCTCAGGCAAACTGTGAGCAAAATTTTCCCATTCCACAACATCCCCCAAAAAGTTCTAACTTTGCTCCCAGCTAAGAGCTATTTGTTTTTAACTCTGCTCTGTCTCAGCCTCTCTACTTGCTTACTCTAGACAAATCTCCTTTTGCCTGCAAAGTCCTGAGACATTGTGTACCTGACTAGAGCTGGAATTCTTCCTCTTCATAGGCTTGGAATTCCAGCTACCATTCTAAAAAGGAAGGGAAATTAGTGTAATTAAAGCACCTTGCAAGCAATCTTCAACTGGTTTTCCAGCTACTCTAGACTAAATTCTGCAATCATTTCTGGCTTCATATAATTTTATACAAGGCTCTTCATCCACTAAGGAGTCATTCCCTCCCAGAATCCATCTAATTCTTACTTCCTCATGTGAGGGCATTGTTGCTCTTGTTATCTTCCATCAGGAAGATAACTACAATTTTCACCCAACTTTTTATGCTCTATATTGAGAAGGAAAGACTTGGGATTGCTACACAAAAATAATGCAAAAATAATGGAAATTGAAGATGAGAAAAGGAGAGTGCAATGCATGCACTAAGAAAGACATTTCTGGGTAGAAATGTTCACCATCTTGATAAGAAGCAGCCCACATTGTGTTGTGGGACAGGTACTTTGATAGTACCTGAAGCTTGCATTGAGAAAAAATAGTTACTGTATAACGGGAAAATGTGCAAGATTAAATAGAAGAAAGCAAGAAGGGAAGGAAGAGGACGCCAAATGCATGGTAAGCTTTTTTTAAATACTTTGTGTTAAATTGCAAGACAGGTTTTGGACCCAGGGGCAGCAAAGTGTAATCCTGTTTTTGTGGCAAAGGGATGAGGAGGGCGCTGCACATGGTGGGGCCTTCCAAGGCTGACACGACCAGGGCACCAAGGCTGCCTGTCTTTGGCAAAAGTGAGGGGCCAGAGGGAGGCAGGAGAGGGGCTGTGACTGCTGCCACTGCCTGGGATGGCTCCCAGGAGCACTGCAAGGACAGGTCTGCTGCACCCCTGCTACTGCTCCAAGCTGCCCAAGAACAGTGCAGCTGTCTAACTTTGCACTAAACTCTGCTTTTTGAGTGCTTCACACACACTGATACCTGGAAAGCAGAGGGAGAAGAGCTTTGTCCTTCTCTACAGATTTATTTTTTATCTGAGAAACTAACACTGTTACACTGAATAGAAGCAGGTGTCTGGGACAGAGTGAGACAATTCTCCATTAAGTAACTCCTTAAATTGTTTCTGCTTAAACTGCAGTTGTCCATCTTGAAATTCATGCCTTTCAGGTTGGTTTTTTTTTAAAAAAAAAAAAGCTGTTTACATCCTTTGCACTTGCCTGAAATCCATCAGCCAAAAGGAATTACATTATTCGTAGACTTCAAAAGTTTATCCTCCTTATCGGGGCACCTATCATTTTATTTCTCCTGTGCTTTGTACGTGGATAAAACAGACATAATGGCTGACTATTGAGCAAGATAAGTACTATTCTGTGCCTGGGAGAAAATGGAAAACCTACTAAAAGCAAAAGTGCATTCTAGGGTGAACTGACAATCAAAGACAAACTCAGCATTTTGTGGTCTTTTCAGCTGAATTTTCCTTCTGGGCTGGCTTGTCACTCTCATATCAGAGACAGACATCTTTGCAAGGAAAAGGCAAGGAAGTGCCTGAAAGCATGCACATGCATGCTGTTTTCTTTTACCTGCTGGAGAACTAAAAGTTTCTTAATTACCAATATTCTGATTTATTCTTCTTTTAGAACTTCACTGAAAACAGCAAAATAGCACATAGGGTCCTAGTTTTGGCCCAGAAGCTCACTTTGCTAGACAGTTTTCAAACAGATAATTCAGTCCAATCATGAACCAAAGCAGCATTAAATAACACAGCTCAAGCCAAGCCAGGTACCACAGCAGAATGGGCTGGCAGGAAAGGCAGCCAGCATAGCACAGAAATACCAAGAGACCCCAAGAATCAGCTTTGCAGCTGTTAAAAGCAGATCATAAAAGCTGTGAGGAAAGCAAAAACCACAGTAAACGAGTTATAGTGGACCTCATAATATGAGCACAACAAAAGCAGCTGATTGTATCATAAGGCTTCCTCAAAGAGTGCAAACTTAAACAGCACTTGGAGGGGCCCCAGAAGGGATTTTATCATTAGAAAAAATTGCCTGGACTTTGTTCAAAGCTCATTCCCAAAATACATTTTCAAGAACATGATCTAGAAAAGCTCATTGTTCTTTCTGCAGTACAGATAATCAGTATAGCTGATTTGGTGCTTTTTCCTGACCCTTTCAAGGACAGAGGATTGTTGAAACTCTGCAAATTAACCTAATAAATAAACATGGCTAATAATTAACCAGAATAATAAGTGACCTCAGTTTGTCCTCCATTCACAGAAAGAAATCTAGATAAATAATTTTGAAACAATTCCACATTGAATAAGCAAGTAAAATAATTTTCATTTATAAAGTTTCACTCAAGTAAATTCTTTGAAAGTCTCATTCATATCCAATTATTTTTTTACAATGAACAATTACTAAGCATGACTTA
Source organism: Chloebia gouldiae (assembly GCA_003676055.1). NCBI lineage: Eukaryota > Metazoa > Chordata > Aves > Passeriformes > Passeridae > Chloebia > Chloebia gouldiae. The sequence continues at coordinate 4,497,134 of QUSF01000034.1, read as the reverse complement.
AATAACAAGAATGAATGCAAAATTAAATAAAATGTATTAAATGGAAAATCTTTGGTCTTACACTATTTGACATATGATCCTTTTCACAGTTACATTACATGGAGACACATAAAGATTCTTCATGATCATTTCTTGATATTTTTATCAATAAATGCAAATTTTAAGCCCATTCCTTCTTCACCACAATCCTGGAAAAAGGGAGTTTCAGGTATTTTGTTTCCACAAAATATAATCAAAAGGAAATAAAGCTTGAATTTTTAATATTTAGATCTTTCATCCTGACATACAGTACATTGCAGAAAGGCCTGTTTACATGTTTAAAACAAAAAATTAAATTAGGGAGAAAAGGAATAGACAAGGGGAAACTATAGAAAAATAAGATTCTTTTTCACAGTGTAATCTTAACTCTTAAAGTTACATAAAATAATACAAACACTAAGTCATTCTGGAATAGGAATTTTTGTTGCCAAAGGTGTTACTACACTAGTAACAAAGCCATTGTATCAAACTTCTTGATTTCTTTAAAGCCTTCAAAGTACTATGCATTGCTTTTGCCTTTAAAGGAAGAAATAGCCACATGGGAGAAATTCATGGGATTTTTTTTTTAAATCAATGTTCAAAATAATGGTTAATGTTGGGATGGGACAAGTGGAGGAGAACATGTCATTATCATTGCAGTCTGAGGAGCAGAGAATGCTTTTCTGGAAGCTGTTGCCAAATCCTTGTTGTCATCTATCCGAGATGCTGGACCAAGTTTTCTGCTCTTTGCATCAAATGCTCATTGATTTTTATAAAAATTTTGCACAGCATCAAAGGCAGAACCTGGCCTAGAGCTTATTGTGGACAACTGCTTAGAATTACCAGCTTTTCTGTTTAACATCCTGGCTCATATGACATATTATACTTTTTGTGTGTGCTGGTCTCTGTATTTCTGATAAGAAGGACCTCAGCTGAATACAGAGACTTCTCACAGATTCTAGGTGGCCCAATGTAAATACTTGGCTCTTTATGCAACTATATAACTTTCTTTCATGTAATATATTAAAATTATTAGAACCTGCAATAGATAGAAATTACAAGCATCATCCCATATAGGGTTTTATAATTTAAAAATAAAATTGTTCATAGAGGAAATACACTTTAGTCTTTCCAGTACACAACCACTCCAAAAAAACCAAACAAACAGAAAAAAAAAGCAAACAAAAAACACCTTCCAGTTCTGCAGCTTACTTCTGTCTGCAGAGCTGCCTGTTACAGTACCTGTCAAGTGAAAATACAAAACTTGAAGGAGTTGAGCTAAAGCTTAGTGAAATAAATGGACTCACAATTTATTGACCTGAACAAATTATATCTTACACCACCATAGTCTCTGATTTTACTGATAAGTATTATCATTCTGTCTGACAATTCTTTATTTCCCTCCCCTTCTCACTTTATTATTTCAGCAAACCAAAGGCTGGCTGTACAAAGAAGCAGAAGCCTAGGCTTGTATCAAGTCCATTCAAGCATGAAATTATAGTTTGTTGATTGACAATACTTAAGAGCACCCAAGAGACCCAAGTATGATATCAGAGTACCAGAAGCTTATAGCACAGATTTAATCAAGCATAACTTAAAATTCTCTTTCAAGTCTCTTATTATTTCATTTACACCTCTGTATCTGCAAAAAGTTACTTTTCAGTACATCTAAAGTGTTTTAAAGTCTTCTTCTGCATGTGTGTCTTCCACTCTTGTCTTGTGTTTCCAGACATTTAATGTACATTGGAATGCCTGGATGTGCATGCAGCACATCTGCATCTGTAATACCATCTATAAATGGAACTTTTTTCACAGCAGCAATTGTCACAGCAAGATACTGCTAATTATAACATCACCTAGGCAAGAAATTGGTAATACTTCCTAGTAAGGGGCTGTTATTAATGTAAAATTACAGTGGTATTCCGGTAAAAGCTGGGAGACTAAAGGAATTAGGTTGATTGATTTTATCAAGCAGGAATGGCAAAGAGCACATTAATGATCTTCTATCAGAAAATATTGTTGAATTGAACTCTTTTACAGAAAGTTAATATCTGGATGCAAACTCCTTATAGAGTCAATTATATGTTCCAGTGCCTTCGAGCAGGTGTCAACAAGACTCCATACAATTCTTATTTTGAAGACTGGTCTGTATTATTGGCATCCTCCCCATTTTAGCTGGTTGCTCTAGAAAAAGCACCATTGGTCCCCTTAGTTTGTGGTGTCTATGATAGCTTCAAGTTTAGTTAAACTATTCTAGCACCCTAACACAGCATCACCAATAAGGCTGAGGCAAATGTGCAAATGTGAGAGAAAACAAAAAATTTTGCCTCTATTTTTAAGGACACTCTGGCAATCAGCAATTCAAAATGAAGCAATTTCTGGCAGCAGAGAAACTCAAGAGCCATTTTCTATTTCTGATATTGAAATAGGCACATGATTCACTGGAACATGAACATCATCCTGCATTCAGACAGACTGTGAATCAACCAATCTTAGTACCAGTTCTTAATTCAGCTCTTCTTCTCAAGGGGATGCCAAGGAAAGGTGGAAAGGACAGATCAGAGGAATGGATACACTGATACAGGGCTGACTACAAGTTTGCATGAGGTATTGCAGCAGATCTCCACATCTGACTAGCTCACTTTAACTACTGTCAGAGGATGCAAAATCCCAAGAAAAAGGCTGTCTTTCCTCTTACACTATAATACAAGTTTCTTGAAATGCATGCTTAAATGCATGAAGGAATTGAATAAGTATTTTGATCTGATTATTCTTCATTTTTTTTAAACTTGTATTAATATTCCCAAAGAAAAAAGTTTTAATCTCTTAAATATTTATTTTAAAATATAGCAAATGATGTCTTATTTAGACAGGCAATTTTACAGATTTTTTTATTTTGTTCTTCCATGTAATTATGTACTGAACACAGTTGTACTATGAATAGTAAAATCTCATTCAAATTTAAAAAAAAAATCCTGGTGCTGATGGACTTGGAGTGCTTTGCTATTTGTTCATTAGGAGTTGATAAGGAATGTTTTATTCAATTTGCTTAAAGCAAGCTGGTGCTTTTCTGAACTGATTCAGTAAATTGTTATTTATTATATACTTAGCAGGCAAATTTCTGCTCAGTGCTATCTATTTTAAACAGTAGAAAGCCCCAGCTTTGCAACGTCTCTTAATAGTTCAAGAGGACGTTCCCTTTCACTGGGCAGCTTGGCCTTCAGCCTCTCCAGTCTTGGCTACCCCAGGTTAAAAAAGGCATTCCTACTCACATCTGCTGTTTCCCCACACTGTGAGAAATTCCCTTCATTCTGCCTCGGTGTAGGCTGGGTTCCTTGAGGTGAAGTGTGAGCAAAGTGTGGATTTGTCCCCAGCTATTGCCCTGTCCTGCACGGCCTCGGCCGTGCTGATGCTTCCCCTCCTCTGGGGGGAAGGGGGGCACAGCCCTCAAGTGCAGAAACCTGATTTACACTTCTACTACTGATCTAAAACCAGTCTGAGGAATTTTGAGCAGTAATACTAACCCCTAATATTTCTGATATCATTAAGATAAAAAGTGATAGACTATTCTTTAATGGGGAGGCACAGAAATGGTTTTTACTCATAAAAAAATCAGATTAATTTGTTCAAAGGTTGAGTTCTCATTAAAGACACAGAATAGTGCATGTCACAAATGGTTAAGGCTTTGAAATTCTTTGTGGATTATTCACCAAAATTTGCATTGCTACACAGCATGAACTATTTTTGGATTCTGCATAAATAGAATATCTAATAGAGAGTTACACTATAATGAAATATGCAATAATGCAAGTACCCATAGAGTGCTTTTCATGTACTGCAGGCATCCAAAAGTTTCAAATGCATAAAAGACTGTTACACTTGCTGCACAAATGACTACATATAATGTTCATTCCCATTTAGTTAAAACTCAGTAGTAAAAAATACATATGTACAGTTGCTATGACACAGTTAAATTGCTATTGATATTTTGTATCATGGCAAGTATCAGTGGGACCAGGAGTGAATTAAGGTAGCAATTGGTCACTAGGGTTTGGTCCTCCCAGCTAAACTGGAGACTTACACTTTGTGTGATGCAGAAAATGCTATTTGTTAATGATCCATGAAAATGCAGGTAAAATAGCTCTGGATCAGATTGTTCCATAAGTTACCACACAAATTTAAAGAGGCAATATAAAAACAGTATTATGTTTAGTTATCTTTGATGGTCAATTCAATAATACCTTATATTTTAAAATATAAGGAAAGTATAATATTAAAATATAATACATTTACATCCATGTGCAGTCCACACTGAATATAATATTTTTCTGCTGTCATTTCCCCAACTTCCATTCTCACTCACACAACAGTACAACCTCAACAGCAGGACTGAAAAGAGAAAGAATAGCCTCAACACAGGCTGATTTCTATCATGCCTGCTAGGGTTTATTTTAGGAAATAGAAACAGTGGTTTGAAATCCTCTTGGGCTAAGAGGAAGCAAAAATCCTGATCTTTCCCTTCACAGATCACTGCTTTAACACCTAGGCTATTATGTATTAAAAAAAAAAAAAAGTAGCCAGTAACTCACCTGGCAGCATGAGAGTTTTTTTGGTTGAATTCACTGCTGTCTCAATGAGTTAGGGATGGTACAAGGACAACTAACTTAGCATGTCAGTTTAGGAAATAAGGCAGAAATGAAATCTCTTCACAACCCTTTCCACATAGGGACACTAAGGCATCCACCACTTGGATACATCTCTTCCCAGCCTAGGGATTTGATTAGGAATCTAAGGAGATTAGTGGCTAATAATGCAGGTGACTTGTGGTTTATTCTTAACAGGGTAAAATGCCAACTGTGCTCCTTTTATGCACGCTCACCAATTTTTCCAGGCACACAAAGTACAGCTGAAAATTACATTTTAACTTTAACTTCTTACATAGCAATAAATACACCTACTTCTCTGTGTTTTTGCTTTAGGCTCTGTTGCTACAGATTTAACAAAACAGCCGTGTATTTATGGTGATAGTTTTACTTTTACACATAGAAGGGCTAGATCCTATTTTTTAAGCATAAGTACATGGATACTTCCATTATGTTACAACTGCAAAATGAACATTATGCCTTAGACTGCTTTTTCTCAGTCTTCCTCTATTAACATATCTGTCATCTATACAGCACAGAATCATAATCTGCTACCTATTTCAGTAATGACACACTTAAAATATTTTCCTAATATGAGACAGGTCTGATGACAAGACATCTCCTGGACCAAAGCTCAGCACAGTGAGCCTGGGCAGTAGCAGTTCTGAGTGCTCAGCAGCCCTGCAGACAGTGGGGTGTACAGGGACATCCCTACAGAGCTGCTCAGATAAACCCGACACCTGCATGAAATAAGTTTGGGGTACGATTTCATGCACACAGGGGCAGGTCCCCTCCACACAGATGAGCCCAAATGCTCCCGAGCCTGCTCTGCCTCCCTGTGCCAGGGAATTGCCACCTGAACCCCCACTGAGAGCTGGGCCAAGCTGGAGCTGCCTCCTGCATGGATGGTCAGGAACAGATCAGGGAGCTTGGCTGTGAAATACAGCTGGAAGCAGAAGCTGGGGATGGGCTCAGGCTGGAAGCTCAAATGCATCACAAGGGCTTTGTCAGGAGAGTTCCTCAGAAGATACATTGGGGACCCTCTCCCATTCCCCTTCCCAAAAGGTGTGCTGCTCCATGCCTTCCTCTCCATGGCTTGTCACTACAGATAGATATTTTCTACTCAAAATTTCTGCAGAGCAGTTGATCAGCTGCAAAGCAAATAGCTATGACTCAATTTATCACAACAACAGAATGGGAATTAATGTTAACAAGCTAATGCTTCATCTGAATGTGAGGAGCTTTTTTAATCTTGTTTCTAATTAATTTTGACAGATTGAATTAAAATGCTTATTTGCTTTGCATTTGGTGCATGAGGACCTTCCTGACTTCCTCTCATAAAATATGCTCTCAGCACCAACCTTTGTGAGCCCTTTTTTTCTATGCACTGGACAAGTGGACTAAGTCCTTATTTCCACTTGCTAAGAGGCTTCTATTTTTCAGCAAGGTCTTCCTTCCTTTTTATTTCATTTTGAATTTTTCTGATGTAGAAGTTCTATTTTAACTTGGATAATAATGCGTAAGCTCCCATTTTGACTATGGAGCCCCCTCACTATATTCTTTAAAAGCTTCCTGTGTTAGTTCCAGCTGAAGTATCAGAGGAATAGATCTCTTATCCTTCTCTGTACTTTCTGTCAAAACACTTGGAAGAAACCTTTTTGAGCCATTTCAGCTGGAATTAACAAGAGAAGGCTGATTTCCTAAGGTATGCGTTCCTTCTCCTGACAGTCAAGGAGACAGGCTGCTTCAGGAGAGAAATTACTTTTCTTGCATTCTTTCCCCCTTCTGATGCATGAGCAATTCTCATTACCATTCATTTGAATTCTTGTTGCTTGCAGGGGTGGGTGTAAATTCCTCAGCAATGAGCATTTTTTAGAGCTACTGTGTGCAAAACTGTAACTATCAAACAATGCTCAAGACTAATTCTCATGAGCTACAATCTATCACAGTCAGGAGATTATTGGATTCCTGTGATTCTGTACCCTGTGCCTTAATACCTGCAGTTTTGATGACTGCTGCTAGAGTGCACAAATTTCAGGAAAGGGGAAAAAGAAGAGGTGAGTAAAGTCTTCTAGAAAAAAAAAAAAAAAGGGTTTGATCAGCCCCAATCTGTAAGTTAAAAGATCTCCATCAATCAACAAATGAACAGGTATTGTTTTCATAGATTCATCACCTTTATAGGAAGCATCCATATTCCCAGTATTATTACAGCATTTTCAGGTTTTAATGTTGCCTCATGACTGGTTTGGACAGCTACATGCAGATTTTATTCTACATATGAATGTAGTACATTTAAGTTTCATATTTGTTAAATGACATGAATTGCATATATGTGAAAACTAAGAACGACCCTTTCCATAAATATTAGTTAAGCTCCATACAATATAATACAATTGCAAACTGAGCTATTCAAAACCTCTCTTATTTACTGTGGAAGGCAACTTCCATAATTGCACACAAAGCCTCCCACCAGTGTAATTATCTCCACTCTTCCTCACTAGGACAAATCGCAGTACTTTGAACTGATCTATAAGGGGAGAAATACAGGATCACATATTTAAACATAGCTCTCCTCCTCCAGCCTGAAAATTACAAGCTAGCAAACTTGCAATTCAGAAAAGCTAGGTGAGGTATTTTTTTCTAGTACCTGAAGAAATCTCCAAGGCAGAGAATTCTCTGCAAAGGATGCAGAAAGAAAAGGTTCTGCCCACTACTCCATTAACAAAATTATGTCTTGGTAATCTGTGAAACTCTGAAGTAGCTGAATTTCTTCCCTACCCCAACCCCAAGTGCACCGAGTTTCATTTCAAAATCAGCACTTGGTTCCTGCGACACATTTTAGCTTATGTTTCATTTAGAGCCTTTTTGAAGTGTTCCTTACAATTCGAGTGCACATCTCTCGAGGTTTCTCATTCTTCAGTTCAATATACCCCCGCTGGCCACTGCTTAGCAAATTGTAACCTCTAACACCAACAGGCTGTGACTAAGAGCCAGCGGGGAAGGCAACTTGTGGATTATTTCATGACGTCCCCAAGCATGTGAGAGTGCCCCGTTCATGCGGTTCCGCCGCCCTTTGTCCCGGCAGAGGAGCGCCCGCTGCCCGCGGGGAGCGCCGGCCGCGCCGAGCCCCCGGCAGCGCCCAGGGCATCCCTGCAGCCCGGGACAGGCGACGAGGCACAGCGACAGGACAAAGCGTCCTGCCTCCCGGAGCTGACACTGAGTGAGCTCTGTCTCCAGTCCTGGGAGACAAGAATGCGCAAAAGACTATGCGATTTATTTATTTATTATTATTTTTAATAAGATGCACAGCAACATCTTCAGTGCTGAGGGCACAGAGGAAGATCTGGGAAGAGCAGAGCTGTCTCCCCCAGTCCCAATCCACACTCTGCCAGCTCAGCACAGCCAGGCACGGCCCCCCAGCAGCCTGGCAGGGCTGTGTGTGCCCAGAGGCAGCAGCACCCCTCTGCCCAGGCAGGGCTGTGGGGAGCCCCAGCTACTCCAGCAGCCTCCAACAGCTGGGCACTCGCCACTCACTCCACTCCACTCCCATGGTGACTCTGGTGATTCTTCAACACCACTCTGTGAGCCTGGAGTGGAGCAAGTGGCATCATTTTTCCTTTTTAGAACATTAAACTATGGATACATAATTTTTTTTTTCTTTCAGCAATTTCTTTTTCTTCTTAACACCAGTGTTCCCCTAAAAACCAACTCTCCCTTTTCTGTGCTTCTTATTTATATGGAAGTCCTATTTCAAATGCTGAAATCTCTCAAATACTTCAAATATTGGTCATGACTGTTTCCCACAGCATTGATTCTATGCCATGTGGCACCAGTAGATATCATCCACCCCTGAGCATGAATCACTTTCTGTAATGATTGGCATTTTCACCAATTAGCAATCCTTCCATGAGATGCACATGTCAAAACAGTATGCAAGTTTGTTTTCATGCTGCTGCTATATGTCTCAATTTGTTAATACGGCTTGGACATAAAAAGCAAGAATATTGCCCAACTTCTCTGATTTTTTTTCTCCCCTTTAAAAATGGCTCTAATTTTAGGAGTCAAATTTCACAAAATACACTAAATAGTCAAGAAGTGCTGAATTAGAAATACCCTGAACTTTTGAGAAGAAACTTCAGGAAATTTCTACTTACTACAGATTTTAGCACATGACAGAGGTTTGTAAGGTAAAGAACCTTTGATTTGTATGCCCAGAATCTCAGCAGTTTCACTGTGTAATTTGCCAAAGTTCCATGGGCCATGATCAGCACCAGTGAAATCAAGGGAAGCTGTTTAGCTCTCAATACATGCAGATTTGGGCCTCTTTAGGCCCTATTTTCAAGCCAAAGGCCTTTAATGCATGTGTAAGAAAAGTCTGTCAGCACAGGTCTCAAATCACTCTACAATATTTATTCTTTCAAAAGCATGTATGATATAAATATTCCAGTTCCCATTTTGCAGCTGAATAAACCACAGTACAGAGCCTTTAAGTACCAGATATTCATTTCTACAGATGTAGTAACAGTAAATTGCACCTGCAACTTTGCTTTCAAAGATGATTCACACTTTTTATAAGGATTTTTTCCTCTCCACATATAGTGTATATAAAAGAAAGGAAAAGTCTTCATCGTATGGAAGATAGTCTGGAGAAAAATAATACCTAGAATGTTTTAAACTGTTGGAAAAAAAATAAAACATTAACTTCATAGATCTCTATTTTGCTATTGTTCCAGCTGTTATCAAAACTTTCTCATCAGATTTGCTGTCATTACAGAAGGAAGACACAAAACTGGCCAGTGAGGGTCACTATTCTTGCCTAAAAAAAAAAAAAAAAAGCTGGTATTTAGAAGAAATAACAGATTGAGAAACAGGTTTATGAATTCTGTTTATGTTCACATGTTAAACAATTGAAGAGAAGCAAAAGTAATAGCATTTCTTTCATAAAGATGGAAGTGATGAAAAATTCCAGTTACACCATGTAATTGCCACTGCCTAAACGCAGAGCTGAATGCTTCTATATGTACAAACACATATCCTGCTCCACTGAAAAAATGGGGTTTTTTTGTAATCCAGGGGGGAAAAACAGAAGGGAAAAAATTTAAGGAAAGCGATTGACATAATAAAGTAGGTGGAAGAAAATATTAGTGGTATCAGAATAGGTGGAAACATTTCCACTGACATCACTGAAGTCAGGATTTCCACTGCACCTCTTTACTGGATTGAAAGCTTTTCTCTTTGAATACTGACTCATTGTGACAGTGAAGTATATTTTTAGTGACAACAAAAGGCAATTTCCTAGCAGAAGGGATTCTAAATAAAGGTCAAGTAAAACTGTACATAAGCTCAAGGTCAGCTTTAGTATGGCCTTTTGGACATAAAAATGAGGAGTGCTTTCCTGTTTGCAGCTAAAAAGTAAAAATTTTGGAAGAATTCTTTCTTGACCTACTTATATGTGGAAGCCTGATGACTTCAGAGTACTTCCTACTGGGAAAAAAAAATGTAATAGCAGCTGTCCTTTCCAAAGTGCACATACTTGCCAATATTAAAAGATATGTATTCTTATTTTCCTGCTCACCACAAACACAAAGTACATTTTAGTATTCTACAAACACCTTACACTATTGAAAAATATATAATTTCCCACAAATTAATATGATTTCATTAACTATTTGAAAATCATATTAGACTTTTCCCATTTCCATGGATTTCTGTACATTTTCCTTCTCTCTCCTTTTTCTGTAAGGGAAGAAAAATTATGTGCATGTTTTCTAAGGGAACAATTCACTGGTTCCTGCAGCTGGAATGTCAGCCTTGGTCTGGAAAAGCCAGATGAGCACTTGTTGTTACTTAAGAGGTGCCATGCATTTTTTCACTTCAGCTCTCACCAGGTTATTCTTTTCTTTGCAGTAATCTAATTTGGGGAAAATCCTTTAAAATACCACAGGTAGTAAGAAAGGGGGTAAAATGTACCTTCTTTCATTATTCAGATAAATAAAATATTAACTACTAATTGGCAACTTTTTGAACAAAGCGAAGCTTATGTAAAATGCTGGTCTTTGAGAATCTGATTTATCTTGCCACAGAGTCTTCATAGATTAACTAAATAGATCCAAGCCCTGGTTCTTAACTAGCATCCCTAGATTTAGAAGAAATTCTAAAAAGTTTGGCACAGCTTTATATCCTGCTCCTATTAATCTGCATTTTATGACATTTTCTCTATTTTACTGTCTTTGAATCTCAAAGGCTCTATGTTTACAGTAAGCTGACATACTTATGTCACCTTCAGGTATCTTTATTGTATTCTAGATTTATTTCACTTATCTTGAAGTTCATGGTGGAGCTCTGAATTTTATCTAATATCATGATGAGAATCCCAGAGCAATATCTTCCCCATCTGCCCTTTCATTTGTCATATTTCTGTGAAGAAGCCAGTACTGTCTGCCAACCTAAAACCAACCAGCCCCATGTAGCTGCATGAAGAGCAGCTGAGGTCACTTTTTTGTTCAGCCTGGTAAAGAGGAGACTGAGGGGACACCTCACTGCAGTTCAAACTTCTTCATGAGGGAAAGAGGAAGGGCAGGCTCTTCTCTGTGCTGAGCGGTGACAGGATTGAGGGAATGGCCTGAAGCTGCATCAGGGGAGTTTTAGGTTGGGCATTAGAGGAAGGTTCTTCACCCAGAGGGTGGCTGGGCACTGGAACAGGCTCTCCATGGAGCTGGTCACAGCCTCAGCCTGGCAGAGCTCAGAAGTGTCTGGACAAGGTTCTCAGGCACAGGATGTGATTCCTGGGGTGCCCTGTGCAGGGCCAGGAGCTGGACTCAGTGAGACTGTTGGGTCCCTTCCCACACAGAATATTCTGTGGTTTCTGTTATACTGCCATCATCAGTGTTGATCTAGTAACGTTTATCTCCCAGCTCAAGAAGACTTTCTTGAGGACATTTTTCCTCTGAAGTTTCTCAAGGACACTGTGCCCTTGCACCACAGTGCAATGGTGTGTCAGTACCTGCAGTGATATCTGCCATATGAAGAAGAATTAGGTCCTGTTGCTTTGACAGGTGTGAAGGACATCTCATGAACTTCAGAACAGAGGACAGATAAGTAATATCTTCACATATGAGGTATCAAGCAATTATTTTCCATTTTAAGCACTTTTTAAAATTAAGATGTAAAATCACTGTAGCAATTTAATTTCTGTCCTGAGTAGAAGTATCTGAGGGATTCTCATAGAAGAGACAGAACGTGTCTCAAATATAATGGAATTATATGATAAATGCATAATGCTAGATAAAAATTTGATGCTGCCTAACACTCAAGCTGTTAAGTACCTGCTATTAAATCTGATGCCTGGTAGTACATCCGAGCTAGAATGAAAAATAAAAGAGATCTTTGTGTTTACTCATACTTTAGTAACTGTCAAACAACACTAAGGATTTTTTTTCTCAATGAAGAATTTGCTTTCAGCAAAGCAGGAGATTAGTAAACATATTTCAGGTTGCAACTAAAAAATATGTTTTGATTTAAGAGTAGAAACTTGAATGTTTCCTGACGTTCTTTGGACAGATATCAAGCAGGGGCATCAGTTCTTGTGTTTCTAAAAGCTAGAGTAATTTATAACTAATCCAAAAAGCCAACATTCAAAACCATACAAGATATTTGAAATGCAATACACAAACCTATCTCAATTGTAGCATTGTTCAGTTGACAGAGAAAAGCAAGATGTAAAAACATCCAAAACAAATTTCAGGCTTAGTAATCACAAAGGTCAAACATATAACATATTTTTAAAGTATTTGTGGGTTTAGATATAAAGAAAAAATAACAGTAAAAGACATTACTTGTAAGTTACAACATAGTATATTAAACATAGAAATTTTAAATGCAATTCTGAATGTCAAAGGGGAAAAAAAAAAAAAAGATGAGCTATTACCTGTGCATTAAAAATTGAGTTAAGGGAAAAGAGAAAAGTGCTTGGAACAGAAGCCAGAAAAAGGCAAAAAACTAGCAGGGAAAAGCTCCATACAGGATGTTTGTTTTATCTGTGACTGACTAAAATGCTGACCTGAGCAGAGGGAGCAGGGAAGGAAATTAGCCAGTCCTCCCCCTTCTCTGTGTGTTCCCACTGAAAGTCTCCAGTGCTGCCAGCTGTCTCTGCTTTCCTGCTTTTCTCAATAGCTTGATCCATTTAGGATTATTGCCTTTCCACAGTCCTGGCTGCTGGGGAGAAGGCTCTGAACAGAGGAGGCTTCAGCTGGTAAAGGAATGCCCCAAGAAGACTTGTAAAGACAAAACATGTTGACAAAACAGTTTCATCTATTTCTGATTAATTAGAAGAGCACTATTCAACTTGCCTAATGTTTTAAAGTGATACTAAGATGACTAAAAAAAAATTCCTACAGCAGAACTACCTCATGTGGACAAAATTGAGCTACGTTTTTTTCTCCCAAAATGCTCATTTAACTATGGGGTTTTTCTGTATGTATTTGCTATGAACACCTTTCTTACTGACTCCAACATTCTCTTTTATTAGTCTCCAGCTTCAAACACACAAAGGATATGTGTATCTGGATACTAAAAAGAAAAAAGCAGTTGAGACCTTGAGAAAGGGCCCACTTTATTACAAAATACCATGCCCCCCACACCTGGTTTTCTCAATACAGGAAATCCTTAGCATGACTTGACAATAATCTTCTGGATAAGCATCTAAGCCTGCAGAAACCAGTGCACTCAGCACTGGACCATGCTGCATTTGAAAGCAGAGAAGACCAAACTAAAGTTAAAGAATAACTTCCATTTTTGCACAGTAAATAGTCTTCCTAGCTAACTAATGTAAATAAAATTCTATAAAATATTCTTCCATTTTGCAGGCAGATATCCTAAACTGATTTCCTAATTCTAATAATACTTAGATTTATTATGCTATTTCTCACTTTTCTATTTCCTCTTTAGTCTGTCACCCAAGGGCATCAATTACTTCTTGTTTTTTAGTATATACTGACTTGATTTGCATAGACATCTCACATGACATATTTCTTATATTATTATACTTCTCTGTGTAAATAATTCTCTAAAATGGTTGCAGTGCTGAGCTAAAATAATATTTATATACATTATGCTCCCGATATATTTAGGGCTGTAAGCTTGTTTCATAGAGCTATAGCATGATTCATAGAATAAACCCAAAGGAACAAAACTTGGATTCAAGAACACACTTTCAGTGTACCCAAGTAAAATTATACAAGGGCTTGAGAAGCAGCATATCAGAGTTCTATAATTTCCAGAAACTGTGTCCAAAACAAGTTAGAAGCTTCACGGCCTTTTCATATGGTGATGGGTTATCAATCTAAATGGCAGACATGATACTGCTTATTTGTGAACAGTTTCCAGAAGCACCTACATTGTGTGGTGGTGAATTCCTGGCCCACATGTCTGTATTGCCACCAGCAGGCAAAGCCTTCAGCCCAGCTCTAAGTGCTGCCATCCTGGAGCCACCTGAACACTGGGAGCCCCTGCCTGCTGCCACTCTGCTCCTACTCTGTAGGTGTGCTCACAAGCAGACACCACCCTTTGAGGGTAGCTTGTTCTCCATCCCAGCAGAGCTCACTGGCTATTTAAGGTATAAAGAGCCACATGCTTGCATCAGAGAATGAATCTCAATTTTTAGAAAGCCCCTTCAGGTACAGCGTTCTCTTGGTTTCTCACAATAGAACAATTTTACCTTGTCTAAATTATTAAATAGTCCCTGAGGCAGAGAGATGAATGCACTGAAGCCTGTCTTTGACTCATGAGGAAAATTGAGGCTTACATCTAAATAGGTAAATAGTACTACCACTGCTATCACAGGTGGGACCCACAGACACTATCACAGAATGCCATGTAGCCTCACTGTGGTTCACCTTGCAACTGTGGATGAGGCAAAGTAAATGTGAAACAAGGCTTTGGAATGTGCTCCATTCCCCTGGGCCATGAGGTGTCTGGAGTTATGGGAGGCAATAGGGTTTTCCACAGAGAATATCTAACACGAGAACCTAGTTCAAGACCCCAAGGCAGATCCACCAATGTGAGTGCCCCCCAGAGCAGAGAGATAAACAGGGAGAGGAGCTTTTGCTTCCCACCCTCTCTCAGCATCTCATTTTGATGTAGCTTCAGTGAACTTTCATTCATCAGGACTCTAAAGTCTCTTTATGACTGAGCCTTGTTATTATAGAACTTAAAGCTCACAAGTCCCACAGGCACTTTGGGATCTGGCAGTTAGGTGATGACTGCTGCAACACCCAAATATCCCAAAGAATCAGTTCCACAAAGATATTTCATAAGGACTGCATAGAACCTCAGCAGATGGAGCTCCATAACTCCTACACACTACATAGTACCTACACCAATAAGAAGGTCAAGGGCTTGCTGAGAAAATGGTTTATCAACAAGGACAATAGAAATGCACCCCCTGACCTATTATAACAAAATAATATCATAACTACATGTAAGTGTTCATTACCTTTTCTACATTATTGTGTAATTACCGCCACTCTTGGTCCACTGCTGACTGCAAAAATTTGTTGCTTCCTCCTCTGTTTTTAAAAGAGGTGTCTGCAGCCCAGGCAGTGGCACAGGGTATTCCTGTTTCAGAACAAAGTCCTGCCCAGCCACACTGGCTAGACAGGGGAAGGGGAAGCAATCCATCTTTGCAGGACTGTGTTGCATGGGCTTGCTATTTTCATCTGGCATTTTGGTTTATGTGACTGCTGGTCTGTAATGTTACTTGTGAAATATCTCTCTTCCCCTGTTCTCAGCATTACCCCATTAAGTAGGTGGAGAACTTCCACCCAATCTTTATTCAAAGTCACGCTGGCTCCATAGAGATATTTTAAAACTGACTTTAAGTCAGGCAAAACCTTGAGTGGACACCTTTAGTGCACTAGACACTCAATGTACCTAATTTATGATTGAATTACCTGATTTAAGTTTCAGTGGTACAGCCCTGAATATAAATGTGCCCAAAGCTAACAAATTAAATAGCAAAACACAGCAAAAATCTGAACATTCTAGCAGTTCTTTGGAGAGATGCCAAAGTTTAATAGCACAAACAGAATAAATAAACTCTATGAACAAATCAATTTTTCAAAGGTAACATCTGTTCTGCACTGGCTCCTGGTGTGAATAGATTCATCTGTGCACACATACAAGTGGGCTAATGGGATTCAGTGTGCTCCAACACCCATCAGCATGCTTTGTCTTCATCAAAAACTCTAATGTGGATGAGACTCCAGGAGTTTTTCTGAAACAAGCCAAACAACTTTTACCTATTTTGCAAACTGTTTCATATGAATCGTTACATTAATCCCACAGAATCAAAACCTGAGGATATTTACTCAGAGATGTAAACAGACAAAGGAAAATCTGAGAATCTGTCTGAGAGAAACTGTTTCCCCCGGTTCCAATTTTTGAATCTTGTGCATTTGACAGATTCCCAGGATTTTCTAAACACCACAACTGTGCTGTGCTAGAAGCCATGTGACTGCTTTAGCTTATGCTATGCTTCACCAATTTAAACCAAATTTTTCCATAGAGTATGTGACTCAACCTAGTTATATCAAATATCAAAGAGAAGGTGCATGAAACAAGTTGCAAAAAGGATCTTTTATTTTTGCTTTATGAGTTTTCTGAAGGAGTAGAAATCAATGCTTTATCTGTGTAGAAATCAGATAATATTATGCTATGCATAAACACCGTTTAAATCTTAAAACTATTAAAATTAATCATGCCTTTACACAGCTCCATCATAAAGATTATAAGGAAAATGGTGGGTTTAGAGCATTGAGTTCTTCCTCAATACTTCAAAATTGCATGTTTGTTTCATTTCTTTTCTATAACTTTATTTCCCACTACGACTTTATAAACACCCTTTGATGATTTCTTTTGGGTTTTTTTTCCCCTTTCCTCAAATTTTGCTCACAATGTAAAGTAATAGTGTTCTGGTAAACACAAGCCTTGCTAGTAAATTAATAATTAATATGAGTTGTTCGTCTGAGGACAGGTATCTCAACATTATGTTATTCTAACATCTCCTGGGATCTGTGCAGCAGAGGGGAAGGAAGCAGCATCCAGCAAAACCTAGGAAAAGAGGCTGGGGAGACTGGGTCAGAATCTTGCTTCATGTGTGATAGGGCAGCTTCACCTCCCAGCAGCTGCTGCACCAACAGCGTTGCTGCAGTGCAGAAGGAAAGCTGAAGAACTTGTCTGGTTCCCACTCTCAGCTAACGCCTCCTTCCTGCCACTGCATCCCTCACATTTCACAGGGGAAATGCTCAGGTTTGACCCACGGCTTGGCAGAGGCTGTGCCCACTGCAGCTGGTGACAGAATGGGGCATGCAGAGGGCAAGGAGGGAGGGAACAACACCATTTGCCATGGTGAGAAAAATACCTAAGCTCTGACACCACACTATTAGGGAACTTTCAATTTCAGCCCCAATAAGACTCAGATAAGCAGCTGTGATTGACAGCAACATTAATTCAACTGTAGCCAGCTTCAGGATCAGATAATATTCAACAGCAGAAAGAAAATCGGTGCATTAATGCCCAAAAGTCAAAGAGAAACTCATTTTGAGGAAATCACTCCTGCACTGGGTAAAAGGGTACTGAAAGAAAACAGAATGAAAACAAAAAAAACCACAAGAAATCCAAACTGTTAATTATTTCTTAGGGTTTGGGTTTTTACTTTTTCTAATTTTAATTTTGATCTTTAATGGTGAGTAGGCACTATTTTAACTGTAAATCTCTTTTTATACTTAATATTTGGGGTGAGGTGTGATGGCAAATGTGTCTATAAACATCATGATAGAAAACCCCTGCACACTATTAATGAAAAATCATCAGCTTATTTTTTATTATTACTCCTATACTCTTTGTTCTCAGAACAATCAGTAACAAACTATAGGCTCTGCTGTGCTCAGCACTGCACAAAAACTAAAGTTGTCTCACACCCTACAGGATAGCAACCTGCAAGACATAATGCCATAGATACAGATAATTTCTTTCTAGACCTCTCTCTATCACATAGTATACTTTTTATATAATGTTATAATACTTTAAGGAACTTAAACTAGTTAAAGCTTTTTTGAAGTATTTGTCTAAGAAAACTCAGTGAAAGTGAGAGGGACAACACAAAGAATGTGCTGTCTATAAAATATAATATGTAGATAACATGTGCTAAGATGATGACAAACAGAGGTAGAAGGACAATTCTTAATCCTGAGTAAGAGACAAACGATGGAATGAGCATTAGCTGTGAAAATTATGTCAAGCAGAAAACCCGGGGAAAAAGGACAAGAAAGAGTGAAAAGGAAGAAGAAACAAAAAGGGAGGACATACTGTGTATATGAACCCTCTGGGATTAAGAATGACAAGCCATCACCAAGTCTCAAATCTAGGGCATAAGTCAACAACCCCTTAAGCAGGATCTCACTCTTAATAACAGCAGCACACCTAAAGGCTTTCTAAAGCTGCAGTGTTTCAGCTCCAAAAGGTAGAAAATATCTCTACTATTTTCATTCGGCATGCAATGTATGCTATGGTACAAACCAACATCCACAAAAGCCTATATTTTCCTTCAAAACTATTTTGCTCAGGTTTGAGTGATCAGTGCACATGCTACTATTTTTTCTACTTTTTTACTCCACCTGCCCATTGAGGGCTTTGCCAACTCTCCATCCAAACATGAGGAGTGAGTACAATATGACAAGCTGACGAGCTTCCTCTCCTAACCCCTTAATCTAGCTTGCTTGACAGAAGGTCAGAATCTTCCAGTTGCAAAATTCATCAAATTATGCTGTTCCTTGTCCCTTGTTATCACCTCCCAACTCCTCCAAGTTCACATTAATTTTCATAGTATAAGCACAAATGCACATGTACAGTAGTTTATCTTGGCATCTAAAAGACAAAGATCATTAGGGCAGGTTTAGAACTGGAGGAGGGAAGAAAGTGAATCACAATGTATTCCAAAACAATCATCCCTTGGTTACAAAAAAAACATTCAAAATGGAAATGTTTCAATAAGTTCAAATAGCTTTAAACTATTTGAACTCCTATAAAGTATTACACTGCCAATGAGAAAAATCAAACTAATATTAGTACAGGCATTGTGTATTTGAATTTTCTGCTCTTTGCTAGGCTGCCCCATAGTGTTATCACACACACAGAGGGATCAACCATGCATTAACTGAAAGTCATACCCTGCAGGTACAGACCATGCACTATTGAGTAAACCAGAATGACTTGATACAGCAGAGGCACAGATACTGCCTGGGAGCTGGGACCTGCCAGTCTCAATTCCTCAAGGAAAGTGCAGAGTATTTTTGGTACATTGCTGAAGTGAGGAACAGAACATGAAGTGGATGTAGCTCAGCAGATTATGGCCAAAGATTGAGTGAGTTCTCTCAGGTTCCTCGGTGACAGAGCTGAGATGCAGGCAAATAAAACCTGACACACAGAATCTCAAAATGATGATAGGTCTATGTTCCATCTCATCTTTACAGAAACATAGAATCCTGATTTAACCATTCAGGCAATGTTACTGCAGCCATAAAAAATAAACTGCTGTCACCTTTTCTTTCAGGATAAAAAGTCTTCTGTTTGCCTCTCAATATGATGTTTTAAGAGTTTCTTTGTCAAAACTGTGAGGTCAAAAGAGTGCTCTGTTATTAAACTTTCTGCATCTTAAATTCCTTCCACTTCATGTGTCACAGGCTGCTTTCAGTTTGCTCACCTGAGAAGGTTCACAGGACAATGCCTCAGTGCCCCAGAGTGACAGGAGAGGAAACATGCACGTCTCAGGCACTTCTCATATGTCAGAGTGCTTTACTGTAAGTGACAATCAGCGTGATACTGAGACAAACAACTAGAAATAAGAAAATCAAGGAGGGAATGATACAGAGAGGGCATAACATTTTATAGTAACTGATATTCACAAACACAGCAAAGGACAGCCATGCAACACCACCACATTCAAAGCTCTCTGGTGCCAAGACTTCAGCCTGAGGCACACCCCCTATGCTCTCTCTTCCCTTTCTAAATGCCCTTTCTAAGATGACCCAAGCTGGCTAAACAGGAAATTAATTTCTTATCTGCCTTCAAATGCATACTATTTCCTTTTGTTTCTCTCAAATAATAATGTCCCGTGAGGCAGCATACCTTATGTGCCTTACTTAAAACTACATATATAGATCTGATTTACTACTTCAACCTTGTGCAGCCAAACAGTTCTTATCAAAGACAAATATTGGTCTAATCTGACATAATTGGCTTTTGTTAAAAACACATTGCATTTTATCCAATTTTCCATGCAACTCCATGTCCTTGAACTACCCTTTCCCTCCAAAAGTAGTTCAAAGACTTTATTTAGTACTGAGGTCAGATATACTGAGCCATCCTCAATCCAAAATATTTACAAATCTCTGTCCTTGACTACTATCATAAGTCAGACAAAGCTGTATTAAATGTGATGGTTAAATTTTTTTGAACTGAAAAATCAGCTTTCAATTGAACAAAAAAGCCCTTGGAAAAATTTTGACTTTTCATTGAACTGTCTGGCATCTAAACCCAGAATTATTTCTTACTGAGAAATCAAAGATATTTCTATCATAAATGATAATTTACTGTCTTGCAGAAATTCAGGTCAAATCCCTCACTAATCAAACAGCTTTCCTGAGAGTGGACCAAGAACTATTGTGAACTAACCAGGAACACCCACTATCATGCACAGATACGTAAAATAATAATTTAGGAAGGACCAAGCTTCCTAAATAATTTGGCATATATACTTCTAGACTGTAGACAAGAGAGCTCTTGTGTACTATCTAGACATGTATAAGCTAGAAATAGCAGAGGGAGCTGCTCCAATGGTGCTTTGGAAAACAATTACCTACAGAGTGAAAAATAGATATTTTTAGTAAAGGTTTCAATCTCTTATCTATGCCAATGGTAAAAGTGAATGAAAGGAAATTGACCCTTTCAGGTTATTTCTGTGGGCTGAGGAAGTTTAGCTAAAGAGAGGCAACCTTATTTAAATCTTTCATGACATTGACACCCACAAATGATCGTTCACACACCAGGTATCAGCTACTGCCACATTATTAAGCCTTGTGGACAAAAAGCTGGTCAGATTTTTGGCGACCATAGCAGCATCTCTGTGCTGGAGTTGCCTGAGCTCCCCAGAAGATGAGCAGCTGCCCCTGGTAGAGAAGCTGTGGCAGGCAGAGGCACTGGGAGCAGCCTGTCCCAGCTCCCCCATGCCACAGCCAGGCTCCAGCTGTGCACAGCTGGTCACACACAGCTCTGCCCGGCTCTCGGGGAGCACAGGGAGCAGAAAGGAGGGAAAAGAGAGGTCAG
Source organism: Chloebia gouldiae (assembly GCA_003676055.1). Taxonomy (NCBI): domain Eukaryota; kingdom Metazoa; phylum Chordata; class Aves; order Passeriformes; family Passeridae; genus Chloebia; species Chloebia gouldiae. The sequence goes on along the minus strand of QUSF01000034.1, from coordinate 4,476,093 downwards.
GAGAAGCAGAGACTGTGCAAAGCACGAGGATAGGAGCTGGAGAGCACAGGAGTGAAGAAAGGCACGGCATGCAGAGTTGGGCCCGGCTATCCAGGGCGATCAATGGCCACACACTGAACTGCTTGCTGCAGGTACTGCCACTGCCTGGTAATTTTCCAGCTGTTCACCAGGGAAACATTCATCATCATCATGTTCACAGAGATTGAGTCTACTTAACTGGGCTTTAAGTCAGCTTCTGTGACAGTACTGAAGGTATCTATTGCCAGGGACACCTATTTTGTTCAACACCTGCAGCAGAATAAACATTTGAGCCTCTGAATGCTGTTCACCACTAATCATGTTCTGGCTGAGATAGTGCTTTCCCTTTGCACCTTGCTAACTGTTCTGCAGAAACAGAGGAATCTTTTAACTGGTGTCAATTTCCACAAGATCTACAATGCAATTTGCAGATTTTTTTTTCCAGAATAAGAGAGAATAGTCGATTACTGTAAATGTATTCTTCTATGTTAGAGACAGGCATTTAACAAGAACAAAAAAAAATCTACTTCAAATCTAAATAAATTGCACAAAGCATTTTTCTCAATATGCTAAATGAGTTAAGTGTTGCTTTGTTGACAAACTTCAAGCTAATAACTATAATTGAGTACAACGCCAATACAGGATTGTAAAACTCATTGAAGAACTACAGGTTCACACACAAAGACAATGAAGTGCTTATTCCACTGCTGGAACAAAGAGGATGCAAGATGATGTGCTTCTACAGAATGCTAGCAAGATAAATGAAGCAGAGCTGAGTAACTAGATAGGGTTTAGCAAGTGTAGTCAACACAGACATATTTTTAGTATTTTGTGAGACAAATTAGTGGGATCTTTCTTAGAAATTTTCCAACTTTTTGATAACCACTTTAAAACATGGATCACCACACTGGACATAGTATTCTAGCTCTGGTCTCCCTTCTGTCTAACACAAAAGACTGGCACACTACTTTAATTCTTTACTCACTGTTTCCATGCATTGCTTTCCTTGGAGCTCATGAAAAGTCTTGGTGCTACAAGCGACAGGCACTGCAGGGAAGTTTGGCCCTCATGGCTTGTCTTTTTTCAGGAATGCAATTACAAAAAGCCATTTATATGAGAATATCTTGCCAAGCAATCAAGGTATGGTTATGTGACTACTCTGTCCTTACCAGGATTTTGTCTGCATCATCCACATGTTCTTTCATGAGCAACTTCATAGTGGTGAAATAATTGAATATTAAATTTTCCATTGACCTTTCTCAAACCTGCATTGAAAAAAACTCACCAATTCATGGCAGCTCTTCACTGGCAAATACTATTTAACATCTATCTACCAGACAATTCTTAACCAATTTGTGTCTTATTGATACTGTAGAGAGAGAATTTTATCATCATGCCTTTCCAAATGCCTTAACAAAGCTCATTAAAGGCATGTAATTTTTATCAGACTTGTAATTTTATCTCAGGATAAAATCAGATTGGTCTGACAATTCCTATTTTCTATAAAAACATTCTGGACATCTTTATATGTAGGTTAAATACATGTTATTGTTCTTGTGTTACAGTTCTCTTCTTCCTTAACAGCCACAGGAAAAAAGATCCAAATACAACTTAAAAGGGCAATGGTTATATTACAGAGGTTGGCAAAGGTTTCTCGTACCAAACACCAGAAAATTAATTTTTAGGATTTCTGTTATGTAATTTTAAACTAGTTATAATTCACTAATAAAAATGGCAACCCAGTATAATTTTTGACAATTTAGAATATTAAGCCTATTTTGTGCTTGATCCCCAGATTTCACTGTAAACTGGATGATGATAAATGTACTCTATTCTAAAATTTCTTGAAAATTTAATTTCTAGTGAGAAATAGCAGCAATCTCTGATTTTGACAAAACCAAACATTTATTTGAGCCTTTGCTCTTCCCCTTTTTGTTTTCGTTTTAAGAATTTGACTTGAATTTTCCAGGCAGCTCATTTCCTGGGACAGCAGTGCAAGCTTTGCATCTTCTAAGGACATACCTTGGTGCCAGCGATTTCTGTACTGCAGTGTTACATAAAAATCATTAAGTACTCAAAAATGTGACTGCTACTGCTAAGATACACAGTGAGCTTAGCAATGTGTTTTAAGTTTCCATACTTTCAAAAGGTTTTTTGGGAGGCTTAGGTTTCTATTTTGGGGTGATGTGTTTGGGATTTTTTGCTCTTTTTTTTTTAAGGTGCCGTCATGGATTTTTATTTCAAAAATTATTAGAAGTTATCATTCTCCTAATACAGAACAAGTGACCCTTGGTTTGGATTATTAATTAACAAGACAAATCCAGATGTAGTGGGCCATACCAGAGCACTGGAAAGCCTTGCTAAGTCAGGTGTCTCTGGCAGTGCTGCCCCTCATTTTGGCAGGAGCTTGGAAAACTCCATGACCTCAGTCAGTGGTGGATTTGCCAAGGAATGACTTGTCTGTCAGTCTTAATGGTGAAGCTCTGCAGAAGTATTTATTACAGCTTTCCACAAACAATTCAGCCCCTAGACCACACAAAACTAACACAAACTCAGTTTGATGCACAGATCAAAATAATGTATATTGTATTCAGATTTTCACTTCCAACTACCTCACAGGACTTCTGCAGTTCACACACAGAGTGTCTCATCCACTGCTTTAGCTCATATAGAAAGCTAAGCTCTTGTTAGAGCTGCAGCTGCTCAAAGCTCTTCCACTTGGTCCCAACAAGACTTCAGTTCTTGTCTTGATCCTGTTCCCTGCCCCGGAGTGCTCGGGCTGTTGCTGACTTAGCTCTGGCCTCACCATTGCAGAAAATCAGTTATTTATGGGATCTGGCTATCCATGCTCTTCTCACAGGCTTACAAGTCATTTTTGTATCTGATATGTCCCAGCCATAGGAATTTTGGGAGAACAAAGCAAACAAGGCAGCTAACATAAATCCTGAGCACTGAAGCCCCAGAGAAGAAAGGACCATGCTTCACTTCCCTTCCACAGCAGACTGCAGAGTGATGCACATGTGCTGCACTGCTCAAAACAGGTCCCCTCTACAAACAACAAAATTCTGTCAGAATTCCGTGTCAAGTGACCAAATTCATTCTTATGCTTTCTCATGGGAAAACCAGAACAATAGCTTTAGCTATCTAAATGTTGTCATCCAATCCAGCAGCAGCTACCAACCAATAATTTGGCCACACAGCAAAAAAAATTAAAAAAAAAAATACTAGAGTGAAATCCGAGTGGCAAACAGTTTTAGTATCCACTCTGGATTAGGAGTTAGCACAGGATTTGTCAAAGATGGGAAAGAAAAACAGTGATCTCAATAAATGTGTGTCTTAACCGAATCATGTTCATAGAATAGCTACACCTGCTTATGCACAATATTGCTGGCTTTTCTATTATGAGCAGCTCATGATTGATACCCTAACAAGTGACCTCTCCCCCTGTAATAAAACACAGCATGAAAAAACCTCATGCTCATTCATGCTGTACTGTACTTTTCCCCACCTCTGTCACAGTCTGTATTTGTGTCAGGGGCAGCACCAGTGTGTGTGTGCAGTGCACTGGCAACCAACACAAGGGACTGATGCCAACCACAGAAGTCACTTGTCATGCTTGCAAAAATCTGTCTTGTTCCCACCCACGTCCTGTCCCATGTTTCTCCAGCTTTGCCCATCACAGCTCACTGTCCCCACTCACACCTTGCCAGCATTCACAGGCTCACAGGAAAGCCTCAGGGCCTCTCAGGACAATTGTCCTGCTCCAGACTAGTGCAGGGACAGGAGCGAGGAGATGAGCCATCCTGGCTGGAGGCCTGGCATTTGCTTTTCATAGTTCTGATTTATATTTGATAAGCTGCTCTGCTGATCAAAAGGCAGTTTGATCTCTTAATATGTATCCTCTGTTCTGTTATTTTAATCTGGCACTGTTCATAAAGTATTCTGGTTTATCTATGCAGAATTTTAAACAAATATTAGAATAAATACCTCCTATTTCTTTCCATGTTCACTAAACTATTTTATTCTTAGATATGTGCCATAATTAATTATCCTCATTTGTTCTTTGCACTAGAATTCCCATACCTCTTAGGGAACATTATTTTGTGAGGGCTTTCTAGTGGGTCTTTCTCTGTATTAAAATATCCTTACGACAGCAAAGATCTGGCTTGCCAGAAGGCTGCTTTCTTTGGATCACAGCAAAACCTATTCCTAGGCAATGTGTCTTCACATCTTCAACACTGAACCCTCCCCATCTTAATGTGCTTTCTTTACAAGCCTATTAGAGAGTTCCAACTACATCCAACTCGATAATTGTGTCTGTAACATGGGTTACACATTGGAAAAAGCTGCTGGAGAATCTGAATGCAGTCCTTGGACCAACCTGCTCACAGGAGTAGAGATTTTCAGAGGATGTATTAAACTAAACAGACGTTCTATTAGCAAGACTTTACAAAGGTTCTTCTGCTCTCAGCAGCTCAGCACAGGAAGATCTAAGGACTGCTTATTTTAAGCCTGTCCCAGCACTTCTTACTCATTACCAATCTGGCCTGAAGTACAACATGCCACTTAGTAAAATACACTCCTGCAAAATGCCAAGCCATGTCCTGATCTTGCCACACAGCTTTTGAATCTACTTCCCTATCTGGAATGAACGTGGTTTCTCACAATCACACAAAAAGCAATGCTATATTTCCATGACTGCCCTGTATGTTCTGCAGGTGCTGTCAGCGCGCTCAAGGGCTTCACCCAGCACAGCTCATGTTGGGATCCTGCTTTTATATTCCACAGGGACACAGACATCCCTGATTACAAGTCCTGTTTGTACACTCATACTGGGCTAAGAGAGCAGCACTCCAGTCTACCCTCACTACTGTACCAAAGAGTCTTCAAAAAGCTTTTCCAGAATTTTCATTTTCCTTGGAGCTACTGTTCCCTTCTGACATGACACCAATCTCGTGTTTTATTCTTTATACCAGTCTTCTGACAAAGAGAGATTCTATTATCTTTATACAGATTTTCTTTTTCTAAAATATATAGAGAATGATCACTTTTGTTTCTATTTTTTTTAGAATCTTTACCAAAACAAGCCAGCATCAGAATAAAAGAGACATTGCTCCTCCAAGCCTTCTTCCACTTTTGTTACTTGTCCTTCTACTAAATTCTACAAGCAAATAAGTTCTTTACAGGATTTTTCTCGTAAGGGATTGTATTTTCCTTTCAAGTTGTACCTTTAAAACTCTGAGAGCATTCTTTGACTCATGGCAATGCAGAAGCTGGAGATTTCTCAAAAACCCTCTCCACAGATCTGTTATTTTGCTGCTATATGTCATGTATTTGATTAAATATCTCATATGACTTCTTGAAAAACCAAATAATTATTTTTCTATTGGAACATAATTTTGGTGCATTGGTTTAGCTCTCCATCTGCATCACAAGAGGCCTGTAGCAGGACTATTAACCCAGCTGTTACTCACAAAGTTCTAGCAGCCATTTTCTTGCCTTGTTTCACTGCAGTATTTTAGCTTGAGGAGAATACAGCCCATTGGTTTGGAAACTCTTGCTCACATTTTTCTCTTGTTACCCTCTACCTCCATCATGCTCCTGGTCCCAAAGTTCTCCTGTTACAGGGTGGAGACACTACAACCACTGCTATCCACAGGAGTTGTCTTGGTGCAGATTCATTTTACCTGACATAATTTATTGATGAAAGGTTTCTGAAAGCTTTCACTTTATTTGAATCAGACCTCTGTTCTGCTCTGTGATATTGAAGCAATTTACTTGAAACCAATTTGTACTTATATTTCACTGCATTTAATTTTTGAGGTTTATTCTCCCTGCACTGTGCAAATTATTAGATTTGTGGTGCCACTGGTATTAAACTATCATTAGTAAGGGGTGTAACTCCTGCTGGTCCACATTCTTCACACATCTGCTTTCTGGAGTACTTTTCTGCCAGATGGTGATGCCAAGGACAATCTCATGAAACAATCTTCCACACAGAGTGCAGAAACCCCTGCTAACTTGCCTGTGCTTCTAAATTAATTCCCTTTGCCAGCACCAGGGTTCAGGTGCTTTATATAAAAGCTGCACTTCAAGTGAAGAGCTTCAAAGTGATCTCACCTGAGGCAGCTAGCACCAGAGACTTTCTAAGGCTTTAAGGGTCTGTGCACAGCCAGGTCACAACAAAGTTCATCCTTTCTAATGCAATAATTTATCTTACTCATATCAATGGTATCTCCAGTTCGGTAATCATGTTAAATGTACCATGTGCAGAAGTTCCTCTTCTGTAGGAAAAGAAACCCCATTGCCAAATTAGAGGCAGAGCAGTTTTGGAATGTCCTGAGAAATTTCTATGCTTTAAAACATGCCAGGAAATCCTTTTAAGGTTTCTGAGGTCAAATTTCTTTTCAGGAATCCCATGTATAATCACTAGCTAAACATTTTTTGAAGTTTTTGCTGGGTTTGGTGTCATACTTCTTACACAGAAATTTATATGCTTTTTGTCTTTCTTTTTCTTCTAGATGCATTTAATGTAGTGTTTTCTAATTATGAAAATGGATGCCTTTTATACTCCTAGTTTCCTTGGTATGGAGGACATTGTGTTTGATTTCTTATATTTTACCTTAGGAATTCTATATTCTCACCTTCTGAAGCCAGATTCATTTCACCAAGATTTAGATACTTAATTATTAGTCATCTACATCTAATTGAATTGTTTAGACTATTTTACAGTCAAGAAAGGGAAAGAAACTCATTCTAACCTCAGTTAATTCCAACTAGTCTTATCCTTCAGTGCTGGACTTAACGATCTTGGATTTGGCCATTTCTCTTTGCTGATGAAAAAGACTGGCAGGTTAGATGTCTGCCTGATATCCTGCTGAAAGGTGTCTGGAAACCAATGATGTCAACTTAAAATCACACACATTTTCCAAAAAGTCCCATGCATGTCCTGAGCAGTGATGTGACTAGTGCAGCAGTCTTGCCTATTCACTGTGTGCAGCTGACTCATGCATCTCTGGTGGTGCTGTTTAGTTGGTTGTACGTTTTTTGGTATTTTTAGTTTGATTGGTTTTGATTTTGGTGGTGGAGGTGCTAGTGCTTGTTTTGTCTGGGGAGTGTTGGGAGGATATTTTGAGGGATGGTTGCCGGTTTTTGTCAGATGAAGAATCATTTTCTTGTTATGATACAACTGATGGCAGAGAAAGTTTTTCTTCTACTCCTTATCTGCCTCACATAGTCTGCATCTTCCAAACCTCTTTCTAATGTTAATTTGTCTCTTTGTATATTCTTTTTTAATCTTATATGAGTATTCTTCCATATTTTGCATGCTCTAGCCTTCCATTTTCAAGAGTAGCTGCATTACCACTCAGCAGTTATATAAGCAGGTTTCCATTTAGGCCTCTGATTTTTACTTACATGGAGGCGTTATATTCAGGATATAATAGACTTCCAATAACTTGAGTAAGATGTCTGGGGGATTTGCAGACCACAGTATTAGTTACTTAGATCACTACTTAGTCTTGTAGTTAGATCCCTGAGGCAGAGCAGAAAATCAAGACATCTTACTCAACACACATAAGAGAACAAGCCACTTCTCCGTCTGAAACCGCTTATATATAAAAATTTGTGACTAAGATTGCTTTCACTAACTTCCTTCATTTTGCCCACATCTCTCCAATGCTTCCAGTTTCAAAGTTGAAAGCAGCGCATTTTTAGCCCTATTCTACAAAAAAGGCAGAGTTAATTCTTAGGGTCTGACATTACATCTGGATCTGGAATTTAAGTCAGACAGACTTTCCCATAAATACACATTGAACCAGATCTTATTAATACTGGTTTTCATTACTCTCCCTTCTTTCAGACAGAAGAAAGACAAAGACAGAAAGAATGAAGTTTTTAAAAAAAGAGACCTGATTATTTGACTTTGCAGAGCTACAGTATTATTCCTTTCATCCTCAATTGTTTAGCATTTTAAGTTACAACAGTAGCAGACTTTTTAATATTTTTTAAACCACTCCTTGAAAAGATTAAAAAAAGTCACAAAGAACTAGAAGAGAGTTTTCTAGTAACAGCTGTAAGTAAAAATTAAAATATAATTTACACCAGATTTAGTGATTTCTCCACAGTGCAGATCAACTTATCTTTACATGCTAAATCACTGTAGATCTCTCAGGTTTTTCAAAAACACATCTGCTATTCTAACAATTACATCTAACATAGCCATTACCCAATTTTTCAACCAGTCTCTACTGATAGCTCCTCACCCTCTACAAATTCCATGGTACACAAGAGCATGTAGGGCATCCTCTCTTGCAAGAGCCAGGAGGAGATCTCCCTCTAAAACACCTCCCCTCCCCTGGGGCATTTCACTCTGTGCACTGCAGAGCTGCGACGTCTCCGTGCCTCCCCAGCCCAGCCACGCACCCAGGCTGTGCTCTACAGCACCCCAATAATCTCAGCCAGCTGCTAGCAGGAGCCAGCCACGTGCACAGCTCAGCCAGAGCAGAGTGTCATGGTTTGCCTGCTCCCACTCAAATACTACCAAAATGGGTGTGTTTGCTCCTTAGGCTAACACAGAACTTATACCAAATCATCCTTTAAAAAAAAAAAACAAACACACACACACAAACTGAGCTCTAACAAAGAGCAAACATGAGGTTCACTTATTGCAAAAAAAACAGATTGAAAAATAGAAGTGACATCTTTACTTTCATACCTTTATTAATTATATTTCTTCAAAGTAATATTAAAGCCTCATAAGTAATCTACAAATTGAGACTCCAAAATATTCAAAAAAGAACACTAAAACAAAAAGCTGAAAAACTCAAGAAATCTTAAAAAACATTGCGCAAAGGATGGATTTGGGGAGTGGGGACATTAGTTTCTAGAGATTCATGCCTGCAGCAGAATACCAAACATATGTAACAATTGTGCACTTATAGAAGTATGGCATAAGAAAACATCCTTTGAAAAAATTGTTCTATGTAATTTTGATTGGTATCAAATTCTATATACTTTGTATATAGATACAAATATCTAAAGATACAACTATAGAATATAAGAATTCCTACACTTTGGGGCTTTTTACTAGTAAATAAAGTGTGGGCATATTTTTCATTGAGGAGGATGGGATTGCCTTCAGTTACAGAGCCCCCATTATGTGATGAGGTAAAAGACAAACCACCTTTGGGGCCAAATGCAGGGCTTGACAGAGCTGCCATGTGTATTTCCACCTGGGACCACGCCTTTATTGAGGGCGTGGGTGGGGTGCTTGGGTTTTAATTTCTTTGTTGTTGTGGTTGGTTTATGGGGGGGGCAGGTGTCCTCCCCAGCAAGTTATTTCTCTCTTACTATGATATTTTTCATAGCAGAGCCACAGCTGGACTAGGACTCTGCTCCTCCAACAAAAGGAAAGTGAACTCTGAAGTCCAAGTCTAAACAGCCACATTTCTGCCAGAATATCTTTCTCTATTTGAACATGCTAATGCTATTTATCAAAAAGGTAGTGATTTTTGCCAGCACCCTCAAAATTGGACAGAACACGTCAATTAAACAAAGTGTGGTCAGAGAAATTTTTAGGTTCTGATTTTTTGTCCTCGTATTAAGTCAAAACTTTTTTCTACATCTTCAATTTTTCTGTGTGATGGAAAACCTAAACATTCTGCAATATAGCTAATAGCAGTAGCATTTCTCCTCAGATTTACCTGTGATTTCTCACTTAAAAATGTTCTTTCAGGTTACCTGTATCTTTGTGAAGCAGGAGCTACACAGGAGAAAGATTTCAATAATAGATATTTGTTTCAGACAATGTTAAAAATAATCCTCATGAGATTATTTTTAAATACATTGCATTTGGAGCAAAGAGGACATCAGATCAGTCAAACAGAATAGACAGAAGCTGAACCAGGACTGAGGAAACAGATTTAGGTATTGAGCCTGGTGTCAGTGAGACAGAAAGGGAGAAGAACTGTGCCTGGCAAGACTGAAACTGCCTGGGCAAAGGGATGGCCAAACAGCCATGAGGCAAACCAGGGTAACATTTCTGGGTATGTAAACTGAGAGTGGAAGCCAGGAGATCAATGGGAAAATGGGTATTTGATTATAAAAGCAGGGCATGGTAACATTCCTGCATTATATATAGATTAAAATTCTGTGCACATGCCTATATTGGCATCCTTAATCCGGTTTCACAACTCAGAAGTCGCCACTGTTCCAATAGTAACAGCATTCTTTAAGACAGGCTGTTGTGTAGTGTGGGTGGGCTGTGCTGCCCAGGGAGGGCTGGAGGGCAAAGCAGCTGCCCTGCTGTCTTCTCCCCATCCCTGAATGGGGCAGGCACAAATTTGGTCTGACTGTAATTTCCCAGTTATGCCAAGAGGTTTGCACTCTGTTTTTCCAAATTTTTAAAGCAGGCTTAGTGCAGCATCTACCTTTTTCTATTACACTATTTAAATTACATCTCCCTGGAGATGCAACCAGAGCAGCTGGAGTGTGATAAGGCTTCTTGCCAGCCTTAAAATGCTGTAGGACCCACATCTGATATGTTTTTGAAATGCCAGCACTGCACACAGATTTTTTTCTTCCTCTTTTATGCTGCCCTAAACAATGTGGTTATGTCTGTAATACTATAAAGGAACTGTGTCAACTATAAAGAGGAAATATTTATTGCATAGTTTATTAAAACAATGAAGAATAGGCCAATGCAATTTAAGTTCCTTGAATGGGCTGAATAATAACTAGTTAAATAAGGAACAAGATAAATAATTTATTACAGAATCAACACAACAAGCACAAGAAAATTGCATTCACTTTAAACTGCATCTCAAGAGGCTTCGGAGCAGAAGCACAGACAGCACACAATGAATGTGACAGAGCAAATGCAAAATGAAGGGGATTTAGAGAACCTGTTGCAAAATGGAGTAATCACTCAACTTCAGAATGTCCACATACATAAGTGCCAGCCCGTTAAACACACCAGACAAAAGTTTACACTAAAAGTAGTGGTGGCTCAAGGGACTGAAGATTTCTGTGGTGTCTGGGTGGATTGTCTGCTTCAGCACACAGCCCCTCCTACTCTATGTGGTCAAGGCTCTGTGCTAGCATGGGCAAAAACAGGACTCATTTTTACAGAGTGGGATAAATGCTCATTAGGAAATTATAAGACTGCTTACAAGTAAGGCCTAGCTCAGACATCATCAGATTAAGAAAGGTAGAGTAATACTCATCTTCAATTACTTATTCTGGAAAAGAATGAAAGAACAGAGCAGACAGAACTCAGTATAATCAAATGCAGCTTCCCTTACAAGCCTTTATTTTTCATGCCCAGTCTGACAACTCAGTTCAAACAATTCATGTTGTTTGTAATAACAAAGCAAATATTCTCAAAGATTAAAAACCTAGAATGAGGCTTGTATTTCCATTTTTGGCCTTTTAATTAGGTTTTTCTGAAGTGCTGAAAACAGAGCAACTCTAATTAATGGCTTTCATACTTTGCCTCTTAATAAAAGCTCTTAATAGCCTGGCAGTTTGGAGGTTTCAGATCAAATTGGGAATGGATCAGAAAAGATTGTTTGGCTTGATTTTACTCTCACTGAAGTGAGACAAATCTAAACTTTCCCTACCACAACTAGACCGCATGAGATTCTCACCTTGATCATCATTCTGATAAGAATTTATATTAAGATCTCACCATCTTTTCTGAAGTAGACTCAATTAATTTTTCACACAAACTCAGTATATGACCGTGGGTGAAGAAATTACCCAACCTTCTGACAGATGCAGCTTAACTTCTAAAAATAAATACAAAATGTACACATACAAACACCACTGTAGAACAATTTCCATGTCTGTAGCATATAGGACACAGCAAATTATTTAGCTTGTCAATTTTTAACTGACATTGGAAGCATATTTTACATCTCTTTAGTATAAAGAGTGTGTGTAAAGCAGTGATACCTTAAACAGCTAACAATGAAAGAAAAGGAGGCACTGGTGTGGATAGGCCCAAGGCCCAGTGGTCCTTCCTCAGTATTTCTACAATATTGCTACAGAACCTGAATCACTACTGTGATTCCTTTCCTGTTTAAGGAGTCAGAGAGAAAGATTGGGAAAGATGGCAGAAGCAAGAAAGCAAGAAAAGGAGCAGGGGAGAGAAAGTGGGACGACAAATCAATAAAGTAAATTTTCCCTAGCAGCAAAAATAGCTGACAGATCTGCTTCCCAAAGAACACTGAAAATTACTTTGCGAGTAAAAATGGCAGAGAAGATAAGGCAACTTGAAGGGCTCACGGGAGAGCTGCTATTGACAGACACGCAGATGATGCAATTGCTCTAGATGAGGTTTTTCTTTTATCTCAATAAAGCACTTCTGGAAAAAAAGATTGGAAAGACAGGTATGAGACAATAGCATAAAGCCTGTTCCTAACTAACATAATTTTATGTAGAGAAGAGTTGATGTATGAAGTGGAAAAGAAATTCATTGAATGCTGAAGATAAATATTACAGAGAAAAACTTACATGTACTCCCAGTGATAAAGGAATTTAATATTTGATGAAATATGCTTTGTCTGTTAAAGAAATATATTGATTTTTTCAAAAGGCTAAAGATATGTGTTTAAGAAAACATTTGCTACTGTTCTTATATAAATTAGCTGATAGAATGGCATTTTAAATTGTCCTGTTTACTCTGTGTCTTGCTCCAAGTCTGATTTCTTATGCAATTTGATCAGGAGACAATCTAGTATACACTTCCTGTATTTCAGCTCCTGCTGCATTATGTATGCCATGACATTCCCTTCAGCCATTCTGATGGCCTTTCAAGACAGGTTTTGAGCATCATGAGTTTGGGTTTTGAGGGAGCTTTCAGGTTGTTTTCTTCCTGTACTGAAAAACCTTCCACAAGACTGATGACAGATGAATGTATGTAGTAATGGGGGAGGTGGGGAGATAAGCAGATAGTATTTGTTATATTTCCATTTAATTAGATTATTTTCTTGTGCTTTATTTATATATAAAATTAATATAAATATAAAATTAATATAAATATAAAATTAAATGTCTTAGTGTAATAGAGCAGCATGTTGCCACCAGTATCTCTATTGCAAATATCCTTTAACAAACCTCACAGATATCTAAAGCCTCTCCTAACCCACTCTGGGCCACCTCTCACATCAACGTTGCCTGAATGGTGCAGCCCTATTGCCAGACTTCTGACCAGCCCCAGGGCATACGGGGTAAGTACCCAGCTTGGGTCATTGTGCTCAAGGTGTTAGCCAAAACCTGCCACTTTAGACTGAACACTTCAGTACAGTCCCTTTTCTAAAACGTTTTACTTTTAAGGCTAAGAACTATACAATTTCTTCAGTTGTGAATAAGACAAGGTACATTTTCATGAATGGCCTCTAAATACGATGAACTTCAAATGTGAATGATATATTCTAAATAATTCATCCAGATGCTGAAAGTGTTGGCTACCCATAAGCAATATTTAAGCACTGAAATTATCTAAAACACCTGAAGGCTAAGTTATGGTTCTCAACACTGCTTGAGAGCAGAACATGGTAAGCAACTATTGGCTTTAATCAGCAAGGTGGTAAATGAACTCCTGAGAAAATAAGCAAGTAATGAAACAAAATGAAAGTGAAATTGCATCAGAGTTCTTGTTCATTTAAGCTTTAACAAAAATCTCCCTCAAGAGTCTCTCTTCCACAGATCTTTTTCTTTGTTTGAATACAGGACCAACTGAAGGATGGTGACACAGTTTATATCATCAATAATGATGAATTGACCGAAAACTATGAATCATCTGCTCACATACCAGTGCCAGCACAGGACAGCACAGCCTCCATCCAGGCTACAGGCAAGGAAGATATTCAGGAAGGAGACCTAGGATTAGGAGGATACAAACTCCAGCTTCAACACACTGCAGGTCAACCCCAGAAGAATTCATTGGCATGAGCAGTGTAATGATAATCACAAGAAAGAAGATAGAAACAATGCAACAAAAGATCCTGTTATGTAAACCAGAGGTCAGAAAAAATGTACTAAGCACAAAAATCAAAGAAAATTTAGATTTCAGCAACTAAATGCCTGGTCCTCCCGGGAAAGGAGTTTTCGATCATATTCATATATCTACAACCACATGCAGGTTTTATGACTGTAGCAGTTTTATGGATAAAGGCCTAGGGCAGTACCAGCCCACTGTAAATCCATTGCAGTAATGTTTTGTCTCAGCACTTGGCTGTACTGTGCCCCTCACATGTACACAGGACTTTGAATATCACTTAGAGTTTTCAGTAAGTTGAAATGGAAAGAAATCGCTTCCATCTTGCTCACATGATGTCAGCTCTTTTCTATAGCTGGTCTTGACAAAATCCCCACATAACTACTCAGTAGCTATTCCATTTATAAACAAGAAGCAGAAGATTCCTTGTCCAAGGAGTGTGTGATCTGAGAATGCCTAAAACATGCATTGCAGCACCTCAGTCTTGATACCTGCGGGTAGAGATTCTTCCTGACATCCAGCCAAATATTTGCTTTCTAAATGCACCTTATAGCCTGGTCCACAGAGGGTTTCACTAGGCTGCCACAAACTGAACACTGATACTAGGAGACACTGAGGTGTATGAAATCACCAACAAACACCCTTCGTGGCAGCACTGAATGGGCAAAACCACTATTTAAAACCACTAGCTGTTCCAAAAGGCATTACAGCTTGGCAACATGCAAAGCTTAAATGGGGGGGAAGACCCTTGTTTTGAAAGATCATTCTGAATATATACTTTTATTCAAGAACTCAAATGTTTCTTTTTTTACTGTTTAAGAAGAGTTGTTTCTAATCAACTATTTCTGCAAAACAGTTATATCTTCAGACTGCCTGCTCCAAGGATAAAATTGTCTCTCTACTTATGCTGGGCACTCAGTGTTACACTAGAAATGAGGACTGTGGTGGTTAGATACGAAAGGGAAAAAAAAAAAAAACAACACACACACCACACAAGAGAGGTTTCAAAGTGTTCATTTTCATTGTTCTGTATAAAGACAGTAAATGGATAACCAACAGCTCAGCCATACATACAGCTGGCTGTCAAATACTGTGAAGTATTAGTGCAGATAGCTTTGGCACACAGCAGAGCTAAGCAGTGCAAAACCAGGGACAGAGCCAGGCTTCTGTTGTTAGAGCATGTGCCTTTCCTCACAGCAAAAGTTTCAACTAACTATGCATGATGGTGTTCCTACTAAGAAAGTCAAGACATCAGGAGCTTTTAAGGAAGATCATTCTTAGTATACAAAGATAATGGGCAAGAAGAAATTTGTGATCTAGAGGAATAAAAATCCAACTCTCTCTATTAAGAATCTTAAAGATTAATAGGTCTTAATTTCACCTAAAATAATACCTAAAATACAAATATAATCAATTTTTAGTCATTATTTTCCAGTGTAATTAATTTCTGGTTATATGTGACTCTGGAACAACCATTTTAAGCACAAATTTGAACACAATGGAGTTGTATGTGCTGTTACAAAAGATCAGAAGCTTAAACCAGCTTTTTATTTTTTCCCTAAACTCTAATCAAGAGTTTTCAAAGGACATTAATCCCCATGTGGTTTAAAACAAATAATATTCAGGCATGATAAGTTCCAACTCTGTGCTTTGCTTTGTTTAGCTACATGGGCTGGGAAAAACGTGCAGCAGCTTGCAAGAAGGGACAGAGAATGGGTAAGGAGGGAAGGTTTTGTGGCCAGGTTCTGGGAAACAGCAGAGAACAGAGGAAAGAGAAGCAGGCAGACCCTGGAGTGAGGTGAAAATGTGGCAACACAGCAAGAAGCTCTTGGGGTAGGTGCTAACACCATCCTGACTTCAGCAGCCAGTTTCAGGTTTCAGCCTCTGGAAATATTGAGGCATGACACCAGGCTTACTAAATGTCTTGGGAAGCATGGATTCCAGCCCTTAGATTGTACTGGAAATCAATAAAGTGCTGTAGCATAACAAAGATGCAAAGCTGTTTTTCACAACTGCAACATGAACTGGAAATGACAAGCTCTTCAATAATTTTGCTCTTAGAGCCTACTCTGAAATGCATCCTGCAGCATACTGTTCAGGGGCTTACTGACTGATTTATTCATTGTGCCTATGTCCAGATTTCTCACGTTTGTACAATGATTAATGGAGAGCTCTGGGGTCTGCAGTTCTCTGTTTATAAAAAAAGTTTGCAACAAATACTTTTCACATTGTTCTACCCCCATACCTTTAAGGGACACTTTACTTGATAAAGAAAGTCATCCCTTATGACAGACAAGTCATACTTCACATTTCACAGGTCGGATTTTTATGCTAAAACTACCAAAGAGGCTGAATCAGTGGTCCCAGCAGGAAGGGTATTTATCATCTGGGATCATGCTCAGCAACCAAAGTATCATTGGCTTTTAGGAAAATTAGCAATATGAGCTGCAAGCAAACCTGAAGCTTCTGCTAAAGGGCAATAAGGGTCTCAATTGTCCATTACACTCACCATTTCCCTATTTTAAATACTCTCTTCATGACACACAGCTCGAGATAGTTACAACATTAGAAAAAATGACATATTTGTATTCAAGAAAAATTACTGACAACTAGTAATTCTGCATGACTGTTTGAACAGAGTAATGAGTGTTAAGAGAGGTCTTCAATTTACAGTTTATACACTGGAGATTTAAGCTACTCAATATCAGAGTGTTTGTCTGAATGTGCAAGTCATTCATCATAAATATGAGGCTATTCCTTCTATTTGACTTAATCTAATAAAGGACTGCTTGGAAAATGAAATGTAATATATATTGTCAAAAATGTAGTGACTACATATTCAAAATGAAGGCCAAAATGTGAGGCAAGGTGGAAATCTGGAATACTGTTAAACCTTTCAGGTTTCAAAAGTAATAACTAGCATTTTATACAGAACTATGAAGAGCATTTTGCTAAGTTTGAAAGCAGTGGAACAAATCCTGGCTATACAGCAGAGCCAGTCCAAAACGACACTGAAAATATCAGATCACTATGATAACTTTCACAGAAAAGTGCAAGATTTGGTAACCCCACTGAAAACAGGGGCCATTGGAAGTGAACACTTACGTTGCTGTGCTAAAAGCTTAAACCTTTCAATGGTAACAACATAAAGGTTATCGGCAAACTGATGAACCCTGTGTACAACATCAGCCAGAAAACTAATTACCTCGAAGCACTGAGAGCAGTTCACACCTTTTTAACCAAGCAACTTATTCATGTGCCTTGCTGAGCTGGTCTTCCTTTCTTCCTCTGTTTTGCTGTCAGCCATCAAGCAATGTGAGCCCAGTAACGGCCTGAGTGCTGTATACATTTGTACAACATAAATAATATTCAGATCTGTATTTTAGATGCACAGGAGCATTACACGTGTGATTTTGAAATTCTTTGTTTTCACAGAGATTGAGAATTCCTAGGATACAAATATTAACTATAAACTTCAGAGGACTAAGACAACATCCTGAAAGCCACTGCAGAAATTGGAAAGTACTAGTTCCAACTCATATATTTTGTGATTCGATGCTTCTAAAGACAAAATTGTTTTTCCCCTACTTCCTTCTGGCAAAGTGGAAAATAGCCTTTATTGACATCTTAAAGCTAACCAGTTTTGAGCATTTTAAATAACTTAATACAAGGAAGCTCATCTCTGGCAATATAATCCCAACAGACATGAGTTCTGCTTAGTGAACTGTAAAGGACTTGTCAAAATTTTATTTTAGAAACTGTATTTCAGAACTTGAAAAGTCTCCAGTTGACTCAAATTTTCTAAGCAAATATTAATTTATCCCATGGCCTTGGTCCCATAACCTATCAGTTTTCAGATGATGAAACCTCATTCTTCCTTAGGCTCAGTAATTAGTTTTTGTGGTAGATATAGATTACTGTTCAGGAGAGTGAGACAAAACATATTTCCTGGAATACTGATCTATTGGTGTTTTGGGTTTTTTGCTCTTGGTAACCTATACATTTTTTATATCATGTTCACAAGCTTCTGAACAGTATAAAAGAAAACTTTGCCAATATAAGAATTATCTCTCTCTTTATTCACACCTTTCAAGTGATTAAAAGAGTAAGACAGCCTAGTGCAGTGATGGGCATCAGCCAGGTGAATATTCTCTTCAACAGCCTGGTGGTGCAAGTCACACTTCCAGTCTTAAAACTGTCTGCTCAACATCCTGGCATATCTTGAAAAATGCAGACTAATTCTTAAAAACCAAAACTGTGTCAGTCAGCCCCATGGTGCCAAACTATGGCCCAGGTTTGTCTTTCCTCTGTGCGAAAGGGACTTTCCTGCAGTTACCCCAAGGTGTCTCAGGTGTCCATCTCCACCTTTGTCTCTGCACGGGCCCAGCAGAGCAAGAAAAGCCACCAGCCAAGACCATCTCACATGTCCACGGAATTCCACAGGAAAAACCCACAGGCTTTGTATCTCCAATTAGGAAACTGGAATTCCAGTCCTTCAGCTTTCCCACTGTAAATAAGCACATATTAGTTCTTCCTCCCACACCAGCCCATCTGGCTTTGGGCAGCCAGGCACTTCTCTCCCCACACCAGGGGAGGCAGCGAGGGCTGCACAAGCTCTGCTGCAGACATGCAACAGGAATGATTCTGCTTACAAATAAACCTTTTTTCCCACACCATTGTCAGAGCAGAGGCTACATTTTCCCCAACTAATTCAGTGTTACTGGTCAACATTATTACCCTACAAAAATCATATCTGAGGTATGGAAGAACAAATATTGTTTCAGACCTCAGAGGCTCCCAAATCTGAGCACATCAAATTAATATCATCCTTCTGGGGACCCAGCAGACCTTGAAATTCTGGTGCAGGAAGCAGTAGAGAATATCCAGGAGCGTTTTCCAGCTACTGTTCTACATCATTATTTACCACAAAGCTGTCTGCTTCTGATGTGCTACAGCAAAAGCAGATGGACATAAAAAAAGTATGGGTACTCTATTGAATAAGGACATGAGACTAGATGGAGCCTTACACCCAACAAGCTAAACACTGAAAGAAATAATTTTATGCCATTATATTAGATATCATGTAAATCTAGGACAAGTTATACATAAGTGAATTGAAAGAGGATAATATCCCATAAGCATAATGAGATTCCTTATTCCAGAGATAAAGTAACTTTAGAATCTATGCCCAACTGGAAATGAAAATGTAAAAGAGAAAATGACACCAAAAAATTAATGATGAAGGAAGGAAAGGGGGAGCAAGGGTGAAAAGAATCAGTGCCAAGGAGATTCAAACTGAAAAAGATCAGAAAGATATTTGTAGCAACTGCAGGCTAAAACCCAAATTAAGCAGTGTGAGAAACTAAGGATTATCTCAAAAATCCTAAAAACTTTACTGAGCTATAGATAACCCCAACACTACTATATTGCAAACCTTAGGTATTCCACAGACTTAAAGGCAGGAACAGCTACCAACTGAAAATTGACCAAATTTAAAGAAAATTAAGTAAAAGGACCAAAGCTGAAAGGCGAATCCTCCCACAGCACTGTTGGAAAGCAATAAAAGCAAGACAAGCCTTGTATTTGCAGAAGGGTGGAAAAATGACTGAAGATATAAGTTCTTCAGCCCTCTGATTTCACCCCTCCCTCCTTCACCAGCTATTAATTTTCTTCATTCAGTTGTCTCTTACACTTGCTCTGGCTTATCTTTAAGATGAAAACTTTACTTTTCACATCCCTTGAGCTAACACTTTTATGAAGTCCTATTCCCCCTCTGCATGATATCCACACCCAGCACAATTTTAATAGTTCTTCAAAGAGAAACTAATATGATGCAAGATTGCATGAACTACATAACTTCTACCCTAAGTGGTGATGGTGCTCAAAATCAGGGACTCAAACACATTGCAATATCCTTTAGGCACTTCTCTATCACTGCAGATGCCAAGAGCAAAAGCTCATGTATTTTTAACTAGAGGAACCAAGAGGAGGAAAAACCCTTATGAAAAGCTGCAGAGCCATTCTCAGTGAGGCTGACAAGAGATTTCCAGTGCCAGGCAGCAGCATCATAAGAGCACTCTGTCTGCATGGTTTTATCTCACCATGAGGATGGGCACACAGGACTGCCCTGCTCCAGGAGGGGCTGGCACACAGGCAAGAGCACCAACACACACCCTAAATCCAAACCCTCTCTTCACCCTTTGCACAAATTCCCACAGCCTGAGGATCTCCAGGAGGAACAACTCCCTCACCCATGGGAGAGCTCACATTTAACTGCAGCAAACCAAGCAGATGTTTCCAGTTGGCAGAGCAGGGAATGTGGTGCTGCTCTCTTGCTCTTTCATGGTCCAGGCACGTTTTCCTGCTGGTACTCAGAGAGTACTGCTGCCACTGCTGATTAGAGAAGTGACTGGAGCATCTTTCCTGATGAAAGCTAATGTGAAGTGGACACTTGAGACAAGTACTCCAGTTTCTGCTGAATGAACCATCAGGCCCATGCAAGAAAAAAATTAAAACACTGCTCTATTTCTTAACTGTTTTGTTTACAGCAAGAATCTGTCTACAACCACCGAGCCCCTGATATTTGAAGGCCTAAACACCAGTAATGGAGATCTGTTAGGAACCCTCAAACTCCCTATATTTGGCTCTGAAGGAGTATCCTCCTCCCTCTGCATGAGCTCCCCCAGATGCCATCATCTGACAGGGTTTCACACAGGGTTTCACAGGAAAACTGCAATGGTCTATCGCTGAACTGAAAGTTTCAAGCAGTGGAAGAGAATTTCAGTAAAAAGGTACGTGGATGCAGATTCCCCAATTATTAGTGTAGTTCAGGTGTTCTGGTAGGATAACCACAGCAGCCAAAAACTAACTTTCACCTAAAAAATCCCACATACACCTAAGGAGCACTATTGGCACATGTTGTAAACAAAGGCAGGTATTCCAGAGGAACTTCACAAGGAATAGAATTCTTATGGCTATTTTACAGACATCTCCACCTTCTGTACATACAGCTGTAAAAGTAATTTGTAATATTCCTTTCTGTTCATGCAATGAATAAGTAGT
This sequence comes from Chloebia gouldiae, assembly GCA_003676055.1. Classification (NCBI taxonomy): domain Eukaryota; kingdom Metazoa; phylum Chordata; class Aves; order Passeriformes; family Passeridae; genus Chloebia; species Chloebia gouldiae. Next base: position 4,455,011 of record QUSF01000034.1, on the reverse strand, counting down.
GACACACTTAGTGTATACTAATAAAATTTTGCAAGTGATGAATACTCAAGAACTCCACACTGAAACCTATTACAGCCCTAAAGTCACACTGAATTTTGTCCATAGAAGTGCCAAAACACACACTGCTCCCAGCAGAGCGTCCAAGACAAAAATACAGCATAAAACACACCTTATTTTGATTGGCACAATAAGCTCCCTATTCCAGGAATGAAACTGATTTTATCACAGGGTGACTCAGCTTCTGTGTAAGGAATAAATTAGCAACTGAAACAGGACTGACCCCCTTCAGACCGTTGGTGCTGGATTTGGTTTGAGTTTTTTCCACTTCCTTTTTCCTTTTTAAAGGCTACCTGGGATGGACCAGGCTAAGCCTGAGGAGTGATGACCTCATCTTTTGTTCAGCCTCCCAGTCAAGGTGTGTGGAACAGTCTGCATGAATTCTCAGCAGAGCCACAATTTGTGTGAAAGCCCAGTGTGTTGCAGCTTATTTTCCCTTGGCTGCTCCAGCATATGCCTTCTGTATGATTTGGCCTCGTGCTCAGAACAGCCTTAGTCAATGGGGATTTTTTTCTGAAACTTCTTTACAAAAACGTATAACTTCAGGTCACAATAGTGCAAGGCTAGAGAAGCATGAACCAGTGCCTAAAGTTCCTGCATTCTTTGTGGTTTTAGCATCCAGGATTTATGCATGTAGAGAGCCCTGGTTGGGACTCAGTTTATTTAGAAGAGCTTTCACCATCTGTTCTTCCAAATCCTGAAAACATGAAGAAAATACACTTCACAAGCAGCTACAAACACAGATGAGCTCTGCAGTTTATAGTGGAGTATACTGCATACAAGGAAAATAATTCATAACATCTCTGAGGTTTCTCCTTCAGGCATAAATTGAGAAGCTCTAATGCTTTCACTTTTTGCCACAGTGAAAGAATTCCCCAGTTTACATTAATTCACCATCATACGTCTTCATACTATGACGTAGAGACTCAAACGCTTTAAAACTAAGATGACTTAAAAGATTTTCTAATTACACTGGCCAATTTCACTAATACATCACCTGTCATCACATGATTATTAGAGATTTTATCACCTAGAAATTAAAATCTGAATAATTAGCAAGTTAAGTTACAGCTACAACATTTTTTAAATGCCTTCAAACCACAGTCCAATGAAGGAATTCCATTAATATCTGCTTTCCTTAAAGTACACCTTCCAGCCCTTATCCCTGGCTTTTCAACATATTTCCACCTACTTGACAAATGAGGCATCAGCAAACTGTGCCCCAACTTCCCAGACATTAGAGGTATTAGCTGCCTAACTGCTGGGGATGAGGCACTGGAGCCTCCCCAAGGAGACTTCTGTGCAGGACCCTCAAAGGATGCTCCACAAGCTCCCAGGGAAAGGGGAGCCTGCCCTCACCTGCATGGACAGCAGCCATTCCAGGCAGCCAAGAAATGCACCCTCCCCACTCTCCTCCTGCAAGGACTCATATTTCCACACTTTACTCCCAGGTAAACTGGTTTGACAAGAAGTCACCACCCCTGGAGGCTGGAGAAACAAATCCCTCATTCCCAGCACTTATCTGCAGTGTCTGCTGTCACAGTGTTATGCTGGTGCTTCCCTGAAGATGGCAAACTGTCCTCCTTCACAGGCTTGTCATCTTTAGAAGGGCCAGATCTGCCTCAAGAGCCATGAAAAATGCAGTGTGTACGAAGGGAAGGGTCAGCAGGCAACATCCCTTTGAAGGCAGCCATAAACCCTCCCGCCCCCACAATCAGTCATGTCCTTTTCTGTCCCCCTCTACAGAGACAAGAATATAGTTTCTTGTCTCAGCAGTGCAGAAAACTGGAAAAGTCAGTGCAAGAGCTGACAGGACAAAGTCAGAGAACCCTTGGCATTCACTGCTGGTTCATTTTTATACTTATTCCTTCTTGGACAATCATGTCTTTGCTGTTCCACTGCAGTGCTGTCCATAGGTTATGGAATTCAGAGTGACTCAGGCATAGTTAAATTATCTCTTGCTTTTTCAAGGCACTTACTGTAGAACTGGCCAAAAATAGCACTCAAATGTTTTGCAACAAAAAAGCACCTTTGCAGCAAAATGTACAGTATTGTGCTGATTTCATTAAAGGTTCCATGGAACGTAAGTCTAACATTAATCATTTTTATTGTTTTGGTTAAAATTTTGCCCATTTATTATTAATTTTATGCATTAAAAATTAATATAGAGTGATGTTATTTGCCCATATACTATACCTAAATTCACAAGCAAATCTTAAAATAATTCAGTTATGAAACAATAATGGTTAATGACCTCATAAGAAATTTCGGGCTTTTATTCTAGTACAGAAGGGGAGGAAGTATTTCAGATAGAAGAAATTTCTGTCTCCCCTAGGATTAACCACCATAAAAACACCAACATGTCTCTTTGAACCTTAACTCACTGTGGTTTTAGGCTGCTTCCAGCCCAGTTACTACAGCCCACAGCCCCTCTGGGGATGCAGGACATGCACAGGGCTTCCTAGATAAGAAAGGAGAAGTATCTCTCTGCTCCAGCCAGTGACAGGATAGCAAAGAATGTCATTTATCACATGAACCCGAGCACTCTCAAACCAGCTCACTTCCTGTCTTTCCTGGCTCGACATCAGCTTCACCCAAATAAGCTCCATCCCACAGCAATCGTCTTTTTCCATGACAAGCCCTCAAATCCCCCAGAGGTTTAAATGGGAACATGACGACAAAGCCAGGAAACTCACACTAGTTAAAGGAAGGACAACTGCCTATTAATATGATCACGAGCAAAAGCATCTGTCAAATTCTTTTTTTAACATAATCTTAATTTCAGGCTTAGCTCCAGTTTATGAATAGATAAAAGAGAAATTTCTTGCATAAATTATTCACTATGAATTAAACACCCAGCTGCACATAGCTGACAGATTTCTATTAAAAAATAAAATGATAAGTCATTTATATAAGCTGTCCTTTTGGCAAACATTAATTTTATCCTCTTACAGGGGAAAAAAGATATTTTCAACTGTCATATAGCTTTATGTCAAAAGGAAACCTATACAATAGGAATCATATATTTGGGAGAACTTGGCACATTCTCAGAGTTTGCAAAGTTTGGGTTTAAGAGTTATTTTGGTGTGGTGTTTTTTAAGAAAAATTTCTGGGGAAAAAAAGAATGTATCTAACAAAGTTTAAAAAACTTTTTTTGAGAGACAAAGTATATCCTTTTCCCAGTAAAATCAGCTCTGTGAGTATAAAAATCAGGATTTGTACATTTAGAAGAAAACAATTTTATTTTCTTCAAAGTTTCTCTTGGACAAACTAAAAATACCTTTTTCAAACCAAACAACAGAAAAGTGCCTTTTTTTCTCTCCTCAAAATCTAATTTGTTATTGCTCAAAAGAAAGCTGCATGCACAAAAGTAACTGAGAAGCATCAGTTTGCTTTTTTTTTTGTCTTGCTTTTTTTACCCCATCTCTTTAAATTATTTAGCACAATTAGGACATTTTAAAACATGAAGTGTGATTCAGTTTGAGGGAGGCCAGGAGACCACAGTGACAATCCCATTGCTCAGAGGAGAGCTGGCACGGGCTGCCAGCAGCGCTGGGGGCTGGACAAGGAGCAGCAGCTCTCACAGACTGCAGCCCTGGGAAACCCTCCCAGCCAGCAGAGCTGGGATCCCCAGGCAGCTCCCATGTGCCTCCCACCTGGATTTCCTGTGCTGATGACACAGATGCTGCTGGCAACCCTCACAACAGCCCAGACATCTAACCATCCTGATTCTCAGATGTCAGCAAAACAGGCATGGTTCACCTTAAGAGAGGAGTTACAGGGAGCCAGTGTGATCTTAACTTCAGATCTGCCTGCAGAAATCTTAATCTCTGCATTAGCCCAGCTTTGGGTTTGTCATTGTGAGTAAAAACTTGCATCCTGAGGATTTAGTTCCAGCAGGCAGTATTCTTGTGTTAAGAAAGGGTCCTGCCATGCACAGTGGCCATTGCCCTTTAAATGTTTCCTTTTCTCTGATGCTGCTTTTCCTGCCTTGCATCAGCGGTGTGAATTCAAATACCTGAAGTAGGTTTTCCAGCAATCTGAAGAATGGAACAGTGCATACATCTGAACAGTGCAGCCAATTTCTCTAATGCACTGCCAACTGGTTTTCTGAGAGAATATATCCTCTGACTAGGAACCTGGCTTGTCTTTTTATATTTTACAGGGTTTTTTTTGAAGGATGGGGACCAGCTTGACTTGAGAAATTTAAAAACCCAGAAGGCAAACATCAATTTATTTCACTGATCTTTGAACTGAACTTTGAACTTAAAGGGGATAACACCAAAACCATCCTGTCTGCCTCTCACCCTAAAGCACCACCTTCCTTTGCACCTGGGAATCAGATGCATAAACGGAGCTGCCTCTTCAGTGTATTTTGGGGAATGTAGCTTAGGAAGTTTACCAGGCCAGGCGTGCCAGCCACATGTCACTGTGCATGTGTGTGGCCTCCTTTGCCAGGGCTGCCAAGCAACCCAGCCACGGGGAAGCAGCTCTGCCCTCAGCTGAACTCAGACATGCTGCGGCACAGGCAGGTGAAGCTGGGAGAGCCTTTGGAATCATCTTTTCTGCTGAAGCAGAAGATGAACTCAAGGTCAGTGCTCCAAGGAGTAGGAGGCCAGGGGACTTAGGCACTGCTCTTACACAGCTGGGATGTTAGTAAGAGCAGTCAAAGGAGAACATTTCTGAGAGTGGGTTTATTCACGGACATTTTCCTGCTGGCTGAACCATTCTTACAGAGGACGTGGCCATATAAAGCATTCCTGCTCTGTTTCCTGGCCTTCAGAGGGGGGAGTGGTGGTTTTGTGGGGCTTTAATTTCCTCCTATCCCCATCCCACTCAAAATATTAATGAGGAAATTAACAATTTGAATTCACCTAGCCTTAATCAAAAAAGCAACAAATTGTGTTTGCTGGAAGTAATTCTGTGCAAATCAGCAACCACTAGATAACTGAGAGGTCTCATTTACTCCAACAAAAATCTGTTGCTTTGCCCCTGTTGTATGACAAGCTGCAGATGGGCTGGGGAATGTGTGTTCAGATGGATAGAATTATGGTGGGTTTACATTCAGAGCAGCAGAGAGCTGAGGCTGAACACAAAAAGTGACCCATCTGGTGGGAGCAGATTGCATCAGAGGCTGCTTCTTGTTTCTCTTGCAAAAACTCTACACAGTAGACAACAGTCACACTTTGAGAGGAACAAGCTTTTTGCTATCAGTTCTGGGAGTGGACAGACCCTAGCCAGAAGCCAAGGCCTAAAGGATCTCTACCTCAAGTTTGAAAAGGTTGGGAATTGTGGTTTGAGTCTCCTATTGCAACTCTGGTTTTGACTCTTTCCTTCATCTGTCACCTTATTTCTGCCACAAGCCTGTGCACATGATCACCAATGCCAGTCTCCTGATCTTCTCTAGGTACTCCAGTTTTCCAGTGCCAAAGGGGCACATAAAATATTTCATACATACTTGTATATTTAATATATACTATATTGAAAAGAAATTATTTCACAATTAACTTTTCAGGCTGTTGCTTAGATCTGAAGTCATGGTGCCTACACATGCCCAAAGCTTGGAAAGCACTGCATCTCTCCTGCTGAGGAGCACAGCAGTGACCCAAATCTCTGACACGTATGCCAGCATTCAGCACGAGGCACAAACAAAATTATAACTCAGTCTCGCTGAACATGCTGGTCTCAAGACCATCACACCTTCACCAGCTACTGCCAGGACTAGGGGATCAGTGTTTCAGCTTTCCCACTTTTAAAAGAGCCAGTTGCTGACATGGTGTGCCTCTTCCTCATGATGTGCCAGTGGCACACAGGCTCCATTGAAAGACAATATTTCATGATATAAAGCCTAAATTTTTCTTCCCTTAATTTCAATCTGTTGCTCCCAGCATGTTGCTCATCATTATGGAAATGAAGCCTCTTTCTTCTTGGCATTTACACCCTTCAGAAACTTGAAGATTATAATGTTCTCCCAGAAAATGAGTTTACTTCTTCTGCTTTTTTAAACAGCCCAAGCCAAGTTCACCTCAGCTGGGAAAGAGACTGGAGCATGAGCCAAGGAAAGCCTTTCTCTTCACTTCCACTTTTTAGAGTGAAAATTTAAGCAGAGAAGTGGTACTTTCAGCCCTTACACCTTTACAAGCATGTGTAAAGCAATGGACAAAAACTTCATTTATAATAACCTAATTTTTCTTTCTGAAGCAGCTCCACATGAATACATCTCTTACATTTTCTCAGAAATATGAACAGGTGCCTTCTCTGTCAGAAGTTACCAAGAGCTCATTATTAGTGTTGAGATAAATGACAGATACCAGTATCCCCTGGCCTCCCTGTGCTATAGGACTGAGTCAGGAAAAAACATTACCACTCACTGAATCAACAGAATCATTTTACAGTCATTTTTTGGAAAGCTGTTTGTCGGGGATGTCCAGCACTGCTTTTCTTTAGCTGAGGACAAAGAAGCCAGAGTTGAAAGCACTATGAACCATAAATAAAACAGAATAGCACTACCACATGAGCTTTGCACTTGCTTTACAACTGCTTCCTTTTCCTGCCCCAGCAGAAATGTGCATAACCTGGTTGAACATATTCATTTTTTCAGCAAGGCTGCTGGCTGTTCCCATCTCTCCAGACAAAGGGCTGATTATTTCCTCTCATGTTAATGACTACTCCTATAGGCAGGTAGGCTGCCATCTCTCTCTCTCATCACTACCTTTCCCTTGCACAAAAAGAAAGATCCCTCGCTGTGGCACTGAGGGGAACACAGAGCCCTCTGCGCTGGCTGCAGCACTTGCCTGGCAAAAAAAGGCCAGGGCTTTGACTGCTCTGAATACCCCCTCCTGAGGCCCTCTGTACTGGCAATTCTTTTAACCAGCCTCAATAACATCCCCTTTGAGAAGGCCTAAAAGACAAATCCATCCTTGGTGTAACACTACTTGTCCTCAGTACGGAATAGTAGAGTTGAATTTGGACCAAGCTTCACTTTGATTTGCTTTAAAAGCTTCTTTGCCCATGTGTTATTGCAGGCAGACTCCTTCTTTGCCAGTACTAAACCTCATATCTCTACCTGCTACTTCATCTTAACTCAGCCATCTGAGTTACAGACATGCCTACATGAAGCAGATCAATAGATGCTCTCCCATCCCTGCCAGTAATAATTCGTTATCAGATATGTCTTTGCCATTTGCCTTTTTAATGTTTTCATGTAGGAGGTAAGGGGGCTGGCAAGTATTTTTGTTAGTTTGGTGTCTTTGTTTATGATAGATGGAAAGCTTGCCAACAACACACCAAATGCTCTCTAATTAAAGTCAGTTCAGTAGCTGTGATTAGATGAATTGTGGCTGACTTCTAAACCCTTCACTTCTCAGCCATAAATCCCTCCTGCTCCCCAGTCACCTGCAGTGATGACTAATGCCAGGTTCCCCTAGTTACGTTGGAAAAGGGGGAGGTGCCTGGGGATTAGACAAAGTCTGCTGCCTCCAGATTATTTTCAGGCTTTCAGGCCCATGAAAAAAATTAAATATGATGAAAGAAGCCATATTAACTATTGCTCCTGCCCTTTTCGTTCCTGGCTGTGTTAAGTGCTGTACACAGCTCATTTTATTTTCAGTTGATATTAACTGTCATTTCCTGACATGCTCTGCTCCATGCATTTCCTGATTCATTTGTCATTATCATTCACACATGCAATCTTCCACTGCAGTAGCCAGCATCCCAATTAAAAAAAAAAAATTAAAAACCACAACAGTTTAGGGGTCCATTCTTCTCTTTCACCATAACCATGTCATCACATCCATGGATTTTTAGTCCTGATTTACATCAGAAAAATATAAACAACAGGTTCCCGCCTGTCCAGTGCTGGGCATCCCCAGCTCTAAGACATGAAAGTCAATAGCTCTCAAACACAGATTTTTGTTAGAGATAAAATGAGGTAGGCACAACAGACAGCTTAAGCCTTCCCCACATCTTCAAGTGCAGTTTATAAGATGAAGAAACTGCAATATTAATAAGCTTATCTAATATTATAAACACAAAGCCCAGTTCTATTATGAAGTAAAGGAATAATTGTGCCTCTTCATGTTATTTCCAGGTCTAGGGGAATTGCCACCTCATCCCCACATTTCCTCTCTAAATGGCTCAATGGCACAGGTAGCTCATTATACACAGCTGCTTTTCCTGAAGCTGGGTGGCTTGAAAGAGCAAGGATACAAAAAGTAAGAAACTTGGAATTTACACAGCACTTTTTTATAGCAGTTTTCTCAGGGAATTCCCATTCCTATTATCCACTTCTCTGCTCTACTACCAACCAGCACCTATAGAGGTAAAGCAATTGCAGCCGTTCACCACAGCAGAGATAACAGCAAATTGTTTGCCTATGAAATATGCCAACAGTTCTCAGCCTCAGCCAGAGAAATTCTCAGAAGCTAAGAACTCATTAAGCACTGGATATAATTAACTCTTTGCACATTCTAAATAGAGCTTTTAACAGAAAATGTCCCTTAAGAAAGCACAAGGAGCAATCTATTACCTAGAGAGGTTGCACAGAAAGAATTGGCTAGTGACAACCTTAAGTGTCTGATCATCACTAATGACAAAAGGCTTATTAGATTTTTCTGTTTTAATTAGGTTTATCTGTTTTCATTGTGAAAATAGGGTTAAGGACAATCTGCTCCTTACAGTCTTCCTTAAAGTTAAAATGGTCTTAGATACCAAATCGCAGAAGTTTGTCTTTTTGCATCTGCTCTATGACAAATTATTCTAATCACAAACTCCTCTTCATAAAGAAAAAGGAAAGACATATCTGCAGTCTGTATTTTGGTTTTGTCCCCATTAGCAAGAATAGAGTCTCCTTTGGACCCTATAGCCCATATGATCTATTCTGGACATAAGCCACCATAAACTCTAGCTAATGTGTACAAGGTGTTTCCTCCCAGCCTGCAGAGAGTGCTGGGCACACAGCAGCAGTTGTGCAGCGTGCCTGTGACTGACAGGGCAGTGCCAGGCATTGCCCAGGCCCTTCCTGCCCAGCCCTGGCAGCATGGAGGGGACACCCACCCCAGCTGTGCTGCTGGGGAATTCTGCCATGGCAGGAGTGTCAAACAGCTGCTGGCACCGAGCTGCTGCTGCTTTTGTTCCAACCCAAAAGCCAAACCACTGCCCATCCACACTGCTAAAAAATCCCCACCAGGTTTGACAACCCTCAAACACAGCAGGACCTCTCTATCCCCTGTGGAGAAAGAGATGCTGCATTATGAGGGACATTATGTCAAATCAATATCTAACATCACAATAGAGCATCTTTGTCATAGATAGTTTATTGAGTGTTAGTTTGTGGTGTGGTCCAATTTTTTTTAAAAATTCAACATTGTATCTTCAGACAAAAGTCAAATCACACTTTTTTACAATTTAAAAGCTGTAATGTTAGACAAGAGCTTTATAAAGGATTTAATATAAAAAAATAAAGAATAACCATGCACACACCCCAAATGTTGAATTACACTTTTTGATAGCAGCATGTAATATGGATTTGCTGCTCTCTTAGTGAAGGGAAAGGGAGTGAGGGTGTGGATAAAGGCAGAAGAATCCTATCTTCAACACCTCCTGGAGAAAACTATTGGATCAAGCTGAGCATTTGATCAAACTGAAATCTGTAGACAGATTGACAATCTGACTATTAATCTTCCTTGAAAATGCAGCAAGTAATCACATGGGGGAGGGGAGAAGAGCAGAAGAAGTAAAGCAAACACTGTAACCATTTTAGTTCCTCACCCATCCCTTTAACTGCAAATTGTACCAAATGCCAAATCAATTGTTCTATGACCTTGCACTAAGTGAAAGGGCAAAACAAGAATCTCTTAAAATAATAAAGGTAAACTATCACAGCTTGCAAAAATAGTAATCAATAAACCACTTCCCATTTAACAACCCTCCTTCTAACCAGATTGGGATTGAATGCATTCTGCCTACACTATTCATTTGGAAAAAGAAACAAAAATAAAAAATAAAAATTAAAATTAAAAAAAATAACAATACAACCACACCACAAAATCTGGCACCATATTTGGGCCAGTTAACACATACAGGACACCAAATAATCCCTTTATGATTCCAAATCATATAATTAACAATATACACCATATTAAGCCACAGAATTTACAGACTAAGAACTTATGATCACCTTTATTCTCACAGCAGGAGCAGCATAATCCATTCTAATTCTGTGCCCCTTTCTCCTAAGCATCACAAGTCTTACTTGGTTTTAATCTTCATCTGCACTGAAAGGTCAGGAAAGACCATTCTCAGTTCTGCCTATATGCCTTTATTTCCTGTCTATAACTAAGAACTAAAAATCTGTGAGCTTCATTTATTTTATTTTTGCCATTTCACAGTTATTCTTCACTTCCCACCTATGTCCTCTTTTTCTAGGCTGTAGCATATTGCTGGGACTCTCCTAACAGCTTCCTTAGAGTGGTACATAAATACACTTAAATTGCATATGAATTATTTTAAAAGCTGGCTGGGCATTTCGGGTGTTTACAACACTTGGTATAACAAGATTCAGCCCCTGACTGGGGTCTGGGCCTTCCCACACACAAATGATGGACACATACCCACAACATTAGGTTGACAATTGTTAGTGTCTCAGTTTAGCAAAGGGGAGAGACTTATGGCACAGAGGAGCAGGATCATCTGTAGCAAAAGCAGCTCCCAGAAGTGTACTTTTTGGTCCCAAAAAATATTTTCAGCCTCCAAATCCCTCTTGCCCACTACATTTCAATATTCCAGCTTCCCCATTTCCCTCTCCATGCTCCATTCTTCCCCTTTCAATTTTCATCACAGTGGACGCTAGCAGGCTTCCTGCCTTTTCTCCCCTTTTTTGCTTGTGGGCACTTTCCCATTGCACACATCCCAAGTGCCTGTGACAACCTCAAGTGCAGAACTGACTCTATTTCCCTGTCTGCACATACCCCCAGGGCAGCTCCCCTGCCTGCTCTCCACAGTTTCTCTCTGCATCCAGGTGAGCTCCCAGCACTGCCACATTCCCACTGATCGAGCCTGAGACCTCTCCATGGGCTGCTCTGCTTTGCTTCCTTAGTTGCTGACCTCCAGCTGCCCTGGTGCTTCAGGCAGGTCTCTCACAGTGCCTTCATCGTGGCAGTGTTACATGTTGAAGCTGTTCAGCCAGACTGCTATTTGAGTCAGCTCCGAATTTCTAAAATAACATTTTCTGTTACAGCTGTAGGCTTGGCCTTATGCACCACTGCACCCAATGCTTTGCTCCTTTTCCCTGAGCAGCTGCCATTCTCTCTGGAGTACTGGCAACCTGCTTTCCTTAGAAAAGCCATCAAATCCCTTGCTGTACTCACTTAGTGCCTCTCATCAGGAATGGGAAGCAGGACTTAATTCCCAACAAGTTTTCCTCAGTTGCTGCTCTCCTGGAGCAAACCACAGCAGTTTGTGTTCCCTGGGTGTTGGCCAGCTAGGCAAAAAGCCTGAAGAAACAAGCAGAGCAGCACAAACAATTCTGTGTCTGGTGCATTATCCCTGCTTTAATCCAGTATCCTGTTTATTATCCAGAATACTAAACTCATGTCCTGCTTCTCTACAGTCAAGAGAAATTTAGACTGTGAAGGTGCAACTTTTTTTGGGAGCAAGCCAAGCCAGGAGTGCCAGGCCACTTGTTCTCCTGCTGTAATTTGCTGACACACATGTACAGACTTGGGGAAGACCAGGCGTGGCAATAGCAATTTGCAGCTGATAACCTGCAGATGCAGAGGGGCTCTGGATAACAGCTCTGTCTGCAGCACCTGCCAGGCTGCTTCTCCAGCTCTGCTGCTTCCAACGCCTCGTGCAGCTCCAGGGAGCCCCCAGACCTCACCAACAAGGTCTGTTTTGTCCAAGGCTGAGCCTCTCCTGTAACATGGAATGACAGAACACACAAGTCTGTGCAATGCCCCCTCACAAACGCTGGGTACGTGGAGAGCACCGTTTGCCTCCCATCAAATAGCAAGTCACGACAGAGCATTTCATCTCCATCCATTTCCAAACTCAAAGAAATGCAGTTCCAAGGGAACAAAAACATTCACAGCCCCATGTCAAATTCAGTACACATGTTTTCAAAAAATGTAGATGAGGATTCTTGAAGATGTTTAAATACCTAATTTTTTTTTACATTTTCAGATGAGGTTCTCTTGAAAAATACCAATATATGTTCAAAATGAGTGTTCAACTAGATCGAAATTATATTTTTAAGAATTTTTTCAGAGAATGGGGATTGTGTTCGTGAAATAATCCAAAACCCTGCTTTATTACTGGTGGAGGGGGGGGGGGGGGGGGGGGGGGGGGGGAATCAATTGACACCAAAAAAAGTACTTACTTTTTTGAAAAGCACACACACAAAGTTTGAGTGTGAAAACTGAATTAAAAGGCAAACCCAAAACTGTTTAAATAAACACCAGCTTTTGATCACCTCTTTCTAGCATCAGTCTATAAGCTACTCTTCTTTCTTTGAATCCTACAAACTCGTCAATAACCAAGGAACTCCTAGGCAGGCAAATATATTTTTGCAAAATCTGAACCCAGAACAGCAGCAGATTAATCCTCTTCATGCTTGAATTGTCCCATAAATGTACAGAGGCATCTGAAAGAAACTAGATTCACTGCTGGAACTGTGGGACAAAGTTGCATAGGAGAGTTTGGGAGGCTACATAAAATCTCACCACTTCCTGTGGACAAGCATTACCTCTCCATGTAACCCTGTTTGGAAAAGGTGTGATTGTTCCTCTCTCTTCAAATGTATACAGCAGTCAACTGTGTTTCTTCCAGACTGTTTGATGAGGCCACTAGAGCATTTAAAAATGCAGTTCCATTCCCAAGAAAATCTTGTATGTTTGAGTTTGGATAAATCCTCAGCAAACACAAAGGGAAGCACACGTGTTTCCAGAGGAAGAAGCCTTACATCCACACAGCTGGATGCCTGCAGCACATCACTTATGAGTCAGCTATGCTTCTCCTAGAGCTGCTTCTCCCATATACTACAGGGTTAGATATGTGGGACTTTTTTGGTTTTTCGACTATTTTGACAGTCGTTCTGAAGCATTATCTATGTTTAAAGGGCTGTTTTGCAAGTCAGTCAATTTGAAATCAGATCCAAGATTAACAAAGCCAAGTCCTTGAATGCACATTTTTCCAGCTGACACACAAATACACCTTCTTTCCTTGGTCACCAATTAGAGCCATGTTGAATTTCAAGTCTGGCTCTGCCTTATGTTCACGAACTTCAAAAAGGCAGGTAAAGACACAAAAGTTCTCTCTGAACCTTTGGCTAAATTGCTATTCCCCCCTCCCCCATGATTGCTGGGGGTGCACTTCATTCTTTTTGCTACAGATTACCATATTTTTTGTGACACTTCACATATCACTACTTTCACACACTTAAATATTTCATTGAACATAACCAGAAATTGCAGACATACCCTCAAAGAGTTAAAGAAGGCCATAATAAAGGAAATATTTTTTTAAATCTTAGACTTTATGACAGTTTGGGCATATGCTCTCCAATTTTCCCATGTTACCTGAGGTGACAGCAGTTCACCAAATGTTAACCACCATGAGCATCACACACACTACACTGGTATTACAGGACACACAGAAGGTAAATCACAGATAGCTCCCTCAACTATTTTTCTGTGCATCAGCGTGCATCCATTTTTAAGATGATGCAAGCTGATGTCAAAATTGTAAGAAACTCTGCTAAGCAGTTGGAAAACCTTATTCATTTTAGGTAAATAAGGCACAGCTTTTCCCTGGAAATCAGCTTATTGCCATTGGAAGACTTTGCACAGCAAGGATAATGCTGCACACAGTCTTTGTGTTTCTCTGTTTCAGGGTGAATAAATATGTACATACCTAAATCAAGTTATATATACAGTTTATCTGCAATGCAGCCAAGGACTGTATCTGCAGTACATAAGAAAACACTCAAACTAGCTTTGGGCTAGACAGCTCCTATCCATATCAGTAAGACTGCAGATCCCTGGGATCCACCAGGGCCTGCACAAGCCCATTCAGGATCCCAAGTTTGCTCTCAATAGCTCAGACCATGCTTCAAAAGCATGGCTGCTTTCAGAGGGGAGCTTTACCACAGCTGTTATTCTTGAGTCTTCACAAGGATCAGTTCTACCCTGTACTGAAGTAAAGGTATGCTCCTACTAATCCCTTAAAATCTACATCTTGCTTTTCCTCAGAGAAACTGATCCTGCACACATTATCACAACTCCCCACATGATGCTAATGCCACAGTTGATCACTTGGATTGAAAAAACAAGAAATAGCTTAATAATTGTGCCTGAAAAATACTGGAAGATTTCTACATTCCTATTCCTTATGAACATATGGTCTAGCAAGATGATGTACATTCCTGCAGAACTGCTCAAAAAGCTCCCATATGTGCTGGTATTAGGGATAAAGCTACTGAAGAACCTCCCCTGAAAGCACACTGCCTCATATGACTGGCTACTCACTGGGGAGAAATTCTTCAATAGCATGCATAATTGAAAGCCAGGCTTTGCAATTGGAAAAAAAAACAGAATTGACTTGTGCCTAACTACTTTTTCTGAGGCAACCTTAAGCAATTTCTGTCCATGAATTTATCACAAAATACATTTACAAGCAGCCAGAAGAATTAACATACAGAACGATTGTGAGATACATTTTATTCAAGGGAATCAGCGTAATAGGTGGAAAATAAATTCTATGCCATATTATACAGGAAAGAGACCATCTGCAGGATGAACAAGGTATTTGGTGTATGGTCAGCAGCCTTTTCATCAGATCATAATTCCAGGATCCTACACACTGCCTTACTGTCTGAGCCAGCAGCATCACTGCTCAGACCAGAGGCAACCATCTACTGACCAGAGATGCTGCTGCTCCTGTTTCCCAGGTCCTGACACCAGGAGTAAGATTTCAAATCTAATTGCTTAAATGTGATCCCTAAAGTGTTCCAGCTTTTCAGAGGATGCACCAATTTGCATTCAGCCTTCTCAGACATCCAGCAAGCTTCATATAGAAAAGGTTATGATTTTAAGGAATGCCATCAAAGCAATATGTACCTTATATTATTCTTTTGAAGCAAATCTCTCATTTCATATTAGTTTCTACAAGTCATAGAAGTGTCATGCCCTTAGTTACTCTCACTGTTCACCACTTCTCTTAATTCCATGATTTTGGCCTCCTAATTCCTTCTGATAATTCTCCTATCAAGATCAAAAACTTGAGACGGTCAAGCACATTTTGACACTGCCTTTGAGCTGTGCTGAAGAAAGATTTATTTGTAAAACCAAATCCAAAACTGCTTTCAGGGAAGAATTTTACAGAGTAGCTTCATCATCATCTCTTGTTGTGTTCAAACAGCTATTTCAGAAAAATTTAGTTTCATAAGTGTCTTACAAACACACTCAGCAGATCATGCTATACTGAAATTACAGCTAAGTTAATAGAAGCCTTAATCGTGGAAGGGGGAAATGAGAATTGTGCATGTGACAACTTTAACTGTGCTAAGACCTGGACAGCAACAAAATCTGGTTCATCAATGCTCTAATTAAGAATACAACCAACAGGAAAACACATAACCCAACATGTTCAGTTTCACCCAATTTGATGATGTCTTCTGTGGGATTCAGAATTCATTTCTCTATTTCAACAACATATTTCACAAATAATGCCATTCCAGAGATCCACAAACACAGCCAAGGACCAGTTATGAGAAGTTCAACAACAGCAGGAGTTTCTCCTCAGGTTTACCACTATAAAGCATTTCCCTATCCTCAGTAACACCAAAAGCTGGAACTTTTAATAAAGGAAGAAAATGAGACTTCTCACTTTTGCTGGCAAACCCAATAGCAATGTTACTGAATTATTCTGGCCTGACATAGTGCTCAGACTTCCCATGAATAAAAGGATGCAGCTTACAACAGAGCACAATGCCCAGTGTTGGAAAGCAGTATGTGAAGGATAAGTTATCAGAATTAGGGCCAAACCTACCTTTAGGTGATTTCAAGACAAGAAGTAATTTTAATTTGAATTTGAATTATTTTAATATCACTGAATACAAAATCAGCCCTAGAAGATAAAAGGGCTTTGTTCAGGGCAACATTAATGCAGAGTATATCTCTTCCTTCAAGGAATAAGAAAACTTATATAGTTTTTTATAAATTATGTTGTCCCCTTCAGTTCTTGTGGATTTTCACAGCATACATTAGTTTTGATGTTTTTGGGGTTTGTTGTCACTTCCCCCTTAACCATTTTCTCCTCTCTGGTGCATAATTAAGTATTTCCCTCAGACTATGTTGTAAATTAGATTTTTACTTGAGCCATTCTTAGCTATAAAACAGGAATGAATCTGGGATTTTACCAACAGCTAATTTACATTTTGCCATCTTCAGAAGAGACACAGCCTGGAGGAGGCCACTGCATTGCTCATAATGCTCTTCTCAGAGCTCATCTAATGGGCCCTGAAAGCTGCGGCCTCCACAAAAGAATTCACAGGGATACTGTGGTGTGGGTGGAGAAAAGAAGAAAACAAATCAGAACTTTTGATGATAAACTAACACATACGCAGACGTGACAGAGCATGGGCATGTGAACTATTTGTTTTACAGGAGAGCTATAATAAGTATACCCAATTTTGTAAAAAACAGAGGAGACAAAAAGGCAAATTCTGAGTAACAAAGTCAGTTTTCCATGGTATATTTGATGTTTGGCAAGCAAACAATCCCAAGACAGCCTCTAAAAAGCAGAGAATTCCTCCTGCTGCATCTTTACTATAAGAAAAACATTTCTGTGGCCCATAGTTCCAAAAGTTATCCATTAGAAGGTCAAATTATTCTTTCAGGGAGAGGACAAGAAACAAAGCCACTTCCTCTGTTATGCATTACTAATTAGCTCCAACTTGGGGGGTGGAGGTTAGCATAGTTTGGCAATGCAGAAACCGTTCTGACAAAATATTCATTGAGGCAAGCTGTGCAAATGCTGCTGCCAGCCCACAGACAATGGCTCCATTGTTCTGCAGAGCGTTGATTTGGGAGCAATCTCAGAGGATCCCTCAAGGAATAAAAGGTAACATTTTTGCAAATTCAGCTCACTTTCTCTGCTTTAAGGGTGGCTTTTCTTTCTGGGAAAAGATGTTGAGCTGTGCTTAGTGCCCAGGCTCTGTTATTGTAGGCAGTTGCTGCTTTGTCAATTTACTGTATGCTAATTTCAATCTAACGACTTAGTTCAATTAGATAAAGCAAAGAAACATGCCCTTGATTGTGTTCAAAAAAAAAAGAATGAAGGTGAGAAATACGTGATGCTGAGTTATGGTATTAAGTGCTTAGACATGCCTCGTGGAAAGCTCTGCCCCCTTCCCCCTTAACCCCAGAGCTTTCAACAGAGCCCACGAGGCCAGGTCTGCCTTGAGGCACACAAGAGCTCCTGCAGCCCTGCAGGGGAGGTAGGGGGGACTGATACAGATCCCACACTGGAGAGCAACACCAAGAGTCTGTTAGCAGCCCAGAAGGATGGGAATATTTCACATCCATAGTCTTTGTTCTAACAAACCTAAAGAATCATGCCTTTTGGTATCATAAAGAAATAGTATTTGCAAGTTTTGCCTTTCAGGCCCCAACTGGCAGAGAAAAACCCACATTATTTCTTTAACTGCTTCTCATCAATAATTTATTGGCATAGTAAATCACACTATCCTTATCTGAACATTTTTATTCTACTGAAAGGGAATGCTGTAGACTTGCAGTCTCAAAAATAGGAAAGTTAGACCTACAAATTCTTCCAGAATAATGCAAGTTCATCTGCTCAACCCAGCAGCACAATATCTACTTTTATTCAGGACCTTAAAGAGATCCAGAATGAGCCACAAAGCAAACAATCAAACCTCAGCAAGGCCATGAGCAGCATTCATTGGAGAGAAGGAAGGGAAAGGCGATATGGATGCACTGCAAACTACAACAGTGTACATGCAGTGGGTACTTGTTCACAAGGTTTTATGGTCAATCAACAAATCCCCTTCCAGCAATACTCCAGCCCTCAGCCCCTTCCCTTTGCTTCCAGTTTCATTCCCCTTACTCATCTTTTCTCCACCTGTTCTTCCAGGCTGCCTCTCCCTTCTTTTACATATTTCCACAAAGTAAAACACACAGGTGCTCAACAGTACAAATACAGAGATTCCCCCAATTCCCACTTCACACTGGGTGAGTAACTTCTTGATAATTTTCTAGTTTGAGTGACTGAGTCTAGATCCCAGACCAGATGTATTGCCTGTCAGGTTCAAGTTCCCTGGAGGTTCCAGTCACTGGGCTGCTGGAACAGGCAATCCTACACAGGATAATCTGCAACGTCTGACACAGCTGCCAAAGGGAATTGTCCCACACCACTGCTGCAGGGGCTGCATCAACCTCCTGAAGTTTCTCTGCTGTGATTCCTGATGAGCACAGAACTGCCTTCAGTCAGCTGAGCAATTTACACAATGTAGAAGAGAGTAGAAAACTACATAAGGACAAAATCAGTTCCATGCACAGAAATATCCCATATGGTTAGGTTTGGGCCAAAGAGCATTCTTCTGAAAGTGTCCTATCACATCTATCATGAATCAGTTGTTTGCATTAATAATTATCATTCTAACAGGCATCAGGATGCTGAGTCTTATCATTGTTTTAGGTTTTTTTAATCTAGGAACAGTATTCCAAAGTTTGGAAATAATGTATAGATGACGTTTAAATACTTGAACATATTTCTTCTCGTGCTTCTACATTACTCACAAAAGAAACAGAACCAGGTACTGTTCTGACTTCAGTATTTGTCTTGCACAAATACACACACAAAAGTGAGATTGTTTCCTTTTTTAATTCACTCCTAGCTCTAATGCTACCAGCCTCCACCTTAATCTGCATTTATTCACATCAAACGTTTTTCCCTTCAGTGGTGGGGAAATAACTACAAAGGCAAAACTCCCAGTAATGAGTAGCTCCTCACAGCATACGCTGAAACAAGTGACTTCTATCTCGAAATTCTCCTCTTGTGAGTGGGATTAAAAGCTCAGAGCCCAAGTCTTACACTCACCATACATCCTGTTTTACAACTAAATGCTTCCCCCTTTGGAATCAGCCCCATGTTCCAATAACTCCATAGCGTAGTTAATTGGGGAAAAAAATAGAAGAAAGTAACATTGACTATGACTGACAATTTAATGTGGGATTACAACTTGTAGTGCTTATTCTGCTGTTATTCACAGGCTCAGATTTGGCTGAAAAGCAATTTTCCCAGAAGGTCCAAACATAAGAGGTCTCTTGAAGAGTCCTTTGAGCCATGACAAATGAAACATGGACTATTTCAGTCAAACCTATTTTTGGCTAACAAATTATTTTTGTTGAATTACCCCAAAGTCTTATTCTAGAAGCAGTCTATGGTCCTAAAAAACAAGCTGGAAAACCTTTTATCTCAAGGGGGTTTTCTAGCAATTGCTTCTAAAATATATTTAGCCCTTCAAAACAGTCACATTAATCGTCTTCCAGAAAACAGCACTTTTGCACACCTATAATTGCCTGTACATTTCCTTGAAATTATTCAGCTGATTGATACATGGAGGTTACAGCAAGCACAACAGCTCTTCAGCTAATGTCCTTAGCTTGAAGGCTACACTAATTTTGTGAAGCCTAATGTGGAGCCCTTGTGCCCAAACTGTTTCCAACTTTCTTCCAGCTGGATCAGATGTTCCAATAAAATACATCATTTCAACCCATACATTTTGTCTTTTATGCCTAAATAAGTGCAGGGTGCCAGACCGACCAGTGTAAGGATTGCCCAATTTATATTTTTAAATGTGGAAATCAATACACTACAGATGCCAGATCTGCAAGTCAGAAGCATAATGATTTTAAACATTAAGTGGGGAAAAGAAACAGCTTCTAAGATGGTGTTACCAGCCTTTTGACACATTTCTAGCAAAGCAGCAACTTGAAAATATTAACCCTTAAACTATGAGGTACAGTTTGTTAAAAACCTGTGCTTCCGTTCATATCTCAGGTATTTAGTGTGGTTTTTTCCTACCCTCAATCTCCTCTTTTGTTGCTCCCCAGGTCTGTTCTTCCAAAAGCAGAAATGCAAATGGATGCAAGCCATAGCAGACACGCTGTTTCAAGTGTCAGAAGAGAACTCTGGTGTGAATAATGTTGAGGGCACCTGGGTTATAACATACTCTCTCTGGTAACATGCATTAAAGTCAGGGAAAAACGAATAGCTGCAAATCTCAAAATACATCTGAACAGCCAATGGTACAAAAAAGCCCAATCCTTGGGATCTGCTTGCCATCATAACTCCCATTATCCTTATCAGTAATTCACCAGTACAGGGACCTTAAAGATAAAAATTCCCCATTAAGCAATATTAAATACGCTGCTTATTTTGTGGCATCTGCAATGTCACAAGTTGGTTATCCAGTTCTCCTGTGAACTGAGGCAGCCTCAAGGCTGAGGCAACTGTTTTACCTACAGGTCACCAGTGTCCTGAAATTACCCCTCCAGCCTTCTGTCCTGCAACCTCTGCTCTACCAGATTAAGGAGGACTAAACTTTCTCTGGAGACTGCCCTTACCTAAACATGTCTCAAGACACAGGCAGCAGGCACCTCACACACGGTTGTTAGTACAGTCTGTGGTGCAATAAACCCATCATCTTCCCATCCTTCATTGCCCTGAGGCCTCTCAGTACCAAGGTAAGAAGGTTCAAATGAACTAAAACTGATAGAGTAAGCTTGCAACACATAAAGAAATTATAATCCCTGATACCTAATAATAGTTTCCAAAAAAGCACTCTGCAGCTTTTGGGATGAGAATTAAGAGAGAATAAACTAATGAAAAGCAATTCATCTTCATGACTAGAAGAAGGCCATTAGAACTCAAGACACTGAATGGGAGAAAACAATTGTTTTGCACTTCATCAGGTTTAAGGTGAGGGTTAGGATTACTGTTAGGGTGAGAGTCAAATATACTATACCTCCAAGAACATTAGGGCTAGAAAAAGTGTGCCAAAACAATCTCAGCAGGGCATCAACATTGCTGCTCCTACAGATTTCTGATCTGGACCAGCTATGGTATTGGGTTTGGGCTAGGTTCAGGGTGAAGGCTGAGATTAGGGTTTAGAGAGTTCACTATCCTACAGCTCAGGGAGCACTGGGGCAGGAACCTGGTGCTGCAGGCTGGAACCCACAAGCTCCACAAACAGCTCCTTTGATAGGCTTCCTGCAAGCTATCAGCACAATCTTTAACAGCACAGCTCATGGGATGAATGACAACACAACTTTTGCATTTATGTTATCACTCTATTTTGCTTTCCCAACACCTTGCCATTTCACAGGAGCTTGTGGGCTTCACCCCCTTGGGGAGACAGTGTAAACTCCAGCACATAATGTGAAATATTACTATTGTAAAAAACCTGCGAGGCCTTATTCAAAATGGTAAAAACCCACGCAAAGAATGACCTTGGGAGGATCACCTTGGCATGCCTATTCCAGCACCAGTGTTCTTGGACCTTTAGGCTCTCTGAGTCTCTTAACCCTAACTGTAACACTAACCCTGGCCCAACACCAACATCACGGCTGGTTCAGATCACCAGGATGCAGGAGCAGCAATGTTGACACCCTGCCAGGATCACCCTGGCATGCCCTTTCCTGCCCCAGTGTTCTTGGAGCTGTGGGATATTTGACTCTCTCAATCCTAACCCTGTGCCTGACCCTCACCATGACACCGGCCCAAACCCAGAGCCATGGCTGGTGCAGATCAGAAAGCTGGAGGAGCAGCGATGTTGGGGCCCTGCTGGGATCGTTCTGGCATGCCTATTCCTGCCCCACCAGGAGTCAATTTGTGCTGCAGGCACTGGGTGCCTTGGAAATGCCACTCCTTGGTGTGTAAGAATGTGCATAAATAAAACCTGCTAAGCTTTGAAGAGAAGCAGCAGGAAAAGCTGTTACAATACATGCTTAATTCACAGCAGTGATTGCACTACAACATCACAAACTAAGGGAAGCCAGCAGGAGAAACCCCTACACACAGACATTTCTAGAAATGTTTTGAAAAATTTGGTTCTATATATTGCTCTGGAAAATGTAGAGATGCTTAATTTTAATTACCATCAGGGCTGTGAGAGCACAGATGGATGCCTGTTAATTAAAGCTAGCAGAGTTCTGTGTAAATTCAAAGAATAAAACAAATAAATATTAGCCTTACAAGAACATTCAAAGTAAAAGACAGTAATGAGTTTTGGAAGCAAGGAAGGAAATTGCTGTCAGTGGAAAACAGCCCGCAAAGATAATAGACCTCTACTAGTAGCTGACCATCACTAACAACTCTGTCTTATCAGGAAGCAACTTGTCAGGCAAACCTGCAGATTAGAGAGACTACCAAAAGCCAGGTAGATATAATACAGGTATAGATCAATTTAGTCAGGTGGCAACAGAAGTAGTAATACAAGTTACCTCTTCTGAGGCAGGAAGAGGAAATAAAAATAAATTTTTAAAAAATCTAGTCAACATGCATGAAACCAGAATAAGCAACTAAAGATTACCAAGAAAGATCACTGTTATGTTTTTAGTAAAAAGGCTAAAATGGGAAAGAAGGGACAATGAAACATGGACATTTAGATCAGTCCCCACGACCAATAGCATCTGCTAAATTTCAACAACTGAGAGACCTATATCCTTTTTTTTTTACTTAATTTAGGCCTCCAGAAGTAAAAGGTTCATAGCCCCGAATACTTAAGTGTGTAAAAAATATGAAACAGGAAATATTAAAGTGGGAAATCTTTTACAGACACTGCTGCATTTCTTTTTGATACTGAAAACAAAGACATCAATTCTAAGGATGGATTCCTGCTAGATTCAGTATCTGCAGTCATCAGTCTCCTAAAAGAGGTCAGCAAATAACCTGAGCCTGTAGTTACTTTCAATAAACACAAGTCTAAAATGAACCAAATTCATCACAATATCACACCTCCAACTTGGCAACAGACTGAAGATGTCACACCAAGCTCCTCTGGGACACAGTGTGTCAGCAGAGTCCCACAGCAGCCCCTCAGTTTTGTGTCTTGGTAGATTTAGCGAGAAAGGATCATGCTGTTCACAGCACAACCCCAATGAAAACCCTCCCTTCAACACTGCCTTTTTCTGAGCACAGGTGTGACAACTGCAACTGAGCTGTGTGAGAGGATCTGCTTCCGAACAGAAACAAGACAGAGAAGAAAATATACAGAAATAGATGCATGAATGAAACAAGCTTCCATAAAAAGCCAACAGCAACAGACCAGTCTTGACAGGGAGCATTAATCACTTCCTTAAAATACAAAACCTGGGTAGGTGGCAATAGTTTGTATGGTAAAGACGAATTATTTTCCAGGTGAGCAATCCTAGTTACAGGCAGGTAATAATATACATTACTTCTAAAAATGAACTGTATGTTTATATTATGTACAATATATCTTTATATCAGTCATAATTTAAATAAATCTATAAATAATATTCATGAATTCGTCTACAGATTCTAGCAAACTATTTGACAATAAGGAAAGGCCTCATCCTCTTCTAAAGCATTTGTTTGGTTTTCTTCTCTAAAAGAAACCTATGGTAGGTCTGAGATGTAATATCATGCCAGTGTCCTCAGAAGCATTAAAAAGCCCCAAAATATCAGCTGCAGCATCTTGAAATCTTGCCACAGATCAACTATGCAAAACTAAGCTCAAGTATGGCTATTTTAAGTACAGAAACTCTCAAGGTACAGAAACAAGGCTGTACTCTTCAGAAAAAAAAAAAAAAAGCATTGATACACAATGATGCAGTAATTTATTCCATTAGTTCAAACATTATAGAGAGACTTTCAAAACCAGCATTGTTCCTACTGATATTACCCACAAACGTCCTCTTCTGCTTGTGTTAAAACTTGTCTACTAGAGAGAGGAAGATATCAGCTAAAAAAAAGCATGAAACACTACCGATGGTAAAATTAATTTTAAAGATAAATCAGACCCCTCCAGTCCTGGAAAGAGCATAAACACCTGACTGCAGCCTTCTGTTTAGCTAGTGAGCTCTGCCAAGCAGGAGGGCAGGCTGGTAGAGGCAGAGCACGGTGCCAAGGCTGTTCTGCTGCCCCTGGACCCACCTGGCCAGGCACTGCACTGGGTGGGCACTTGCTAAATGCTTCTGGACAGCAGCCAGTACTGCTCCTCCACGTCTCTGAACACAGCTGAACTTCTGTGTTTGATCTTAACATATTTTGGAAATCTGAATGTAGAAAAGCAGCCAAATAACTCACAAAAAGTCAAACACCACTAATTTCTCCAGTATTAAAGCACCATTTAAGAAATTTCCATACACAGCATTTGTAGATTGTTTTTCTCAGCGGTTTTCAATAATGCTGTTACACCATAAAGATTACTGCCTTCACACATTATTTGCCAAATATTAATTATTCTGTATTTTAAATATCCTTCTTATAGAAATTATTTATAACTGCTTCATCCTATGACACTGCAGAGCTGTACAAGCCATCAGTTTCAGCTGCATCTTTGTCAAGCTATTTTGATTGTGCTCACAAATATCAGGACTAAATGCTCCAAATAAAGGATTGGCACCTTATTGGTTCTCACCTTTGACTCAATCTGAAGCCCTGTGGAGGTTGACTTCCAAATTTCAACTATTAACATGGACAAAGCATTTTATTATCTTGCCTTGTCATTCTCCCATGCCTCGTTAAGCACTAACAAGTGGCAGAGCCCTGACAAACTCAGAGAGATGTTACAGCTGCTGGGACAAGAGCACCTCCAGGAAGTGCAACCTGGAAGATGTGGCTGCTTCACTCCTAGGGGGATGATTACATTTTAGTGAGTCCCTAACACAGTTTTTGAAGCAGGAGCTAATGACCACTTCAGTCTGAATGCTCTAATTAGGAGGTTAAAAAGCCAAGGTCTTTCTTGCCCATCTTTACCTGAAACTCATCCCAGCAGTAAGAGCTAGATTTGAGACAGGCCATGACTTTATCCCTCCAAAAGCCACTAGCACTGACAGCACCCAGGGATACCTCAAGCCAAGAAAGGAACCATCCTGCATCTCCTCCACGGGCATTCCAACAGCTCAGCCACCTTACCAGGTATGGCCTGGGAACGTTTCTCAGCATCCTTGTGATTAGAAACGGCATCTGCACGATGTGCACTCCTGACGTGGCTCCCAGGAAAGGCAGGTATGTCAGGCACAGCCCTGCCCTGCCATTCCCAGAGGTCAGCAGTGGCAGCTGCCAGTTCAGCCTGCTGGAGCACCGTGTGCCCTCCCTTCATTGCCACCCTGAGCAGTTAGATACCGTCACACCCCGCCTGCACCTCAGGGCCAGCCAGCCTCATTGCAGCTCCACAGCAGCCACAGCACGCCAGGGACCCAAAGACAGCCCTGCAGCAGCCCACCATGCCATTCTGCAGTTCACAGTGTCAATGCCAAGCTGGCTGCCAGGTTGCCAGCCCTGCCTCTGTGTCCCAGGCACTCAGCCCTCCACCCTCAGCTCTGAGGTGGCCGCCCCTGCCCGCCGGCCATGGGACAGCTGCCCGCAGGACTGTGACATAATCTAGGCTCAAAGCAGATTGTTTTTAACTCAGGCCCCCACTCACTGATCTAATTTATAGCATAATATCACAACAGTTGTATCAGCACAGTTCGTGGTGCAGGGAGCTGCAGGCAGGCACAAGCAGAGAAGAGCAGCTGGAGTTGCAGGACACAAGGTTACTGCAGAGGCCAAGAACTCTGGCTTCAAGGTGGTGGCCAAAAGCCACATTGTGTCCTTTTTCTCCCCAAGATACAGGACATTTTCTTCTAATTAACCAGCAACAGGAAATTAAATTAATATACATCTGCCTATTTCTACTGAGTCCCTTTGCAAGTCAGCAATTCTCCTGAGTTAAAGTAATCCATTAATTCTAAGCCATGAATCCTCAAGGTCCAGAAATGGCTTCTAAGAACTCTAAAGGAAGAAACAAGGGCATGCATTTTTAGTTTAATCAAGAAAAATAAATGTACTGGTCACAGGTCCATATCTCCACTGAAATATGGTTTGGGATCCACAGACCATGTCTCAATCCACTGTTTTGAAGAAAAAATACCCAAGATCTGTGCTAGCAATAAACTGGATTGCAGATTTCCCTTATCTGCTGACATCACTAGCTTTCTAATGTCAGTCTCTCTACTGCTTAAACATTTAAATAGCTTTCCTCTTTACACTACAGTTTCATTTTCTTCACACAACTCTTAACCTAACTTTCTTGCCAATTTTAGCTGTAGAGCACAGTGTCCATGCAGCTCACGAAGTGGATGGACATAAATACTGGGCATCACATCAGGGCTGCTGGAGTCACCTGTAATTTAGCCATTTGACACATTTGACCAACCAAGCTAAAACCAATGATTCAGAGAATCTGAGCTCCCCTGCACAACCCTGTCACAGAAAAGCAGTTTGGATTCTGGCCATTCATCACCCTAAACCAAGCAGGAGTCATGAACCTCCCTGCTAGTTAGAGACATTAATCAGGTTACCCAACAGTCCCACACTTCACAGCATCTTTCTAAACTCCTTGAACACAGTAGCACCACACCAAGGAAGACAGTGGCTTGGACTATGTGACTTAGATCCCAAATGAGCCACAACAAAAGCTGATGGCAAATAGCTAACCTGCTCACATCCCAGCTTCATTCTCCTCCATACTTGCAATCGAGGTTCATGGCTATGCCAAGCACTTGTCCATGCACACATTTTGAGAAGGAAAAAAGACTACAGCCACTTCATATTGCCAGAGCAGTGTTTGAGGTCACATTAAGTGAGGCCAAGTTCAGATGAACTTCTTAAATAGCTCATCCCTGACTATGAGGTAATCCCTCTGCACAGCACATGAGCCAGCAGCACAGGTAGCTCTCAGGCTGCCCCTTGCCAAGAACAAGAGAAGCCAGAAGGCAGCACATCTGGCAGAGCTTTCCCAGGAAAAGAAATGCTGCTTCAGTGAAAGAAAGGCTCAAAACCTGTAGATAACAGGCCAGAGAAGGGATAGTACCCAGTCCTAATGTGGATCAACTGAAACCAGGTGCTGCAAGCTAGTACTTAATACTCAGAATTTTAGCCAGAATTTCTAATCTAGTGCTAATGATTTGAAAAAGCACAGATGCCCATTACTGTGTACCAGCCTGAGGACACTGTTTGCACAAGCAAAAGTTTAATCTCAAAAAATAAATATAGGCAAAGAGAAATATTCCTGTTTACCATTTAAAAGATCATTTACATAACTATCATCTGCAGTCATTCCCCACCCCCCACCCCCCCCCCAGTTAAAATGAATGAAAAGACCCTTCCCTCTGTCCCTCTGTGCACAGTGGATGTGCCTTTAATAGCAGTTGCCTTTATTTTGTTTTTAGTCTGACATGAATGATCTTTCCTTAGTGCTCTAAATCAGCCCTGAATACACCCTTGGATAGGACTGTTTTTTTCCCAATTATATTCATTACTGTTAGTCATCTGCTTCTTTCACTTATTCTGGATCTTGTCATGTGCTCTTAACATAAATGGAGTTTTGCCATTGATTTCAGCAACAATAAAGTGGGAAAAAGCATTAGTCACAACACAGCATGACAGCACCAAATCATAAGGCCCAACACAAGTGCTTCTTGCATCTACTTTATTTCTCATTACAGTGATAGCACCAGAAACTCAGGCCCTTCCTCCTCCCTTCCTCCCAAGTACCTCTGTGCAATGAGAAACTAAACTCTGCATAAGGTCCATTACAATAGTGACAAAGGGTTGTTCTGGGGGATATTGCAGATGAGGCATTCCCCATAAGAACGCAGTGAGAACCACCTCCCCAGTGTACCACTGTCAGGCACTGTGAAAGCTTTCTGCTCCAGCTCTACTCTAACACACTCATTTGCATTCCCTCCTAAAAAAGTGAATTCTTCTAACATTCAGATTTTCAAATGCCTAAAGTCAGAAAGTTCATATTTGCTGACGTGAGACCTCTTTTTTGAAACTGTAGCCAAAGGAGAGACTTGACAAGGTACACACAAATTAAACAGAAGTTAGTAAATTACTGCTATATAATGTGTAACTTCATACATTGCACAGTACTTTTTTGGGATTAACTGTTGTAAAAGGCATTGCCAAAAGTCAAGCCAGCTATATAATCAGTACTCTAACTTCTAGAGTAGAATTCAGTAGCACAAGTCCTGTGCAAACACCTATGTATGTATTGTTCTGTTCCAATCAAAATGTAGATGGCTACATGATTTCAATCACTAAAAATACTTAGAACTTCTTGAGATGCGAGTTCAACACAGAAATTCTTTTCCTTCTGCAGGTTTAAGAGTATTTCAACATAAAAGACTTCCCTACATATTTGCTCTGAACAGAGATCAAGTATTTTGTGGGTCCCACTTGAAAGAAGTCAGATAGAGACAGTAGTTAACAGAGCACCTAGTCCATTGTAAGTCAAATATCAATGAAACCTTTCCCTGAAGACTAAGTTTCACAGTTGGTACATCAGATGTTTATCCAGATACTGGTGTTGAAAAAACAGTTCCCTAGTTATGGCAATTATTGATAAGTTCTGCAAAAGTAACTCTGGCGTTACTACCTTGGTAGTTTCAGATATTCTCGGAATCAAAGATATTTCAATGATGGTTTTTCACATTGCTTTTCATCTACAAATATATATAATGAATAAGAGTAACAATATTCACAAAATATGTACAGACTCTTATTCAACAATCCCAAGAAGAGTACAAAGAAGTCTTATTTCATTGGGTTTTAAAAATGAAATTCAAGTGACTTCACACAAAAACACTGTGGTACAAAAAAGTTGCAGAATCAATCTCAAGGCAGATATAGAGAAAAAAATTAAATCTAGGGACAAAAACTTAACATGTGATTACTTGAAATACTGCTATACTAAATATTAGATTTAGAAAATAAAAATATACAAAATTTAAAGTGTCCCTGCCCATGGCAGGATGATTGAAACTAAAGGTCTCTTATAACCAAACCATTCTATGATAACATATAATGGACTTAACATTGTTTTTCATGTTTTTCAGTATGCAAAAGAATCATGATGTTCAGTATGTGTGCTATAAACTATCTAAAAAATGCATTCCAATTCAACTTCCAGCCCAGTTCATAAACACATGCGAGACTTGCTATAGTGCATATTGACTGGATTACTGATGTGGTTTAATTTGTTTTATTTACAAGTGGGAGAGCTTGATAATACGTAGAAAACAAATTACACAAGTTTGTCACACCCTCCCTTTTGCTTACACCAGCGAGCGATTACAATGAGAGTTATAATCATGGAAAATTAAAAGAGATGGACACACAACTGCCCTGCTGGTCCAGCATGCAGACCCACAGCATACAGTGAGGGTAGATGATGTGCAGAGAGCTGTTTGCACAGCGCTGGCACGAGAGCACACAGGCCTCCCTCTGCCCATCTGCCCGTGCCTGCTTTGGTCCCATCTCCGTGCCCACAGCGCCCGACCCCAGCAGGCAGCCACCAGTTCCTGGAAAATGATGTGTTCCTGGAGCTGGCACTCACTGTGCACTAAAGGTCACTCCCTTTCACAGAAATTTGGCATTGCATTGTGCCATGGATGTTTACTGCCTTTTGGTTAGCTAGAAGCTGCTTTACTCCACAGGTGGGTTCCATAAGCTCACTTTTCCGTTCCCTTATTCTCTCCCTAAACAATCCAACTTTACCATATATAACACTGGACCTGGGGAGTGTAGACCTAGCACATGGCTACTTTGAATCAGGCAGACTCAAATCAATTTGGAAGATGTACTGCCCTTTTTGGAAAGTATTCATGCCAGACATCCAGAAGAATCCATAAGAATCTGGTAATTATAGGAATCTGAAAAATATCCACAGAATCTATAACTTAGTCCTCCTCTAAGAAAGGGCATGGTTAGGCAATATTTCAACTTGATTTTCCACAGGAAAATTCTTGGTTTAAATATTTGCATGTGAACAGAATCCAGTTACATGACTTCAAAACGGAGAGGAAACCAATTTAGATCCATTCATATAGCCTGGTGATAGGTATCTATACTCTTAAGCATTCACTAGTCTAAGTTGTAACTTCAAGAAACTTGTATCAAGAAACTTCAGGATAGTATCTCTGAAATAATTTCAGAGAGCAGAGCTTTTTTATAGAAATTGGCAAATCCCAAGAGCTTTTAAAATCAGCTATTTAATTCTTGTGTTTTTAAAATGCCCTCCAGTAACATATTTGATCCTCACTTTTGTACTAAAACAAGGTACCACACCTCAGGCTCACAGCCAGCACATTGGGAGTTTTCTAGAAAATAAGGGTAATGCTTTTCAAATAAAGATTTCCAGCCAGCTAGTCTTGGATTTGGCATGGTTATAAATCTGATGAGCTTCATTCAGAAATATTCATCCTTCACTGAACTGAAAAGACCATTCATTTTTCAGCCCCATCAAATAACCAGCTGATTTTGTTATATTACCTACTGAACATTTCTGCTTCCCATCAGAAGAGCTAAACTTGCCATTGAAATAAGTACTCAGTAAAAATCAGACACATTGTCTAATGAGTCAGTGCATAGCCCATTTCAGCTGGTGCCCTACCATTTCACACACTGATATGCAAGGCATTTTGTACTGAATATATTTAAGAATATAATACACAATCAAATCTCAAACCTGTTTCAGGGCAATAATGAGAGCATCCTTTTGAGTAATTTCATCCAATCAATCTGCATATTAAAGAATCTTTTCAAGATTTTAACAGTGAAAAAACCCAGGGTGAAGAGTCATGGTCCCTCAGGGTAGCACTTCAGAATGCATATTCCAACACCAAAGCATATTCCTTTCCCAAGCCTCTCTGTTCACATGCCAAAATCAGGTATATGCAGAGAAAAAAGGGGTATGGAGGGAACGAGGGCTGGGCTGCATCTGCCCTGTCTGAGGTTGACTTCCTGGTTTTCCTTCAGGGACTCAAGGAGTATTGCCTCTGTTGTACAAATAGATTTTTCTATCAGCAGAGCCAGCCTGAGCTGGTACTGAGGTGACTGCCAAGGCCATCACTTAACTGGATAAGGCTGTGATCCATTACTGAAACAAATATTGCAAGTGAACTTGATAGATCAGCTGTTTAGCTTGTTGCTTCCACTTCCCGAGCAGCTGCAGCTCTTCCCAAACTCAGTGTATTGATTTTCTGACAACAAATGTCACTGCAGTGAAATCATGATGAAGCAGAAGATAAGAAAGCAAGAGTGCCAGATCAGCAACACCAATTCCCACAACACCTTAGAAATAATAAGTGTTCAGGAAGCCAACTGTTCTTATAAAAATAAATAAATAAATAAAATATTTTTGGAAATACAGGGCAAAATCCTGCTTTCCTTTTTTGTCAAGGACTGTAGTTTACTAAATTCCTGCTAGAACCAGAAGTGGTCCTGTGACCCTAGAAGCTCCATATTAGGAAATTTGTAAACACAATCCCTGCTGCCAGGGCACAGACTGCTGTAAAACTGTATGCAAGAACAACAGCGAAACAATTGCCTGCCAGAGATGTTGCTAGGATGTGGCACAGTTCCAGCAGGTTGAGGCACGTACTGCTCTGCACTTGGCTGCAGAGCAAAGCCTGCAACTTACAGGGGCATCCAGGGCAAGATGAAGTGTCAGGCACTGAAGCAAGCCAAACCCCAGGAACAAGGCAAGGCTAAAGCTAAATTCAACACACCTGGAAGCAATTATTAGGTATTTCAATTCCATTTTAGGGTGAGGGAGGATACACTTCAAACACTGCTCAGCCTAATAGAAGGGAAGAAATGTTGTTACAATGCAACATGCTTTATTAAAACAAGATGATGCACCTATACAAAAAGTATATTTGCACCTCTTTACCTAGTCTCTCCTGTAAATCCATACTCTGTCATGCCATACCTCAGCTCCCAGCCCTAGTTCTCAGAAATTCATTTTGAGTCTGCTGCCTGATAATCTCTTGCCATTAGGTGTAAAAATCAAACTTATCTCCATTCTCATTTTTCAGATACTATGTCTTCAGTGGCCTGCTCGTGCACCACTTGTTCCCTAAATGGTTCACATTAGCATAGAAATGCTTCCTCTAAATTACCTTACTTCCTTTTTGTACTTAAGAGGGGTTTATGTGAAAATTAAATGTCTATGAGTTAAGACCATATTCTAATCCAAATGCAATAATACTTTTTACTGAGGATAGGTTTTTAAATTAAGAATATATTACATCAATAAACTAAATTTACCCCTGTGTATAACCATGTCCTGATCCATCTCTGGATCTGGACAACCAGATCACTGAGCAACCTCTTGTACCACTGGCCCTGCCCCTCCCTGAATGTGTTCATCACACAGACCAAGCCTGGATAGTTGCAATGCAAATATATGCACAATTAGCAGAATCGCTGGACCATTTAAAAAACTTTCTGAAAACACATTCTTACATGATTCACAGTATTTTTATGGCTTTTTTCCCCTCACAGCCATTGGCTCAAAAATCTTGATTATTCTCAGGAGAGAAACCAGGAGCTCTGGGGCACAGGCTCCCTAACAGGCACAGAGACCTGTAGGCTGCTCATGGCTGTTTTAAGTCCTAATTACCCCAATTTGGGATTGTCAGAAATCCCCAAGTGCAACATAACTATTCTACCCATCCTCACCACAACCTCCCTCTGCAGAGAAGCTTCACTTACAAAGAAATGTCACACACGAGCTCTGGGCTGCCTCTCCCAGGCCACACTGCCACTAGAAGAGCTCAGATTTTAAGGCTAAGTACATGAACAATGGAGGGAAATAGATCTGCATCTGTGATGTATCCAGTGGCCTGAAAAATAGAGTTCTGTACATACATAATGATGCCAGTGTGCTGTGTTTTTGTCACTACTACAATCCAGTAAAAGCCAGAGATACATTGCTTTCACTGAAGTACCAGAAAGCCAAGTCAGAAACAATAATAGCTTTGTATAATGAGGCATTTACTATTTGTGTTAGAATAACCATATGTCAAACAAACTTTTTAGACAATAATGTGGTCTACTGTGCCAAACATATTATCATCTCCTCACTACCACACTTGTTCATCAATCCCCAGAGTACCCAGCACAGCCTCGTACCAAGGGATGCTAGTACATTCTCTAATAGCCAGTGTGGTTACAGGAAATTTATTCACCATCTGGATATCTTGGAATACTCCCTCTTCTCCCTCCAAGGCCACCCATTTAACTTGGAAGCAGAATGCCCATCACCAGCAGCCTGCAAAGTGACCCCTTAACACAAGTCAGAGAAGAAGTAAGAAGAGTGGGATCTTGATTTAGCTTCAGTAACCTAATGCAGAAGGACTGCTGGGAACACAAAGTCTTAATTACAGAAGTACTAACTAAATAATTATGAGGGATTTTTTTAACACAAACCATTTTAAATGCATCATCTGCCTGTGCATTCAACTGCCCTTTCTCTAAAATTATGCTTAGATTTTTCATTTCTTCCATTTCGCCTTTGTGTGTTTTTAGGATCAACAGGGATAAACTCATCAGCTACCCAAAAGGCTGCTACATAATGCCTGTATACCTAAGGCAAGAAAATCCAAGGCTTCTAACCAGGGGTTACTGTGTATAGGGACGCACATCCATGGTGCTCAGAGCAGCCAACAGGACTCCAGCTGCAAGCCCACACACAAGCATTTTCTCAGCATCTCCTACACGTAAGTGCAGGAGATAAGTGAAAATAAGGAGCCATTACGAGTTGTTGTGGCAAGACCTGAAGCCTGCAGCAAGGAAAAGTCTATTGATTTCTTTATATGATTTCAGCAATCTAAGTATAGTTTACAGGCTGCACCGCAGTCAAAGCCAGCAATGGTGAAATGTTAAACTTCCAAATAATTCTTTGTTCAAATATACATGACAAAGATAAATGGCTGGGTACTAGTCAGAGCAAAGCACTTACCCAAATTATTAATTATGAAAGGCCTAATTAAACAACAGGGAGCCTGGTCACCATTCTGAATGCGACAGGACAAGGCAAAAGCTCACCTGTGCAGGAGGGATGAGAGGTCGGGAGAGCAATGTCCATTTCAGAAAGAAGACAAGAGAAACAGACACACTCTGCAATTCATCTGGGACTGCAGGCATGGGACAGGACCAGTAGATACCCTAAAGGACTCCACATTGATGGGTGTGATGTGCCACTCTCCAGAGCACACACAGGTGTGTGTGATGGGTGTGATGTGCCACACTCCAGAGCACACACAGGTGTGTGTGATGGGTGTGATGTGCCACACTCCAGAGCACACACAGGTGTGTGTG
>QUSF01000034.1:4297447-4406115 GCA_003676055.1 Chloebia gouldiae | reverse complement strand
TACTTAGCAGCGGCACGGCCGCCCGCCCGCCCCGCGCTTCTCCCGCGCCGCCATCGCCGAGCGGCCGCGGGCGCCGCCGCAGCGCAGCTCACGGCGGCCGCCGGGGCGAGGCGGAACCGCGCTGCGCTCCGCCCCACGGCGCGGGCGGCAGCGAGGGGCGGCAGCGAGGGGCGGGCGGGGGCTGCACCGCCCCGACGGAGCGCATCGCTCCCCGCCCCGCCCCCGCCGCGCCGGGAGAGCTCCGGTGCCGCCGCTACCGAGGGGCGGCCCCGATTGGCGGCGCCCGCCCCTCGCTCGCCATTGGCGGCCCCTCCGCCCGCTCCGCCCGGCCGCCTCCGGGGAGAGCCGGGACTGAGCGCGCCGGCACCGACCCCGGCCCCGGCCGGTCCCGCACCGCCGGAGGGCGGCGGGCGCTTCGGGGAGCCCCTCTCTGCTTTGCCGGGGCGCTTCCGTCAGCCCAACCCGGCGGGAGGCTCCTCACCGGGTACCCCTCGCACAGCGGAGCTGCGCCGGTAACGGGAAAAACAGAAGAGGGGGGAAAGATCCCTGAAAGGCCTGAGAGGATTCTGGAGCCAGCCCCGCCGCCCTTATCTTGGTTTGTGCCGAAACTCGGAGTTCTCAAAGGTTTTCCTAAACGTTAAAAAATCTTCGCACTGGATCTTCCTGGCAGAGCTCAGCACAAATCCATCCGCCCGCAGTTCTTCACAGTGCTTTTATAGCCGGTGCCCGGTCACCGGGCAGCCCGTTCGGTCGTGCAGTGGCCGGAGCGCGGCCCCGCTCCGGCCCCGCTAGCACCGAGCCGGCAGCGGGCCGGCGATGGGCCCCGAGACTCCCCGCCCCAGGTGGGAACGAAAACGGGCAGCGCTTTCTCCTGTGTCCTGGAGACTCAGCGCTCTAGGAAGGGCAGCGTAAGCAATGGTGCAGCTCCAGGCAGTACCGGTGCTTCAAAGATGACCACATCCCCAAAACGCCTAAAAAGGGCACGGAGTGGCGGGTCCCGCGGGGACAGCGCACTTGTGCGGCACAGGCTTCCCGACGGGCTTGCGGCAAAGCCCAGTGACTCTCACGGAATTGTCTCAGCGGTTCCCTCCGCGCCCGACCGAGCTCGGAGCACGCCGGGGCTGCTCACGAGTTACAGAAGCATTTGGCGGCTCTCTCCCGTCCATTGCTTTCTCTAGCCAGCAGTTCTTGCACTGGTGCAGCCTTTCCCACCACGCACAGATATACACGGCCCGTCTCCCCGGGCAGCTGGGAGCCTGGAGCTGCTGGGCGGCTGCCCCTGGCTCAGACCAATCCCTCCACAAACAAATGACACTGGGGAGATTTCCCTGGAACATTTATTAACAGCACGGATCTGACACTACAGCAAAAGCTTTTACACTCAGAAAACAGATAAAGCACAAATTCACCCAGTGTGTCTTGCCTGGTAGCACAGTATTTAAAAAAATGCAAGAAAACAGTACAAGAGGGTGAAGCAGCTGAATATGTTGAGCAATCTTCGTATCCCTTAACAAAACATTTCAACGCTCCTCCTACGTTTCCTGCAGGGATGTTAACAGCCAAGCTCCCTTTCTGGAAAAACTTCGAAGCCCCTTCCAGCCTCAAAGTGAAGGGTGAGCTCTGTAGGAGGGCTCCTCTCTCCGAGCCTCGTCAGGGCAGGGTGGCAGCGGGATGGGAGCAGGGAGCTCCCCGGGGTGCGACACCAGTGCCACCCTCAGCTGCGACACGGCCATCAAAGCACACCGGCCAGCTCAGAACCGTCCCGCGAGCTGCCAGCCACCCTGGCGGCAGTGTTTAAATGTCACCGTGACTTTGCATACAGGAGTAATTTGTTAATAGCAGACTATAAATAACCATTAAATATTCAAGAAAAAGTCTCGATTTCATCAAAGTGAGGGGGAAGGGGAAGGCATTTTTTTACCCTACAGTGCTCCAGAGGAAGTCTTTAAAGCCACATTGTGTACAGATTTGTATCTAGTTAGCAAAAGAAATGTGCAGTTTAAACCTGATGAACTTAAAACGATTGACTTGAAACACAGTATATAATGAAAAATAATAAAACTCTGGAGGATCTTGTAGCATAAAACTCTTGCAGTTATTTTATTCTTTAGTTCTAAGCCAAGAGTTCCTCACATAAAACAAGACTTTTGCTTTTTTATAAAGCTTCACATCAAATATTTATTTGGCTTTCTGTGTTTACTACAGCTGAAGTGACCATCACCTAGCTAAAGCAGAAATGTTTCTTTTTTATTCTGGAATGGTCTGTAGTAGCATCAATTAGCCTATATTAGATGATGAATGACAATGGCAGTACTGAGACACTGGAGTTCATAAAGCAATATCTCCCACCACTATTGTTCTGCAGCACTAATGCAATAAAGGACAGAGGCTACAGGGAGCAAAACCAATTCATAGCAGTGAAAAATCATTACAATACCATGAAGTTCAAATTAATCCCTTCTTTCCATTTCACTCCGTTGAAGAGAGATATGAAATTTTCTGAAAAAACCTACAATGCCAGCTCCAGTTCTCACAGCATTTAAAATTTAGCAAGTAACAAGTAAAGATAAGCAAACATGAACTGCAGGTATAATATCTGAAATGGTAAAACTAATCAGTAAACCCAAACATGAAAAGCTGTAATTGGATTCTTTCTGCACCTTCCCTGCTGCTACACAGTGGTTCCATCTCCCTGAATCAGCGAGTGCAGAAGAACTGAAAGCAAAGCTGCCTTCATCAAACTGCTCCAACTCAACGAGGGAAACATGAGGCCAGCAGCTCTTTAATTCGACCTACCTGCTGCTGAACAGAATCTTACTTTTAAAAAAGTAGGCATTTATGCTGTGCAGGAGGATCCAAGTACCCACACACAACACAACTGCAATCGATCATGTTCAGTGCAGCTGCTTTATCTGATCATCCCAGAAGTTTCAGACCTGGTAGTTAAGTTAGCACCTTGAATAACTCAGTATCAATGAATATTGAATAAATTTGTATGGAACAGAGTTATACAGACAACTTTCAATTCACAAGTTTGGAACTTTGGTTGGTTAGTTTTTTTTAAATCATTTGAACTGATTTAAATCATCTGTCGCAAAGTATTGGAAACATATATGGCAAAGAAACACAAAGTATAAAAAATGGTAAGAGGCACAGAAAGTGTGTGAAAGAGGAACATTCTGCAGATAAACAAATACAGTTCTTCACAAATATATTCAGGTACTTCAGTGTATATTTTCCACCCTCTATTTTACTTCATGTCAATGTATTTTAGGCTCACAAATTTTAGTATACTAGATCACCCATGTCAAATAATAAGAACTTTCCTTTCTTCAAAAACCAAAATTCATCATTCAAAAAGTAAAATTCAAAGACCCAGCACTTCTTTGTAGGCCAGCTTTACTTTTTGACAATTACATGTAGTTTGCTTTGAGGAGCAGATGAGAATGCTCCTTTTCCAGTGCAGATTGTTATACACTACTAAACTGAGATAGAAGTAGGGTGGCTGTAGTTACCTGCAGCCAGCAATGTGTAAAATGAGGGATAATACCTGCAATTAAAATGCCCCAATTTACAATATGAGGGAATTTTTTTCATTAAATACTTAGATATTTTATGTTACAGTTTAGTATTTTATATTTAGTAATTTTATGACTCTTACATTTAATATTTAGGCAACCCAAATCCTGACTAGCTGAATTTCTTCCTCCCTTAAAG
Source organism: Chloebia gouldiae (assembly GCA_003676055.1). NCBI lineage: Eukaryota > Metazoa > Chordata > Aves > Passeriformes > Passeridae > Chloebia > Chloebia gouldiae. Next base: position 4,402,398 of record QUSF01000034.1, on the reverse strand, counting down.
TGATACTGCCCCAGTCAGAATTCTCCAAGATCCTCCACCATGACATCCTTTCATTTAAGCAATAGGACTGAAAAATATTTCATCCTTACTGGAATACTTCCCAACATTCTATTTTTTCATGCTTTAAGATTTGCCTTTCTCATGTTCACAAGCACACAATGGGCATAAGGAGAAGTTTTTCCTAAAGTCAAACTTGAGCAAGATTTTATCTTTTAAAAGAAATTGAAATATGGATATTTATGCTATATATTTATGTTATAAACCTAGTGTGAGATACATTCTGGGTGCTGATTAAATAGTCCTGTATCTATCCTAACCTATTCAGGATACTACAGATCCTGAATTCCTCAAACATTGCCCAAAAGTAAGATTATTAAAACTAAAGCACAAATTACAGACCACAAAATGTGAACAGAATTTATATAAAATTTAGTAGCTCTCAAAACTTGGGAAACCTATCAATTTGTTTAAGACTGTATTTTAGTCTCACCATTGGAGATGGGTGAGAAGAATCTCTACAGTAGGATTTAGAATTGCAGGTGTTCATGTTTTGCACCTTCCTTTTAGTATTGTGCATATCTTAACAGCATATTCAACAAGTCAGGCAGCAGTGGCAGATGATTTCCCTCAAAATACACTTTTTTCCAATAATGATGAATCCTTCAGCAGCCATTCCATTAAGTGATAGCTGCTGCAATCTGCCTCCTAAAGTATCCATTTTCTCTTGGGTGTTCCTTCTGAACTGTGTGTGCAGAAGCAGCTGGCAGGGGCCAAAATTAAAGCAGCCACGCAAAAACCAGAAATACAAAGCCAAGTGTACAACCTGTCTGTAACAAGCTGTTCCCTGCCACCTCAGTTTCTCTTTCATGTTCACTTCCAGTTGCACAGGTGACATTTTCAATAAGCTACATTTCAATAAATATTTATAAATTTTTGTTTGTGCAGCTGAAGGAATTCCAGAACTTTACAAATGCCCTGGGGACACTGCAGTGTAGATTAGTCTCTACTTGACTTTTATTAAGATTAGAAATCTTTTTTTAGCTGTTGTGTAACTGGTTCAAGTTCTAAAGGAAATTAAGAGATTCTACTTTTATAGCCACATACCTTTAAAACAACAGGCAATGCACTGTTTGACATCAAAGCTTCCCAAACCTTTAGCAGTTCACACCTACGAGCTACCTCAGCCCCACACATCTGGGCATCTCTAAACTCCAAATCCATGACACAAACACCCTTCACCCCCAGGGCTTGGGGTGCCCAGGAGCCTTCAGCTGCTGAGGGCAGCCCTGTCCCTGGGTAATATCCCTGTCCCAGGGCTCTGCCTGGCACCCCACACCTCCTGCTGCACCGTCCCAGGGGCCACACTTGCCTCTCCTCACCCCAAGGGCAGCAGGCAGAAGCCACACAACAATGTTCCCTTGGATCTAAGCTCTCAGGTGATAGAGCAAAATAGGCAGTCCTCATTTGACTATGGATTGGACAAATTTAAATCCCAGGGAAGAGAGTTGCCAATCCTTGTCTAAAAATTCAAACACAGAGCTTTGGGCAAAAGAGTGAGAATTCAGTTTCTATCATAAGTAACATACATTGTGCTATATATGACTGTCTAGGAAGGTTCTTGAAATTAATCCATTGCATCTCTTCAATGGATTTATGTTACTCTTCCAAACTCATAGTAATATAAATCATGTGCTAATTTCTCTTGAAAATCCCAAGGATTTGAGAAGAAGGGACTCTATCTGTAGCATTTTCATATTTCTACTCCACACCACAGTGAAGACTTCCTGCAGGCTGGCATGAAAGATGAGTTTTCCTCTGGTGAAACTGCCTAGAAATCAGGCTTTATTACAAACTTACCTTCTTTCTTTCTTGCTCTCTATTTATTTATTTAGTATAAATATCTTGTGCAAAATCAGAGGATGAGAACCTCCAGCCCCGCAGTTCATATAAGGGTCAGAATCCAATCCCAGTCTCATGTCTAAAAGTTCTAAAATTATTTTCCAGAATTTGCCCAAAGCAGAAGTCTCCATTCAGTTAATCAGCAGGCTGTTCTTTTCTCATAGCACAGGGAAGATAACCTGAAATGCCAGGGAAAAAAAAATCACCAGCAATCCAAGAGATGCAGACTTCATGATGAAAATGCCCAGTGCCAGCTGCAGTGCCTCTTTACCGTAGTAACTTCAGAGGATTCACTCTACTTTCCTGAGTTTCTGTTTGCAACAATGTGGTCAGCATTTGCTCTAGCAGAATCTAGCAGGTGAAAACATTTGGCTAAATCATTCCTGAAACACCAGAGCCATACCTCTTTAACACGGCTCAAAAAAGATGAAAACTGGTTTCTACTCCCAGTGATGGCTTTGATGATGATTCTGATTTCTGGTAATGATCCTGGAAGTTCAATCCTGGGCACAGGCTGTGCCATCTTCCATAAATTCAAACTGTATGCATCAATTCCACCCTCCTCTTCCCACGCCAGCTAAATTTTAAAAAAAGAACAATTTGTCATACAGAATTAAGAAATTCTGCCGGGTTAAATCTGTGAAAGATTTCTGAGAGCTTTACACAGACCTCATGCTTACCGTTTCTCCTTGCTTACCTCTCTATAAGTATAGTTACCATACACAAGCTCTAATCTCAGACCTAGGTCCAGCCTCAGGAGGCCAAGATTCAGGAAACACATTCTACACTTGCTTGCAGGCAGCCTCTTAACAAGATCTTGAAGAGTCAAACTGATGGTTTGTACTTAAGACCAACAGCTACAGCAAGTTCCCCAGTCAACACAAGAGTAAAAATAGAGCGAGGTCCAGGGATATCAAAACATCCCGTGTTTAAGAACTCCAAGCTCTAAGCAGAGATCTCAGTAACTGGGATTTGTAAATCTATCCCAAAGGAATACTCTGGGCTCTAACATCAAGAGTTCACATCCCAGCCTTTCCCATCTTGTGGGGGCATCTGAGGTCTCTTTCCTCTTTTTCATCTTCCACAGATCTTGCAGAACCTAAATTATCTTGGAGGCATTTGCTCCTTTCAGGCTTGAGTGCTGTGTTCAAGTATCCCTGGAGCAAAGGGGAGAAGGAGAGAGGCACAGCCTGTAACAGCTCATGGCTGCTAAGGGATGGCCCCAGTTCTGCACATCCTTCCTGCCCTGCACCTCATCCTGTGGGCCTGCCCACCCTGTGCCCACTCACCCCTTCCACAAGGCAAGCTGTCAAACGAGGCAGCAGGAAGGACAGGAGAGAACAGGGAAGGCTGGAACAGGACCTGTCCCCAGAGCAGCACCAAGGTGTGACACTGGCCCTGCTGCAGCACTCAAGGTGCCACTACAGCACCAGCTGGCTCCTCACACCCCCTGCCCTCCTGCAAACCACTGCCAGTGCTGACAAGCTGCTCATCATCTCCCTGTCCCAGCAGCAGTCCCTAGTGGGAGCTTCCTTTGTTCCAGGGAGATTTATACAGACAACTAGAGTGAGCAGCCCATGGCTCATTAATGAGTTAGAGGAGCACAGAGGTCACTGTTGGCAGAGGAAGGGCAGCAGCCATTAGGGCTGGACAACACGGGCAGAACAGCATCGAGCAGCAGAAGAGCTGCTGAGGCCAAGGAACTGTTCAGGAGTAACAGGCACGAACACTGCTCTCTTCCAGGTTAAAAATAAAACCATTTCTGCCCATCAGCATACTGACAATTTTATTGTTGCCATGTCAATTGGAAAAATCTTCTCTACACAATACAAACCCAAAAGCAAGTAAGACAAAAAAGTCCATGTGAAACTACCATTTCCTCTTTGAATAACCACAAACAGAAAACTTTCCAGCTTATGACAGAGTTACACTGTAGAACATCCCAGCACAAGACCAGACATCAGAAGTGGCAAATGACACAGGCTCACCCATGAAAGCCAACAGTGTACGGACAGAAGCAAGTGGAGGAAAAAACAATAAGCAATTGTTTAAGACTTCTGTATCCTACAAGGGAAAAATATATGGACAAAATTAAATTAGCATTTTTTAGTTGTTATCCTTACAAGAGTGGCTTACAAACTGAGGAGTAGCAACTCCAGCAGTAGCAAGAAGCAGCAAAGTAATGGAAGTATTGCAACAGCACATGAAGCAATGAGAAAAAGAAATTTTAAAATACCACTATGAGGTATTTTAATAAAATTACCTCAGCAGCCATATTCAGAAAACTGATAAAATTTTCAGATTGACAATATTATGTTTGCAATTTGATAAATCTCAGTTTACTGAGTAGCTTAATTGATACTGAACAGTGCCTGACTTTAAGAGAAGATAATTAAAATTCTCATCTAGGTTATGCCACTGTTGCTGTCTTCTCCTCTAGAATATTCACCTTAAGTATTCAGAGTAGACAAAGAATAGCTGAAAACCTTCCCACCCCAAACTCTTACAAACATACAAAAGTGCAGCAAGCTACCTATCTAAAAACTACCAAGTTCAGACCTTAGTCAATCTGTAGAAATACAGCATTGCTTTGCATTTTTATTCAAAGCATTAACTCCACTGAAGCACTGTCAATGCCTGTGGAGGAAAACCCCACAAGCAAGCTGTCTCAAGAGATTAAAGTCAGAGCAGATTTGCCATTTGTGGCTCAGCTTGCTTTTCTCATTCAAAGACTCTGGTTTTTAAGGTGTTACATGAGCTCTTTGCTCTCATGTCACCGGGACAGATGAACCCACACCAGGGATAGCTGCAATTCTAAATACATCCTTTGGGAAATACTTTGTTACCCCGGTTTCCAAGTGGTTGTTTACTCTTACACTTCAAAACCTGCAAAGAGGAGGTGGGAAGGACCACATGCACATGTACAGTGTCTGAATAACCTGACACTGACATTCAGAAACCAACTCTTCCTGAAAGAGTATTACAAAAAATACACACAGCTGTTGCACAGAGAAGTCAAAGGAAGTCAGAGTTTAAAAAAAGGCAGTTCAGAGACAAACACTTCTGTAACAGGGAAGATTTTAAGTGTTGCAAGGAGGCTCTATGTACCGTGTAGCTTTCTGCAGCAGCACAGGGCCCGCAGGTCAGCACCGAGCCCGAGCAAGCCCCGTGCAGACCCTCCTGGGGCCAGGGCTGGCTCCAAGCAGACACAGCTGCGTCCCTTGAAGGCCTTCCCCTAAGCGTGGGGATGTCCATGAGTGCAGGGCAAGTTCACCAAGCTCATCAGAACAGCAGTGTCCAGCACAGATGTGGGAACACAGCCGGGACATTCCCTTCCCAAGGACACCCCACTCTGTTCCAGCTGCACGGGGGCTCTCAGCCAGGCTAGAACTGGGCTGTACAAGCTACACTGCTCTGCTTTGGACAAGCCTAAACACTGCAGCGTGAACATTTCCCTCTGGTTTCCCTAAGGCAGGGCAGACCTGTTACCCACTTGTGTCTCCAGCCCTCCCAAAGTGAAGAGCTGGACACTCACACACTGAGGGCTCTCAGAGGATAATGGGCTCCCTCTTCCTCTACAACCACAGAAACCATCGGGAGACACAGGACCACACCTCCTCAGGACAGGACTTTATTTCACAAGGCTTCGTCTGAATGCCACTCCTGAATCCCAGATCAGTTATTTACATTACCCACTCAGCACTTCACCCCAAAATGCTGCAGAAACACAAGTCACATAGTAATGGCACACAGCAACCGTACTTTGTCACTGCAACGTGACCTAAAGAAAAAGTAATTTCATAAGCAGCCTGATTTTAAGTCTTCAATAATACTTTGCATCTTTTACAAAATATTTCTTAGCAGATGCCACCCTTTTCCCGCTTCTTATAGCCAAGCTATAAACAAAAGCACAAAAGCAGGAGGAAATTAAGATTAATTAGGATCAAAAGATGCTCTTTTCTACAGGGCAAAAAAACCCCAGGTGATCCAGTAAAAGATAGAGATTCTTAATTGCTCTTAAGAGACTATTGGGTAAGATCAGCTGTTTTAGAGCCCAGGACATGAAGCAAAGAACAAGAGGTATGGCAATAGTATTTAGAGAACAGATACAAAAAAAGGCATTGCATAATAGAGTTACAAAATAATAATAACCTGATACATAATAGAGAGTTACAAAATAAACCCTAATGGGTGTGCTCCTTTAGCTCGCTTGCTACTTGGCTTAAGCTTTCTATAATCACTGATGAGAATTTTGTAAAAGCTGAAATGAAAATTAATTATTGAAAAGTACCTGAAATGCAAAGTGATTTTCTACCCTGAGGGTTTTTAGCTATTAAATGATATATACAATTGATTCTACAGATAAAATACTCCTGTGGCAAAGGATCTTTAGTCCCACTTGACCCAGAACACTGACATTTATCACTCCTCCATTTATAAACAGCTACAAGATAAAAGTAATGAAGAAGTTAATTGGATCTGAAGCGATCATCTTCCCACTGCACAGTTAGGATTCTCCCTGTCCCCAGCTGATTTTAGTACCTACTTTTCTCTCTAGAAAGCCTCATCTGGTCTGTGCCAGGTATAAATACACAGCATTTAAGAAAATATATTAATTGGTTTACAATAGTCTAGCAACCAAAATCTCTGCTGAATCCTATCCTGAAACACCTAATGTTACAGGGAGAAAAAAATACAAAAAATAAACTCTGCATATTTCTAAAACAGTTTCTTTATAATGTATTACAAACAGATAAAAGGTGTATTCTTTTCTCATTACCAAAGCATCTATTCAATATTCCTTCTAGAAAAGTCTTTACAGTATGCATGCAGTCTTCATATTTTCAGTGTTCCAGATCACTGCAGAGCTCTCATTAGCAAAGAGAATTCTTCACTCAATTCTCACACACGCAACAATTTATAAAATCATATAATAATGTCTCTCATCAGGAAAAAAAGAGAGAAAATATACTTTTTTTGGTAAGACCTTTTAGATCCTGCTTCTGGAGGCGCAGCCAGTGAGGCTATTTACATGTCCAACAAGTTTTCCCCAACACATTTACAAATTTCTGTGTGAAGCCTGTGGACACACCAATGTACCAGCAGTGTAACAGCAGGCCATTATCCAGCACTCTGTGCCTGCAGCTAAGCACAGCTTTGGCTTTTATACAGTTCACAAGAGGCTAGATCCCTTTTGATTTTATATTTTTATTTCCATCTCCCCACACCTCCACGTATAAACACTGAAACCTCCCCGTTTCTCGTTCCACCCCCTCTCCCACCCACAGAAAGGTTGCATGGTGAAGTGATGCAATTTAAAGCCACATCAATGCCGAACACACAGAACAGGTTTGGAGAAACGAAAGCCTTCAACATGAAAAAACGAAGTAAAACAGCCTCTTGAATCGAAAGTATTAATAAATATGTAGTAAAATTTAATTTTTTCCATCTTGAAGAATTTTCACAGAGAAATAAATTCAGTAAAATAAAGTAAAAGCTGTCCTTTTGCAAGAAAAATAAGTTTTAGAAAACAAGAGTGTACTGAAGGCTGCAATTATTGTATCTACATGTAAGAAATCACAGAGCCCCAGGCCTGCTGTCCTTTAGTGCTCCCCATGTGTGCACAAAGGTGGCTTGTTACTGAGACATCACCCAAGTGCTACACACACGCCCCCAGAGGATGTGTCTTTGCAGAGGCCCTTTTGTAAAAACGAACAAAAACATTACAGTGGTGTTATAAATATTTCCTGTGATTAAAATGCAGACATAGGAAAGCAAAGATTTACCTGTAAAGCTTATCAGGGTAGGTACCACACTCCTCTTACAGTAAAATCTCAGAGCAGGAAAGAAAGCCCATCCACTGGATTCTGAAGGTGCCTGTATCTGGACAGTCAAAGCAGTGAGAACAGAGCAGAGCCACCTGCACTGAAGCATCCAGCACAGCAGTCTGCCTGAAATACACAGTACTGTCAAACACACTCTGCACTCCCTTTGGGATCTTCATCACCAGGGTGGCAAGAAAACAACATCTCCATTTTCTGTTCAGATTTTATTTGAAATCTAATTCAAATTGTCAAAGCTACAAAAAGGGAGAACATCTGGGTTATTTCTGCTATGTCACAACATTCTAAAAACAAAATATCACTACTGCCAGCAGATCAGTTACACACATTTCTGATGGAACTTCTAAACACAAAATGTTTTCTTTTGGGAAATAGTCACAATGAAGATATTTTGTACAATATAAAACAATGACAGGTCTACAGATGCCAATACTCATGAGTATACACGTGCATTCACAAAAAAAAATCAGGAATGCTTTTTTGTTTTTAAACAGACTGTTCAGGCACAAAACAAAACCGCATTTCCAGTAAGTGACAGCATAATAAAAAATATTAACATTGTCAGTGTTTGCTTTTCTTTGACTTCTTGTGAGATCTGTGAGGAGAACGGGACTGAGACCTGGATTTTTTCCCTGACTTTTTGGGGGATCTGGATCGTGATCTTCTTGATCTTTTGGGTGTCCTGGAGCCAGATGGCGACCTTCCAAAAAAAAAAAAAAGTCAAATATTAATAGAGAAAAGCATCTTTTCCTGAAGTTATTTGTATTCATTTATTAAGCCAAATGAGGTAGATAACAATTTCATTAATAACAAAAGTAACAGGATGATATCTTGCATTTGAGAAAAATGCCATTTTTGCATTATAGGGTTTTGAGAGTATTTTGGGCTTAACTTCAGTGCTTAGAACTCTCATGAAAAATAACACGCACTCATGTCCTTAAACCCACATCAGGAATTCACACCCTTTCACATAAGTCTCAACCAGCTTGGCTCTTGTATGAATTGCAGCCTATGTCCATGCAGAAATGAAAAACTATGTTCAATTGTGTTATGGTGAAATACTTTTAATTCTCATCAAGCATATTCAGATTGTAATGCAGCCCCACAGAAAAAGAAGGGACACTGAATAAATTTACTGTCACCTAACCCACACCTAACACACTGATCTAAGACAATGAAACCTGAATGAGCATCATATTAACTCTAAAAAAGAAATCTCAACTACTTTTCTACTTTTATTTTAGATCCTTATTTATATAGGCACAAGAATACTGTGGTTATGTGCTATGATTTTTTTCAACACCATCAAAAGAGTAAGTATCAGTAAGATATTCTATACCTCCAGAAGTGGAAGGTGAACTTTCAAGTTGCAGCAGCATTAGCAGAATAATAAAATTTCACCTCAAGTTTAACATTAACTAAAGACAAATATTTGTGTCAGTGGAGGTTAGGAAATACCTAGTTTGGAAACAAAACCCTGTAAGCAGTATCCAACTATTTTTCCCTTAAAAAACAATCTGTGGGAGTGGTGAACTTCATGTAAGCTAATCATGAGTGAAAGGCTGCATGGTCATTAATTTGAGAAGTACTAGAGAAGGGCTACAGAAATTTTAGGGCAACAGAAGACTTAGCCTTTGAAAATAAAAAGGTAAGAAAGCAGCAAGGTGCTTTAGTTTAAAGCCGCATTTCTTAAAATCACCAGTAAACAGGTAAACAAAACCACAGCAGAGCCGAGTCTGGAGCTGATTATCAGGGCAGGAGGCTGTGAACACTTCCAACCCCAGTGCTCAAAGGTATTAAGGAGGAACACGCACTACAGAGTACCATGAGAGACCCGGGTACCAAATGTGCTCTGCTGAAACACTCCCCGGCCCCCAAACCCCAGCCAAACACACGCAGCAGCTTCCTGAAACAGAGAAGATACCAGCTCACCTTTTGCCCTTTTTACTGACATCTCTGGGAGAGTCTTTGTGTGAGGAGCGGGAGCGGGAGCTCTCCTTGTGGGAGCGCTCGGAGCGCTCGGATTTGGGCGAGGGCGACTTGGCCCGGCGGCTGCCGCTGCTGCGGGACGGGCTGGGGGAAGCGCTGTGCCGCCTTTTCCTGCCACGGGCAGCCACGCACACGGGAGGGAGAACACACAGTCAGAACAGCTGCTCCTCTCTGCAGGCATTTGCTTTAGCCAGTGTCATGTCAGTTACTCGGAAGTAATTAAAGTATTGTAGGCTTTTTATTATTAAAACAAAAAAACAAGATTCACGCGTGCAACAGATTTTCTCTGCTTGAAAAAAACTAAGGCCTGTGAGTCATTTGGTAATAAGGGTGGTAGAATGGTAAACACATTCTGTCACAGCTCCCTGGAAAGCAAGGCCTTTTACCATAGCTACACTCAGAAGCACAGCAGAGTTTGGCTATGCAAGCATCAGAAGATCAGTGTCCAATGAGCTACCCCAATGCCAGCTGTTCAGGATCTCACCCTGAGAGGAGTACCACTGAAACCACAGCATATCATTTGTGGCCTGTCCTCCACAGTGCTCTGACTGAGGCACTGCAGGCAGTTCTCTGCTCCAAGACAGTTAACCCTGTTTGCACCTTTTAATCATTTCACCAGGCTTTCCCAGGGCATAAATGAGCCAAAGGGCAACTTTGTTCAAAGGGAAGCGGTACCTCACTTGGGGCAGGGTAAAAACAACAATTCCTTTAACATTTTGGAGAGTGTTTTAGTTGCCAAAGCGTGGGTTTTGTTTTTTGTTTTGTTGGGTGGTTCTGTGTTTTTCTTTTAAAATCAGATGTGTGATGCAAGATAATTTCAAGGCTGCCACTGCCTGCAAAGATACTGTGAGGGTTTTCCTCCCATCCACTTTAGTCCAAGGAGAGCCATACCTCTCTTTTCGTGTTGGTGTACATTCCTCTTTTTCCTTCTTATCTTTGGACCTGGTCTCAGACTTTTCCTTGTCCTTTTTGTCTCGGTCCCGTTCTCTTTCCATCTCTTTTTCCTTTTCCTAGATTATTAGAAGCATAATGATTTCAGATAAGGTGTGATTAATTATTAGAGGCAATCAAGCTAGTGACAAAAAGCAAAAAAGCAGTGAGCACTGATGGAACACAGCACAAGATCTGAACTAATGGTCACACCCTCCCAGCTCTTCAGGCCTTTCCTCCTGCCTGAGACACAGCACAAACATTTACTGTAACACAAACTAACCAAAGCATGAGGGATATCACCCTGTGTGAGAAAACCTGGGTATCTAACTGGAAATTAGTCTTCAATGTAACAAATTTCAGGGAAATATTACAGCTGTAATACATTTTCTAAACTAAATTAAACGGGAAGAATACCAGGAACCTCCTTCTACTTTAAATATGTGCAGTCATTCTGATTAATCCATCTGAAAATCTATACACTCTCATAACTGGAAGTTATCAAAGACAAAACAAAAATACAAACAAGATTCTGCAATAACATCTACTCTGTCAAAACCAAGCAACTATAGTCCATTTATAGGTATCAACAGGACCATTTTGAAAAAAATATATACTCTGAGCACAGTCTGTCTATCAAACAGAAAATTAACTATACAAAAATAAACCTTATCAGCAAGTCTGAACACAGAGATCAAGTGCTGTGGGTTTTAGTACTAATCATTCATTTAAAAAAAACAATTCCATGGCAAAAAATAAACAGATATTCCCTGCATACCCCATAAAGAAGATAAAGAAGGGGTGATTTACCTAAATGGAAGAAAGTAGGGATGGTGGGAAAAAAAAAAGAAAAAAAAAAAAGAAAAACAGTAGAAGTCAGGGAGGTAACCTAAGTGCAGGAAATACCAGGACATTTATCCTTATCTAGTCTCACGTTCTTTTTACAAGTAAAGCTTAGCAGTAAAACCTTCAGGTGTCCTTATCCTTACACCTATTCTTACAAAATTATGTCAGTTATCTCTAAAATCACTGCCCTGTCAAGATGTGCCAGGTTTATTTGACAGCATAACTACATATTTCATCTTGATAAATACGAATAAATAGTATTTTGAATAGTTCTGAGATTCTAGTTGCTAAACAATATACAATGCTGCCAGGAAATTACTCTTGGAAAGCTTATTGTAAATTTGATAAAAAAGAGCAACCAGCCACCAAGTTCATGGGAAATGTAATCAGGATCAGTATTACATTACTGTAACAAAAACTAACTTCATTATGGCATTAAAGCAAAAGATGTAGTTATTCTATTAACAGTTGCTATTGTTTTAAAGAATGGTTATAAATATCATTAAATATTTCTTTCTTTCTTGGAATTGAAAGAGACAATTAAAAATCCAAAATACTCTGAGCTGGTTGAACTAATTCAACACAAGACATCTAAAATTTTATCAGGACTGTTATTATCAATTTCTGTTTGTTTAAGCTACTGTCTCACTAAGCATTCTGTGCTTACTGTACAAATAATTTCTTTTATAGAAAACACCAAGAAAGTGGAAATTTTTACAATACAACTACATTTAGAAAGAAAATTATAAAAGCCTTATAAAGTCTGAACTGCAAACATCAACCTGCATTGCGTTCACCTCCTTCAGGGATCTGTTTACCTAATTTTTAAAAGTCTGTTTCTTCAAGGTACTATGAATTAGTCAGATATTTAGTACCAAATAATGCAAATAACAAGTGACACAAAAACCTCTGGTGGAAACTTATTTGTATTTAGCTACCAAAGAACTGCATAGATAACTAAGTCCATCAATGATCTGTCAGGCTGTAAAACCAGATGAGAAAAGCAACTGTCATTTATCATCCCTCACTATATGCAATGTCCAAAGAGGTTGTTTTTTCATTATGTTTCAAAGGTTTGAGATCACATCATATCACATATAAGATGTTAACTTTCAAAATCACTCTGACTTCATAGTCCAGAGAGGTCTTGTAAAAATGGTCATGGTACAGAATTAGTCACATTTGAGTGAATGGATAAGTTGGAATTATTCAGGAAGCTTAGACGCTGGAGAATCAGAAACAGATTTGCTGCTTAAAACTATTTTCTCCCTTCCTTGGGAAGCCTTTAGTGCAGCACATCAATTACTAAAAGCAAAATGTGAAGTCTGATGAACATCTTCAATTGAGAGCTGTCCCTTTCCTCTCCCACACCTAACACTTTGCTTCATGCAGGAGATGCAGGAGTGGTCTCTAAGGTTTCTATATAGGCTGCGATATCCAGCTGTGCAGTGGGAAACACTACAGGACTTGGATTAAAAAAGGACATTGTATTCTGCAGAGAGCACTGGGATTTGCACATGCAGATTGATATTACAGCAGTATTTTAACAAGAACCATGTGTTGTTATGTTTAAAGGCACCTTACATTCAATAAACTCAATAGAAGCCTATCACAGAATCAGAGGCAAACATAAAGAACAGTTCTTACCCTCTGGAGCAGCTTGTCTCTATAGTGTTCAACCTGTTCCTGAAAACTCTGGCCTGGCTTCTTGGGTCTTTTCCCAGACTCTAACTCATCCTGAAACTTCATCACCTTAAGCTGTGAAAATAATACTGACCATTAGATTATTAGATTTATTATTATCCAGTTGGGCATGTGGCTGAAAATGATATTTCCATTACATATCATCTGTATTCTTCATTCCTTCTATACAAGCTTGTGCACAGAGACAGTAAATTTATTTAAACTGCATCAAAGTAACAAAACCACACACTCATCTGCAGGCACCTGCAGTTGTTTACAGACATGGTGAGAACTAAAAATAGAGGGATTTTTTTTCTGTTATTCTACTAAATTCTGTTCCCATCATTAGTACACTGCACCCTTGTATTTCTTGGGTCATTATCTGCTTTTTTTTTCTCTTTCAAAATGAAATCATTTACTGCAGGTGTCAATATAGTCTTTCAACTTCTCTTGTCTACTTCAAAGTTTCCTTTGGAAACTTTTTTTCCATTTAACCCTGAATGTTAAAATCAAATGACTGACATAATTAGGACATAAAACAATGCACCTCCTCTTCAGGGTTGTCTGCACAGAGTGGCTGATTTGAAAGAACTGATTTTTACTAACATAATACTTTTTCATGTGCTAACAAGCTTAGCAACTGAATTCAGTTCCCAAGTGCTGCTAAATGTAACACTCAATTTGCTGCAGTATCCCTGACAGAGTCACAAAGTTAAGCAAATGTCAGAATTTCTCCATGTGTTTGGTTTTTTTTTGGTGGGTTGTTTTAGTTTTGGTTTGTTTGGGGTTTTTTGGGGTTTTTTTGTCTAGATGAACTAAAACCTTCTCCAAATTAATTCACATCGTGAAATTTCACTCACATATTGTATCATTTGTCAATTCTTTCTTCCTAGTGACAAGTCCTTGAACAAACAATCATTCAATTTTTTTGGAGGAGAAGGTGTCTCTTTTTTGGGGAAGGAGGGAAGAGCTTGGTAATAATGCAGGTTGTATTTGTCAGCTCTCTTCCAAATGTTCATGCTCTGACCCTCCTGCACATCCTGTTCCAACACCAACATTCCATATATGAGTAGATTTTTTCAGCGCTCGAGCTTTTATTTTTAGCAAACACATAAAGTTGTTTTCTCTTTAAAAATAATTCATTCTTCCACACTGAAAGCACACCAAGGAAAAGACTCTGAAACTGTGTCCATTTTGATTAACTGAAAGGATTCTTATTCTCCAGGTCCTCAATTCCCTAATATGAAGTCGTCACAAAATCAAACTCTACACGTTTTTTCTTCCCTCTCAAAAATCCAGCAGACTGAATCTAATCAGCCCTTCCAATTACTGACAGAAAGAAAAGGTATCACAAACTGATCATGAGTATGTTAAGAAACATAAAACCCAAGCAAAGATAACAGCATTTTGAACAAGATCCCCTTTCCCTTCAGTTACAGAGCTTATGCTAACACCAGATTTTTCATTTTAGTCTCAAATATAAGAGAACAACTTGCTTTGGGGGAAAAAGAAATAAAATAAAATTTTAAAAAAGCACTGTTATCTCATACCACAGTAATCTTGTGTCAATTGTTCTGCTTTCCTCCCCCACTTTCAGAGCCTGCTCTACCTGCAGTTGAGCATTTTTTCTGACAATTCAGCCAGTGGAAAACTGTCATCATCATTTGTCACATACCATCTCCTATAAAGGCATGTTTTTCTTCCCCCACTTCAAAAGCAGAATTTCAAAGGCAGAAATACCTTTTGGAACCATACACAGTGTCACTGTTCTGCTAAGGAATCAGGATAGCATTCCCTACCATCACATAAACTCCAAGGCCAGCATCTGCTCAGCACTTCAGTAAACCACAGAGGAGGAGTACAGGGGAGGCTTAGCTGACCCAGGAAGCCTCTTGGGCTCTCATGGCATGAATATGCCCATAAACTTTGTTTTCCCAACTAAATAATCCATATAATTTAAAAAACAAACCAAAACCAAAACCAACAAAAGTCCACAAAAACCCTCCATCCTCATGCGTTTCTTTATATTGTTAGCCACAAAGCTATGACAGTCTCTGTTTAATCATATTCTGAAAGCAAGGAAGCCTAAGTCTATAGCCCAAGGTAACCTGAGATGAAAATAAACTAGGAATCCAAACATCAGGCTTCATCTGATTCAATAAGCTAAATGAATAAAAAAAAAAAAAAAAAGCTGACATGCATGGCATACAAGCCACTGCTGGCAGGAAGTTTCAAATGGCACGAGGAATTATTTGCATCAGCTCCTCCAGAAACTGTGGGTGGAGTGGGGGGCTGAAGGTGGTCATTAGCAATTGCCTTGAAAAGAGAGAAATTAGGAAAGGCTACACTGTGGTAACATCTCACTCAACACCTCCCCAGACACCAGCTATGGCAGGATTATGGTGTATCCTGAGACAGCTATGGTCTTTTACAGACCACCATAGATGGATTTCTCTTCCACACAATTGCTGTATCTCCCTTTGAACCCATGCAAACTAACTCCTTTTAAAAGATGCAGTGGGCAATGAGTCCGCCCCCGGCAAGGTGACTCAGTGTTACAAACTGCTGAGATGGTATCAACAGCTCACTACAGAAAGACCCGGCTCTTCCAGCCACTCCTGCACGCCAAGCACAGGGTTCCCCTTCCACCCTCCCCTTGCACCAACTGCAGTGTTTGGCTGAGCCTTCCATACATCAGAAGCTCACCCTTGTTATGTGTAGTAAACATAATTTGTGCCATTCCTTGTATGAAATATGTAATATTGGATACTTGTTAGACTATGCTCATTTGTATTAGAAGCCTCCCCACCCTCGCAGGCGAGACACTGTTGTATATTAGAACCTGGCCAGATGGGCCATGTCTGGAGAGATCCGGGGCTGATCATGGCGTGAACAACCCGAGATGGCTATCATGGAAATCCTCGGGCAGATACATGTGAATGAAGCCTTCCCGTAAATGTCATCAGGGGATTCAACAACTCAGAACAATTCAGTGTCCATTCTCATCACCAAGAAAGAAAATCTCATTAACATATGGACTCTGAATGGAAGAAAAGACTGACTGCCGAAATCTTGGCCTCAGGTGGAATTTTCCCTATAAAATCCACTTGTGCCAGGATGGAGGTGTGTGGGCAGAGGAAAACCTCTGCTGAGGCTGACCTCGTTGTTGCACACCCAGAGCCGACCCCGGGCTCGGCTCTGTTCTTTCCTTGTGGCTGGCTAGATAGAAATTGATTGTAAAATAAATATTTTATGTTTTTCATTTTTAATTTGGCTGGACAAATTTTCATTTATAACACCCTCCTTCCCAGGTCATTTTTCCCACCCTTAGTGAGATGTATTAGGTCAGGGGAAAACCAGAAAGTGCCAGAGCTCACAGGATCAGGTGTCTCCTCACGCAGCAGAGGTGAGCAATCAGATCAGTTCATGCTACACCTTCATGTATACAGGCATTTGCTATTAGTTCTCATCCATCACCACTGTAAGAAAGTTCCAAAGGCCACAAAAGAATTCTCTAAAAAATCTGACCATTCAGAATTACTATTTGAACTTAGATGCTTGATTATGTCCATTCACCATTTCACTGCTGAACATACACTGAGCATAGTGAACACTCTTCTCATGATCTCTTCATGCAGAGTACAGGATGCTCATACTCCTATCACACAGTTCAAGATGCTCTCCCAGGAGAGAAAGATCCTTAATACTTAGGCTTAAATCTGCTTAAGCATCTATTTGATGAATTTTGTAAGCATTTCACTTTGTAAACCTGCATTAAGAATGAACTAATATATCCTCATTACATTGGTTATTCTTTAACCATTCCTGTTCAACAGATAAGAACTGGTAAGCCTGTTCATTTTCAGGAATAAATACATAAACTTTTATCTGGACAATCCCCAAAGTCAGTAATACGCATGATAAAATGGAATGGGAAAATCTTTCAAATCCCTGTGCCAAAACTTTGCAATACTAATTCCTTAGAGAAAGCAGCCTTCCAGAGCAGAGTTCCCAGTTCAGAGACTGCAACACAGAAGTGTCAGGTACCACTGGAGCTGCTGTGAGCAATCCCAACTTAATGCTCCAGTGCAGGATCACATTTCTCACTGATGAGGAGCTCCTTCCCATGAGCTCAAGACAAACACTCCACAGCAACCTCTTGTCTTTTGGTTCTCATCTGCAGACTTCCTCCCTGTCTCCTGGAAGCCATCTGAGGAATGTTTAAAGGGTTCAGCCTTAGCTAGAAGCTGAGCCCTTGATTACAGCCTTGATTACAGCCCACCCAGAAAGCAAGCAAGCCAAAGGAAAGGGTAACATTTTGTTACCATGGCTCAGGGAAACCAGACTGATGCAAACCAAAGCTCTGGTTTTCCCATTTAGACACCAACCAGATGTGCTGTCTGTAGCTTCCCTCACTTCAAACCAATCTGCTCCCAAAAACTGTCCTTTGTTTTCAAATCTGCTGGTGCTGAGTCCATGCACAGGGTCTTCAGTGCAAAAAGGCTTTTTCACAAGAGGTTACTCCACAGTTACACAGCCTCTGAACTTAAAAGTGGCCATGTCCAAACATAACTAATTGGAGATAAATTAGCTGCATGTTACATATTAGGATGGACTAAGAAGCTAATCACTACACACTTGATGAAAGATAGGAATTTCTGCTTGGTAAGTAACATAAGCACTCCAATGCAGACTGATTAGAGACAGGACAGACATCCAAACAGAGCAAAGTGTTTTGGTTTTCTTTAGAATAGTCTTGCCCCAGTAATGGATGTCACAAGTCCTAGATTTTGCCAGAAGTAGAGCAAAATATTTCTTTGAAAGCTTGATTTTCCCACCATGTCTATGAGTAGTGGAATTTCTGCAGCTACAGTGTTATCAACAACAGATAGAAGACATACTGATATACACAGGTAAAGTCTCTCTTCTGCCACAGAGCCCTCTGGCCTGCTCCATCACACTCACAGGTTGCCACGTGTCCTGGAGCTAAGCAATTCCTTGCTTTTGGCTTCATATAAAAAGAAAGAGTCAAAGATTTAAAATAGACCAGAATCTTCAGAGTAGTCATCACCTTCAAAGAAACAACTGCTATACAAGTGAAACTATTGGTTAAGCAAAAGCCAATTTGTCTCACCTGTTGTTATTATGAAGCCACAATCAGTAGTATATTTAATAGGGTATCTTTATGGCATTTTGCAGTAGCCTTAAATGAGTCACCTACAGAGACTTCCACAGACTGCAAAAACCAAAGGGTTATATTTTGTTCTAATGATGAAAGCTCCTGTGACCTGACAAACAAATACTTAAAAGTTGAGTATTCTGCACACTAAGCACCATAATCCAGAGAAAGGAATAATGGAAACTGTATGGAACTGCCTGACAAGGTAACCAGCTGTCCTTCGTGACAGCCAGGAAAATCTCTTTGGCTCTTGGTAGAAAAATGAATTGGACTTTCAATACCATGAGGTGGCAGGGGGTGTTTGGTGTGGAGTATCTGTGCAGGGGGCAGGGAGGCACTGACAGAGCACAGCCACAGGATGTTTTAACAGGGTCCAACTCTGCCCCTCCTGCAGCTGGGGCTGTCAGCAGAAAGACTCAGCAGGAACCCTCCACACCATTGCTCTCCTCCCCCAGTCAAACTCTGCTTTGAGGTCTCAGGTGGCCAACACAAAGGTGAGTAAAGGACTAAAATCCTGTTTAACCCTTTTGGAAGCACTGTTATGCCTGGACTTGTGATGAGCCTGCCTCCTGCTGCAGATGAAGCCTGTGCTGTGCATTTTTGTTTGGAGTAGGATTATCAAAATTTGCACAGCAAGGTGGAGGCAGAACTAAGATATCCTAAATAAAGGTCCCAAGAGGACTATGCTGCTTCATTTCGTCTGTGAGTTTATCTACACTCTAAAGGAACATGCTTAATGAACAATTCAAATAATAAAATTCCCTTTTTTTTTCCTACCACTTCAGAGCACTAAGGTTTTACAAAGAGGAATACACCTTTTTTTAGATGTCTCAGGGGGGAAGAAAGAAACACAAAGCACCATGAAGATTACTCTGAAATTTGAGTAATAATATAAAGCAAAGTGCCAGTCTTTCCACACTTAAAAAACCAGTTATGAAATCACTGTTCTTCAGTGTTACAGGAAAGGCCCTGCTCCAGCTAAGTTCAGGAGAGAATTCACACTTCAGAAGGACTAACAGGGGCATGAGGGAAGCAAACAAAAGGTTCTAACTTGCCTCCTCTGATGGCACCAGTCTAATGGCTGAGGCCAAAGTTTGTTTCTTACTTCCCTTTCTCCTTCCAGCTAACAAGCTTAATTTACTAACTGTGCCAAGTGAAAGAATTGTTCCTTTATTAATGAATTTCCAAAAAATGCATGAAAAAATGTTTTTCAGCTTCCCTGGCAGTCACTGTGTAGACTGTGCAGCTGGAGAATTAGACTTTACCTTTTTTTTTTTTGCCAAATATTTTACACAACATTTTTTACAGTGCATATTAGACGGCATAATTTTTAAAGCTGGTAATTGGTTGGTTTTTTTTCTCAGCTCCTTTCCTCAAATTTAATAATGGATGTGGGTTTTGGCAGGGACTGGATACATACTAAGAAGAAACCATGAGTGTGAATGCTTTGAAGTAGTACAGGGAGTACTTTCCTGTCAATGACAAACTTGAGGAAAATTTTAAGTACTCCTACATAGTGTCTGAAATCTTCTCAAAATAAAAAAAAAATCCTCTTCTGGCAATTCCAAAAGTCTGAAATCAAAATGGTAATTTACTTATCAAAAAGAATAAAATGCAAGCATGCACTTGAAAAACTCAAATGTTTGCCACCTAAAACTTTTACTGACAGAAGACACTGCTGAAAGAACTTAAAACACTTGTGTAGTGTAAAACTGACAATGGTTAAAGCAAATTGCTACCTAATCTGCCTCCACAACTGCCAAGATAACATCTGTAAAAGAGACACTCAGTCTGAAAGGTGCTCTTTCCATAACTGCTACAGTCAATATTACAGCAACATGAAAATTAGTTTCACTTGTACTTTCATTAGACTAACATCATGTATTTTCTACAAAGATACTGCCACCATGAGTCAGGTCAGACATAAATCCCATTCGGTTTCTCATATTCAGAATTTATTCACTTAATATGGCTGTAGATCATGAACTATCAAACTTCTGTGCAAAACAAGAGATTTCTAAGAGTCCATTAATTTCAATAAAATCTGAATTGTTAAAAGGAGGCATATTTAAGAGAAACACATTTGTGATATTCTAAAATATTACTGGCTGAACATCTTAGAAGAGTATTACAGCACATTGCTAATGTCTGATTTTACTAACTAACACAGTATTGCACGAACAGGTAGGCAGCCACAATTCCACCCTCAAAACATCACCCAGGTTATAACCTGTCATTTGGAGCTGCTACAACTGCAATAAGCATTTAGCAACTTTTTAATATCATTTTAATGCACTGAACAGAAGCTACAAGAATTCTGGTATTCAATGTTCCCCCAGGTCTGAATACTGAATACAAGCCAGGAAATCACATACAATTTTAAACCTGATTTTACATGGCAGTATAAGTCAGAAAGGCTTCACTGCTATACAAATCTTGTGCTAAATTCCAGTTCTAGTTACCTTCTCAGTCAAGCACAAGCTCAGAAGCCAGAACAAAGCCATAACAACCTCTGCTGATTAAGCTTAACAGCTACACTAACACCTGGGCTTGGAGAAAGGAGAGAAGAACCAGGGAGCCCTATGAATACCTCCAACTCCACAACTACGTGCGTTAGCTGTAGCTACTTCTTTGTTTGATGGCTGAGACAGTGAAAAGAGACACTGTTAAATGCAATAAAATACAGACACTTCAAGGCAAGAAACAGAGAAAACAAAGGTACAAGACTAAGGTCAAATCCGAAAGTTAATCCCAAAAGTTCATTTTCCAAGGGGAGGAAAGTGTAAGGGTATCCAAGCGATCTAAAGTTACAGTGGCATTGAAACAGAACACTGAAAAAGAACAATTATTTCATTTTCAACAGGCAGTATGTCCTGACATTATTTTTCTTTTTTTCCTCCATTATTTTAAATGTAAAAACCAGGCAAGGTAAGGGTGTGAACAAACAAACCTTTACAAAAAGACACTGGACTACAACAAAACCCCACTATATAATAGGACTATAATTATTTCAGTAAAAATAACTCCCAATTGTATGCAGAGAACTCAGGGTGGGCTGAGGACTGGAAAGGTACAGAGGGGTGGCACAAAACACCCCATGCTCACCTCTATCTCTCTGAGTTTGGCACGCTTTTCTTCACTCATTTCTGAGTATTTGACTGATGATTTGGATTCAGGCATTTCCTCTTTAATAGGATTGGAATACATGTGTTGTTCTTCTGACTTGGAACTCTGTGTGTCTTCTTCATCTTCACTTTCTTCTTCTTGACTTTACAAAAACATACAGAATTAACTAAGATGTCACAGATTTCTTAAGTATATATGAAATGCATTATTTCTCTTACTTAGTTTTCAGGATTAGTTACTAGTTTTGAAATCTGTTAGGTTAAATTACGTAAGTCTGCAGCTACAAATCAGTCTCCCTCTGTGAGATAGAGCTTTCTCATTCAATTAAACTGTTAGTTTTTATTACTCACACAATTTACACTTACCAAAAAACAGAGTGCAGAAGAATTCATGAAATTTACAGTTATCAAATATGTATCTATTTCAGCTACAAAAGGAAACCTACTCCCTCAGCAGAAGCTCTAAGTGCTGTAATGGTGTATTAATAGAAGAACAATATTTACTACATTTGCTTTTGGGAAATAAACCTGAGAGATGGCAGATACCCAAAATTATATTCCCAGGTTGGCCACTAGAGTGCTGCAGGACTCCATGCAATGCAGGAAGTATTTACAGCATTAACTAACAGACCCTCTCACCTGTGTGAAGAGCAAAGCAAAAGACAACTCAAAACCAGCTTCTGCTGGCATGGAGCCTGTCAGCACCCAATGAAACACCTCAGAACATGATTCACTGTGCTCATCTCAGCAGCAGAAGGCAGAGGTGAAGATCCATTCATATATACCTGACAGCAAGATTTCCATACTACTAGCTTAGCTCTTATTATTTGATGCTGAATTCTCAAATCAGCATAAATTCAAATACTACAGTCAACATCTCTACCAAAATATGTAATTTATCATGTTGGAAAAAATCATGAGGGCTGAAAGCGTGCAGCACTAAAGTCCTGAGTTTTCTCCATTTTCTTATTTTCTTACTTTCAGAATTTCTTTTTTGTTCTATTCACGTAGTAAATAACATGTATGTCTTATAAGGAGTTCCAAAGACACACAACCTTAGACACATAAAATATTATGTTTTAATAAGAATGAAAAAAATATTTACTTTTGAATTTCCTCTTCTTCAGATTCTTCATGTTGGTCAAAAAGCTCCCACTTAGAAGTAGTAACAGCTAGAAGAGACAGAAGGATAATTTTAACAACAAAAAAGCTACCATTTAATCTGAAAATCAGTATTTTTTAATATAATTATACTAAGATATATATATATATCGCATATAACATATAATAAGAATTACAATGTGGTGAGATTTACCAGCATCTAACACTCAATACAGACTTTCTATTTCAGAAAATATTCAACCAGCCCATCATCAGAATATTTACTATTCACAGAGCTATTCACTCACACTGCACATCATATTGCAGTACTCCTTCAAAAGCAGACAAGTATTTGTCAGTTTGTGAAATATTACATTTTAAACCAAGATTTTAAAAGACTGCCAGGCACATACCCAGATTTCTTTTAGTTTGTTTTCAGTATTTATTCTTAATAAACTGGAAATTACTTTTAAAGGCCTATAGGTTATTGAAGTACAATAACCATAATGAACACACTATTTTCCTTTTTGGTTAAAAAATCAGTGAACAAGTTACAACAGAAAATCCTGCTATGTTACAACATGAATCCTATTAGCATTTTAGCACAGATCAGCTGAAAAAAATCATTACATACGAGACATTATGCTTTGAGTTTACTTCAGAAAAGATACTTTCTGAACTAACCTTGAGCTTCCAGTTCTGATTCATCCACTGCTTCCCACTTTGAAGGGGCAACTTTAAATATAGGCTCATTCTTTTTTGAGTCTTCAGTTGTATCCACTGGTGAAAAAAGAC
Organism: Chloebia gouldiae; assembly: GCA_003676055.1. NCBI lineage: Eukaryota > Metazoa > Chordata > Aves > Passeriformes > Passeridae > Chloebia > Chloebia gouldiae. Next base: position 4,379,008 of record QUSF01000034.1, on the reverse strand, counting down.
ACACACAAAAATAACTTACAAAGCATTCAGAAGCTGAAACCAAAAAGTACTAAGATAACTGAATTAAACAATGAAACAGATTATACAATCTTAGTATTTGCAAAGTAAAGAAAACAGGGTTTAGATCCTGATGTGTAACATCAGAAAACACCTCATGTGTTTCTGAAGCAATTACTATCTAAAGACAGTAAAGCATATTGAAATTAATCAACACTTTACAAAGCTACATGCCAGATCAATTCTAGGCTGTATTTCTAAAAACTGCACAGGAAGAAAAATCCAAGACTGAAGAATCAATCTGAAAGTTGAAATATTTCGTACAAGGAACTCCATCAAGATCATCATCCAGTGATTTAATTGGTACTCCATCCAGATCATCAATAGGAGCAGCATCAATAGGAATTCCATCCACATCTTCTAGTGGAGCACCATCGAGCTCTTCCTCAATGGGAGCACCATCAAGATCATCTGGTACTTCCTGAAAGCAAATAATACGTCATTATTTCAAGTACAAATCTACACTGCTTTTTTTTTTACTTCTCCAACTATCAAATAATTTATTTTTAAAGAAGCACTTTTATAAATACCAAAACTTCCAAAATATCTACTTCCACAATTTTTGCTAAGAAGTATAGTTGCTTATTGTAGAGGAAATAACACAACAATATCCTCCTATCAGAAATTATAGGCAAGAACTTGGAATTTGTCCACAATGTACTGGAAGCTTTCCAATACCCATATTCAAAAGAAGAGCTATTAAGTTGAGGTTTATCTCAAAATCAATTAGTCAGATAAATCATACTTCCCTAATAAAAAATTTTCCCTAAGACCAGTAAAATGAACAACTGACACAAACAGACTATTTAGCAGGAACACCAATTTAAGGAAATCACAAATTATAAATACAGCTGTGTATTCTAACTTGTTAGGTACAGGTATTGTCCTTCATATGTGTGTGTTCACCCTGCTTTTCCACTCCAATAAATCAGCTTTAGTTAAATTATACTGCAGGCCTCCCTCCCACTGCTCTGAAAGGGATCTTTCCACACAGTGACAATGTCTGAAACTCCACTCAGAATTCAGAGACGGGTATTACAGAACATTTCCAGCACAAAGGTAATACCTGTCATTCTGTACTAGTCTTTGCCCTGAAACACTTTCACAATGTAACTCACCACAGCACCTAATCTACAAGCAAGAAAACACATGAACACAATAAACAGTATATTTGCTTTTGAAAATACGTTACACCTCTATTTAGGAGCAAAGGGTTCGGAAGAAAGAAAGGTTTATTCACCATAAAAGAGATCAAAACAATCTTTGCCAGTTCTATTTTATATTAACACATTTTTCCCTGCCATCTGTGAGCATCACTCCTGAGGTCACTTACCTCTGTTTCTTTATCTTCCATGATATTTACAAGTCCCAAGAAAATATTCTGTAGTTTGATCAGAAATGGTTCTGGATAGATTGCCCAGTCTTCCCATGCTCGGAAGCATGTCATCACCCGTTGCTAGAAGCAAGAGGAAAAAATAAATGCTATAACATTTGTATTGAGAAATTTCAGTGATGGGAAAAAGACCACAGAGAACTACTACTGTAGACAACTATTCTTAAGTAGTTCCATACTGAAGTATATTGTAATGATACCATGCTGGAGAAGACTAGTAATTTTACAAAAGTATGTATTTAGGAATGACATTTTAAGTAATCTCACTTGGGTTTAATTTTCCCTTGGAATTCCTATTACATTATCCATTTTGGCTGTTGCCACTTCTATCCTGATAGTAAATTTCATTCTGCCCCAATGTTCAAAGCAGGTGCCTCCACCAAATCTAAGAGAAAATATCTGTTTGTAAAATAAAAAAACTAAAATTAATATTGGCCTATACATATTATTGAACTGAAATTGTGTTCCTACTTTCATTTTATTCAGCCTGGAGAAGGCTCTGAGGAGACTTTAGAGCCCCTTCCAGCACTCAAAGGGGCGAAAAGAAACCTGGAAAAGGATTTCTTACAAGGGCAGGTAGTGACAAGAAAAGGGGGGAATGCCTTTAAACAGAAAAGGGCTTGGTTTAGATTAGCTATTACCAAGTAATTATTCAGTGTGAAGGTGCTGAGGAAACGGCACAGGTTGCCCAGAGAAGTTGTGGCTGCCCCACCACTGAAGTGTTCAAGGTCAGGCTGGATGGAGTTCTGAGCAACCCACTTCAGTGAAAGGTATCTCTGCCCATGGCAGGGGGTTGGAACAGGTGATCTTTAAAGTCCCTTCCAAACCAAATAATTTTATCATTTTTCTTTTTAAAAAGAGTATTTGAAAGGATGTGCTTCAGTTCAAGTTTGACACATTACTGAAGATGTAGATGTATTTAAAAAATCTGCCTCTCTTTACCATGTAATTTAAGAAAGTTTTAAAATAGCAAGTAACTCAAACTGATTCCCAGTCTAGAGCAATTGAGAGAAGAAGGGGGACAACCAGGATGAAAATATTAATACAGACAAACTAACTACTCTGGTAAGCTATATATTTAAAGCTTCCAACTGAAAAACAAAAATAAAAAAGTGCAGAGGCATCATAAAAACAGAGGGAAAGGGGTCAAGCATGAGAAGCAGACAGCATTTGACCTCAAAAACCACTTTCAAGTATCCATGGTAATACTGCTTATCAGAACTCTAAAATAAAGCCTGACACAAAAAAGGTGTTTAGAAGTAACTTTATGCTGTTCTGCCCAGGAGCTTCTTTCCCACACTGAGCATTTCCACACGAGTTCACCTCTGAAACTGAAATACAGGTGGCCCTGAACAGAAAGAAAGCTAGAAAGGCTCGTTTGCAGTTCAAGTGATAGATAAGATATCCTCTCAACTCCACAACTCTACATCTACTGGTACACTTCAGCTGGCAGATGCTCATTTCCTTCCTTAATGGCAAGACTATCCTTGCAAAAGAGAAAGCTTTTTAAAAATTACTCTTTTTAAAGCCTAAATAGGGACCTTGATGTCTAAGCCACCTATCATAGTATGTAATCTCTTGAGCAGGAACATCTATTTATGTGACTTCTATGTCATGTAAATAACAATGAAATACATACCTTGAAATTTTCAGACTGTAAATGGCCTTGTATTGTACGGTAAGTAGCATTGAGATCAGAGAATATCTGACATAATTTTGTTTCAAAACTAGAATTAAACATATACATTTCTTTAGTTAAATTTTGTAATATATGTTTTCTGGACATACACAATTCATGAAAATACCTGGGACACAGGACTCAAAAGCACAAGGTTCTGATCCTTATAGTAGCCATGAACTGAACTATAAAGCAAATATGATTACTATATATTAAATCACCTTGGACAACAACAGAACTGTGAAGGGAGATCTTCACATCTGCTGCAGTCTCTTAATACACCCTGGAAAGATTGGAGGACGATAAAAGGAGTTTTACCACCTTAAATAGAATGAAAGAATTGTCTCAAAATTCAATCTGTATTTTTTAAAAAAATTCTTAGTTACAGTTGTATTCTAATTTATTCAGCGAGGCCCTCAATGAAAGCACAGCGAGCAACAGCTGTCCAGCTTCCCTTGAGCTTCTCACAATGTGCAAAAGATAAATCAGCACAACACAGACACACTGCAACAGGAAACATCAATTGCAATCACTAATTTTGTAACATGCTGAGTATTTCCCACCATGCTGCCCTAACATTAGTGACTCCAGGAACTAGACACAAACATTTAATATGACAAAAATACTGTCCCATGGACATTCTTCCTAAATTCTGCTCAGCACCTTAGAAATAAAGTATGTAATATCCCTTTATACTTTATCCAAAGTCTATGGAAAGTTACACCTTCCACATTTTAATAAAAATAAATCTGTTTAAAAATGTAGTGCTTTGCTTGAACTATACCATATCTTGAATATTATCTCCAGGCTCTGTCAAGAGGCACATGAGGTATTCTCACCTTTATGGAGTTCCATGCAAGTAGTCCCTTGCTATATTTTTTGCATTACCAACATGCTACATCTTATACATTTTCATGCAAACAGATATAAATACCAACAGTCTGTAATAACAGTAGCACAGGAAAGTCTGAATTTCTTACAACCACGTTTATCCAGAAATACAGAGATGAATATAAGGGGTTTTTTTTAACTGCCAGTCACCTAAAATATACTTACAATTTTCTATAGTAGGAAGCATTGGCAACTTTAGCTGAAGAGTTGTATAACACATCTGACACTAGATACAATCTTGCAATCTACAATAAAAAATGGTCAAATTAAGAAAAGTCCACTTTAAATTCTTCTGAAAATAAAGGCATTTTCACAGAAAGAATACAAGACAGTTTAAACTATCTGGAAGTACCTAATTAGAATTAAGCGTAGCACAGCTATTTTATTAATAAACACGCTAAGAGGCAATTAGCCTGCTGTTATGCTGTAGGGTACAAACTACTGTAACATATCACCACAGCATTACAAAGGAGAATCATGGCATTCCTGTTTTAACTGCTTCATTTGAACAGATCATTTCACTGTTCTTAATTTCCCAGTAAGGCAGAATATTACTTACAAGTAACTTCAGCAAGAATAAAAAATATGTAACAAAATTCCACAGGAAGAGATAATACTTAAATTCAAATCCACACTTCAGGACAAAATCTTAACACTACTGAAACTTATGAAATAATGCTTGTAAATTGCATGCACATGCTGCTAAGTGAGCTCCTCCACCAAAATACAAGATTATAGAAAATCTCCACACCTTCTTAGGAAGAGGAGTCTTGAGGATGGACAATGACTCTGTAATGCAGTCCACAATTTCTTCAGCAGCTTCCGCATTATTTAGACAGAAAACCATTGCATCACCAATGTCGTTCTTCCGAGGTGTTAACCCACGTAGAATTTCCTCTAGTTTGTCCCTCTGTCTGAAATACCAGGAATTTTAATACTTTCAATATGAAATGAAAAGTACTTTTGTGAATTTCCATTTAACAGTGTTTTCTTGGTTTTCCGTCTTTAGGAGAAAAGCAATTTTCAATACTTTTATATTCTTCTGCCTGAGTTCTTTAAGTGGTTCATGAATTTATGTGTCCATACATAAAGTGAAAAAAATTCTCACTCAAGTCTTGATACCATACAGAAGTCAAGGAAAAGCAGCTGAGAAATACTTAATTAAGCACATCAGTATCTCTTAAAAAGTAATTATCTTTCTGAATTTAGTTTAGGCCTAAACCAAATGGAGAAATCTAAAGCATGCAAGTAATTTCTGCTACAGAATAAGAAACAATAGAAACAGAAAGCTAGTAAACAAACAATTACTTCAAATTTCTCCTGAACTCTACATGCAGAGAACATTTTAAAGATTCTCTTCTTGAGCCTTTCCAAAAGAAGGTATAAGAAACAAACTGTGTATTAAAACCTACAGAAGCATGACTGTTGTGGTAACTATGATGAGAAGAATAAAACAAGCAAAAAAACCCCACACATTAGTAACACACTTGTAACAACAGCAGCAAAATTAGGAAAACCAGGTCTCTATTTCCACTACCAGAGCCACCCTCAGTACACTGACACTTCACAGCAAAGAACTCTGATGATCTCTCTCCTCCTGTTTATTAACAACGGCTCCCAACTTTAATTTCTGATCAACAGCATCAGTAAGTTTAAGATTACAGCAACGGTTTAGTTTGTGAGGTCATAACAGTGTTGAGAAAGATGCTACATATCCTCAGCTACAGAGAGAAGCAGAAAATGGGGAAAAAACTCTCATCTTCCTAACTCCTTTCAAATTAAGATTTAATAACATTGGAATGAAAGGTTCAGTGATGACAAATCTAACCAAATCAATAATGTATTTAGCAACAAGTATGAGAAGCACTGAGGTGAAGAGACACTTACTCAGACACGTACATAATACTATGACAAGTGTGACAACTTAGGGGATAACACATTAGAGGTACAAAACCACAATGGGCAAACCCAGGCAGACCAGCTACCAAGGCAGCACCATCCATCAGTGGTGGTACATACTCTTCCTTAAGTGCACCCTTCTTGTTCGGTTCCTCCACAAACGCTTCCGTTTCTTGCTCTTCTGACATCCCATGCAAGTATGGATTCAATGGTGGTGGCCTCCAGAAGGATCCATTTTTGAACATACGGAAATCTTCTGTCCTCCACTTGGTTGGAGCATCCCCCTATGAAAAAAAAAAACAGAAGTATTTTTACTTTGGTGTTATTTTACTTCACTATGCTTGAAGCTATGAACTATCACTAAAATTCTACTTGCCTGAAGAATTGAATAAAGCTTCCATCTATAATATACATGTGCTGGAGTCTGATTTTCAAATAAAAACCTAAACCAAAGAGCAAAGGAAAGACACAAAGGATTATTACAAATCTTGAACTGACACAAATTCAAAGGAAGCAATAAAAAAAAACCCCGCCAAACCCTGTTCAGAATCCCACCTCAGCTGCAGAGAGAACACAAAGAGCTAAAATCACGTACACACAAGCACAGCCAGGCAGAACATGTGCAACTGCTCTACACACTCACACACACACACATGCAATCTGCAGAGAGCAGAGCTCCCCAAGGCACAGCACTGCTCAGAACTCAAGAGCAGAACAAACAGGGTCAGAAAGAACAACTGTGCAACCTCACAGAAAAGCAGAAGAATCATCAGTGCGAAGAGTCACTATAGGAGCAACTGCAGCCTCCACAAGTGATGCAGGAGCTTGCAGTTGCATAGTGAGGTCATCAAATACTGAATGACCTGAAGTTTTCCACCAGTAAACTGTCTGGCAGAACACTGGCAACAGCTAATGGAGAATGTGGGGGACAAGCAGCCCATTTTTAATGGCCAGGATATTTACACCTGCCTACTTTCTCACTTTGAATATAAAAATCATAATGAAGCACTTCAAACTTACTGCAAATAAAACACTGTTAAAAAGTCATTTAGCACTTCCCTGAAAACCTTTTTTAAGAGACTGCATTTCATAAGAAATTTGGAAACCGGACCTTCTTCAGTCCATTAAGGACAAGTGCTCGAAATTCTCAAAACTTCCCTATGTCAGCTGAAGTTTAATTCTATTATAATGGACATAGAAGAAAAATTACTCCCAGCTCTTGCTAAAGATTAAAAATAGGCTCAGGAAGAGTGGACTTCACACTGAGTTTGTCTGTTTAGGGGAAGAGGGGGATTTTTTTCTTTTTTCAAAATGTATGCTACTGCTTCCACTGATTGAGGAGCCCTCAAAAGAGTAAGTGTTAAATGGTATTTATTTAAATATACAGAAATGTATTACATTGTGTACGTGTGCACTGTTTTACTTATTTACATGTACACATTAGTAACAACTGGAATAAAAGTGTGTTCTTCCTCATAAAAGTATAGTACAGCCATAGGTGCAATTTGTAAAGTTTGCATTTGCACATAAAGGCAGACACAGCAAAAGTCAGTCTTGTTAGTATTTCAAGAATGCAGAATGCACAACAGTGAAAACAGCTGGTGATATTTACAAGTGAAGCAATGTAATAAGCACCTGAACATTGGGTTGTTGATTTCTCGGTTCATGATCATGGCTTCGAACATGGGCCCTTCCCGAACCACAAACTCTATCATTCGATGTATCAAAGCGAGCAAATTCCTACAACAACAACACAGTTAAAGAAAAATTGATTCAGACCTAACACTATATAAAACTACACTCCACCTAAGATACTACAACTGTGCAGGAGATTATTTTGCTGTATTGTTAAGAAATCTGTATAAAAGTTAAGGCAACATGGAACATATTATAGCTTTGCATCACAGACACGGGCATTGTAAAAATCAAACCATGCCTAGCACTGGTGGAGTAAGAATTTAAGAGACCTCCTTCCTAAATTTCCATGATTTAGCCTACAACCATGTCTTGCTTAGCAGAAACCTGATACACAAATATGGGCACCTGAACACCAAAGTACAATTAGATATCAAAAACTAAGCCCTCATCTACATTGTCTAGAAGAAAGACTGAAGTGTTAGCTGAAGTTCCACAGGGGAACAAGTGGCTGAATATTTTGCTCAAAATAAAACACACATACTTCTGAATGTTCAAGAAAATCTGAATTCAGCTTTCAAACTATTCAAGTATGAAAGGAAAAGCAAATAGCCTTCTTGATGCACAATAAGGCAATATATTTATTGAATTTAGATAATCTTTTAGGTCAAGACTTGACTACTGGCATAGAACAAAACTGTCCATTCTTTTGTGTCATACCATCCCATGTTCCCTCCCTCAGACACACAACAGAACTAAATCACAATTAAAAAAATATAAAAATCTGTATCTCTTCATTCAGCACTACATCCTGAGTCAGGCAAGAAGTGGATGTGAAGTGCCCATTTTTCAAGTCAGAGTCACTTCTAAGCATGCTAACAGGAGAGAGTCAGAAAAGCTTTATCAAAAATAGTGACAGCCAGTTTCCACCCCTTTGGGGTTTTATGGAAACAGAGTCCTGAGGTTTTAAAACATATTACCTACATATAGCAAAAGCTTCACAGCACGTGTCCTTTGAATGTGATGCAAGCCAAAAAAAATACAGATTTTTGCATTTTTAAATTTATTTTCTTAGATGCAACAAATGAATATTGGGTTTTTACACGTAATTCATTAGATTTCCATATAGCACTTTTTCAATGACTAAAATTCCATAAATGCTACATTGTAAAGTTGCAGATTTTTCTATTACTTCTTAGCAATGAGGTGACTATTTTCTACCATGAGTATTCCAAGTTCTGGCACAGATATAATGCACTAGATTAAAAAAAAATCAACTTAAAAATAGTAATAATAGAACAGGAAGAGAATCCTACCCCGGCCATCTGCAAGTGCTCTTTTAAGCCATCTAGCACTGAATCTACATTTGCCTCAAATATTACACAAACAAAATCAAACTGTTACCAGTTCAATTTTCCTGTTTTTTATAATCCCAGAAACACTGCAAAGAGGACATAGTTTCAACAATTCTGTAGCCATTTTATTTACAGCAGTGTTCTGAAAGTCTGAACAGCCAGACTCTTCTTGTTACATGAACTGTATTTGAAAACATCAGCAAGAAAGAAATCTACAATAGCTTTCAAGCCTCTGAGCTATTACAGCATTCATTTATTTTAAGGCAAATCCAGTGCAATCACTTCTGGCTTCCTGAAAATCATAATTGGTTTTAATCTAATTTTTCTTTCATCAAGTAAAATCAAGTTGTGTCAGAATAGCTTATGCTTGAACAAGAACATCTGCTTCATGAGACCTCCCATGTATGAAAACAGATTCAACTCATTCAACCATATCTGAGAGAGGTTGTTACAGGCATTTTAGTATGTAAGATATGACAAGTTGGAAGTGAATTTTTCAGAAAAAATACTCGATTATACCTACTCAAGGTTTGCTGTTTACTAAGAAGAAAGAGATGTTAAAAACAGTACTGAAAAATTTTAATTAAAGAAAAACTAAACGTATTATCCCACTGAAGTTAGTCAAAATTTTTTCATGATTGGATGCACTGAGTAATAAATTATCTTAGCAATTGTCATTGGCAACTTCCAAAATCATCAGGAAAAGAATTATTAGAAGTGTTTTCAAATACAATTCATTTAACATGAGTTCTTATCATACAGGCTTTTAAAATGCTACAGTAAATAAAATGGACATGGAAAAATAAAAATTTTTCTCTGACAGCTACTCTGTGAGCACTGTACAGTTTTACAAGTACTTGTTCTACTACTCAATATGTTTCTCATATCAAGACTCCTCCTGGTTGGTCGCCCCAATTATTCAAGTTTCTACCCAACAAAAATTGTACAGCAACAAAAATTCCATCAAAAATACAGTACATTGGAGCATGTACTGACAAGTTTGTTAATGCACTATAACCTGCTTCACAAATCTCCTTCTGCCCCCTCCCCCCACACGAAAAAAAGAAAAAAGGGACTTTGTGACAATTAAAACAGTGTAGCAAAAAAACGATAGTGCATTATTTTAAAACGTCATTTAGCTTAAGTTGGCCAACAAAAAAAGGTTTTTCAGTTATAATAAAACCACATTTATTGGAGCCGATCGTACCAATGTCTGGTCAAAAACTGTATACTTTCCCAATCCATCCCATGATGTTTTCCTGGTCCCCCGCTGCCGCAGACAGTTCAGCTGGTGTTGCTCACCAAGGCCAATGTCAAAGAGAATTTGGTAATCTTTTGGGCTTCTTTACTTTTAAAACAGTGTTGTGTTCCTATGTTTGGGAAAAGGCTTTAGCTTAACTGAGCAAGAGTATACCTAGGCTAGCTTGAAGGTAGGAAGAGTGATGGGGACCAAAATGGAAAAATAGCCTTGCAATAATACAAAAGTATCTTTTTCAGTGACAAAAATTATTAACTGCTACATTTAAAAAATTAGCGGAAATCAAAAGTGATTTTCAACTGAACTGGTTATAAAATGTACAAGTCAAAAAAAAAAAGGGGGAAAAGGGAAAAAAAAGAAAAAAGTAAAAAAAAAAAAAAGAAAAAAGAAAAAAGCCCCACAGCTGCATCCCCATATGCAGAGGTTTATGCCAGGACTTATGCTGTGTCTGCAAGACAGTGTTTCATCCTAGTGTTCACTCACAAAATTACCCTGTATCTATCTCGAGTACTCAAATTAAATGCAAAAGATAATTACTTAAGTATACCCTCACCTAAAAAAAGCAGTTAATAAGACAAGAACAGTTAGTCTGTAAACCACACACATTACTTTTAAGTGTTATAAAATAACCATTGCTCAGTCAAGCCATTACCTTTTCCACAACATCACCATTTTTCTTTAAAATTCCGAAGGGGAAATTTTCTATATTTAGATCAGTAATAATAAAGAAAAACATGTACCTTTCTGTTGGGATAACCACTTTGACTATGGCTTGCGACAGAGTCTGTATATGAAGTCACATCAGATAATAAACATAGAATATGTGAGTATTGTTAACAAGTAACAAGCAAAAATATACATATGCAATGAAAATACTACACATCTATCACAAACTTTGCAGGCAATCACTGCTGTGAAGTTACAACTAAGCAATTACACAAAATTCAAATGGTTGTGTCAGTGAACCATGAAGGTTCACTAATTGCAAAGTATAAGAACATTCCTGTCAGAATGTACATTGAGGCACTGAATAGGAACTATGCTGAATATATAAGAAAGGAGTTCTTACGTTTATCAAAAGATTCTAAACTATTTGACTTGGATCACGTATTACTTTATTCCCAAGTCTTACAAAAAGCAGCCCTGACATTTAAGTGTCATTCAAAGAATCAATAAATTCTTACAAACGTATATCAAGTTGGTTTTTGATTTCAAGATACTTACCCCTTTTATCAGCTAATATTCCACAAAAAGAAAAGTTTGAAAACTGACTCCATAAGTAGCATAAAATACTTACTCAATGTCCAGATTAATTACCTTCTACACAAAATACATCAACTCTTCTAGGGTAAAAATAATGCTACCCAAATTAAAATGTAGGATTTTCTATAAGGAAAACAATTTAGATACTGCAATTTGGCAGCCAAGAAAAGGGGGGGACGTAGGAGAAAAAAATCCAGGGAGCCTGGAGGGGGAAAATGATAGCCAGATTTTAAGCACCACTAAATTAACCAAGAGCCAATATATTGTACCCTAACACAGACATGAAACAGAGCTTCAGGAATTAAGTAGGTTCCCTCGGGCTACAGCAGGGAGCCAGAGAATTTGCAGACTAAGGGCTGCCAAAGTCAGCCTGAACAATGCAAATCTATGAAGCCATTGAAATACTGTCACAGGTGTAGTATTTAACAATGAGATACGGCCCAGGGTACTGTAAGTTACCTTCTCAAAATCTTCCTTGTTTTTTGGTGGTGGCAACATTGGAGCATTAGGATTCTTCAACCTCTCCCTAGGCTGGGCATTGAAAGGCAGTCCTGAGGGGGGCGGCGGCAGGGTGTGCTCCATCATGGAAGGAGGAATGTAGATTGGATGTGGTGGTATAGGTACAGCTTTGCCCCAGCCCAGCTTCATTTCAAAAGACATAATCATCTTGCCTGAAAAAATGAGAGAAAAGAAACCCCATTACCATGACCTTATAAACTGGTTCTGTAGCACTTGGGATTTCTCCTTGTTAAGTGCAGCATTTAGGTTTGCCTGCCACTGTCTACCTTTTGCTTACATTGCTGATTATTGTTATTACATCTATCAGACTACAACATAGGCAAATGAAGGCCCATTACACAAAATATTTTATTAGTCTTCCCCCAGTGTTTGTCTTCAGGACACTATAGTACACAATTACTATTGTCTGACAACATTCAGTTGCCAGTAGAACAGTCAAGGGTAAACTCACTGCCAGCCTGGTATCTACTGGAGTTACAGAGTACATCTCACTTGTCTGATAAAACAACCTGAAAATGTGCTAACAGTCTGCAAAGTAATTGCAGCCCTGAACTGAGAAATCTGTTTACCATTTAAATTCTTCAATGCTCTTTCAGCATCTCTTCTGTTCATAAAGGCAACAAAGCCACAATTTCTTTCTCTTGCTCTTTCTTCATCAGTTCTTGGCCACATAATTTTAACACTCGCTAATGGTCCAAAACGGCCAAATTCTTGACATAACATCTCTTCATTCATCTACATGAAAAAGAGGTAAAAATTAACATTTTGGCACTGTATTTCTGTGACAGTTGTTTGCATTGTTGTCCAAATGTCAAATTTTCATTTTTTAGTTTCCTGACGTAACACCACTTCATTGATAGCCCCCCTATGCAATCTACTGCAGAAACAAGAATCTAAAAAACTGCACTTTTACCCGAGCACACTTGAGATATGATCCACCTTGCTTAGGGATATCAATGGAAAAAGAATTTTAACTGAGCTAGAGATTGGTAGTCTAAACATTAACTTTTCAGCATAATGTTCAGAGCACTTACTCCAATGAATATTGCAAAAAAATCTGTCTGGGCCCAAACATGCCAATACTGCACTCCTGGGCTCCAAATTTACCTGAGGATTTATGTTTCCCAGATACAAATTTGTTGTGCTTGGATCTCCAACATCATGTGACCCTGGTGCATAATCATCCAGTACTAAAATAAAGTAAAAAACCAAACAAACAACAAAAAAAAAGAAGTCATAATCCCTGCTATGCATTTAAATGACAACATTAAACTGAGTAAGAAAAGAATCTGTATTACCACCAGATGATCTGTTTCTTCTTGAAGGAGCATCCACTATTCAGAGAAGAAAAATATGCACAATTTAGTCTACAAATCTTGTGGCCCAGACTAGCATAAAAAATAACATCTACTTACTTGAACGCCGCTGCCCATCTGAATCAGACTGGGGTGGTTCAAAACGACTCAATCTACCTTTTGTTTTGTGCCTTTCATCACGCTCCTCTTGGATTCTAAGAAGCAAGTTTAAAGTGAGCTACAAATTAAAACCATTCTGAAGTTTTCATTCTAAAATTTTGAAGCGACATTACAATTATGAGACTTTTTAATATGAAATAATGAGTTTGTTAGAACTTCCAAACTGCCAAATGTCTGAACTTCTGTTTCATCAACTAGAATATATCTACCATATCTATGTATCTACTATATATAACTTCTGTTTATTCAACTGGAATATATCTACCAGAATTATTCCAGCTGCATGTTTCCCCATTTGTATTGTCAGGGTATTTCATTCTGAAACAAAACTGTAAATAAGAACTGTGCTCTGAAAAAGTGACTTCAATTCCACATCCAATTGGCAGAGCTCTGCAGACCACTCAGGTGACTTTTCAAGATGCACACAACTCCTCCATGTCTACTCATTCCTTCTGCTTTTCTAAGACTTACTCAGAGGCACACCCACATGTGTGGTTTATTTCCAGAATAAACTGGATTTCATCTCAGTTTTTAACTCTGAGGACAGTACTCAACTATTTGGTTCCCTGCAGTCTGGCCTTAAATCTTGATAAGAAGATACTGAACACCAGGAACAAAAGGCTGTCTGTTCAACTCATTTACACCAACTAAGGAACATCCAGCAGTGAGGCTCAGGCACTCCTCACAAAAGCCACATATGGGTTTAGAATGTTATACCTACTACTTTCTAATGCATAGATATTAATTTGTTTTCCACCACTAGCATCAGGGTAAATATATGGCATCCAGCTGCACTCAATACATATGCTGCTCTTTGCTGTATTACAACATATATGGAAGTGAAACAATCTGCTTTTTCAAGCATTATCAAGCTTACTTTTAATACTACATAAGTTGAAGTCTCTAGACTTGAATTACAACTCTTATTTCTGCATTATACAAAAGCTCAACCTCCTACAAATTCCTCTGGATATAGTTTAGAAACACTGATAAAGCTCACTGTTTTCAAGAGTGACAGACATTTCATGCTGTCACCAATCTCTCTGCTACACCCCTGTACTGGGTTGGCTGGGCAGGTTTTGGTAGTGGGGGGCTACAGGGGTGGCCTCTGTGAGAAGCTGCCAGACGTTTCTCCCATGGCTGATGAGGCCAACAGCAGCCAGCTCCAAAATGGACCCAACAACGGCCAAGCCCATCAGCAATGGCAGTAATTAAGCCTAAGTTACTTTAAGATAATTAGCTATACCATTTCACGAGCATCTGAGGGAGAAAGAAAAAAACCTTCCTTGGGGAATAACTTAGCAAGAATGATCTTAAATACTGTCTAGAAAACAAGGCAAAAACCTTGAATTTTCTTTGCTTACAGTAAAAACTAGCAAACTTACTGCTTTAATTCTTCTTTAAAAAGTTCCAAATTACTCTTTTTCTTTTCCTTCTCTCCTTTCTTCAAAGGCTAAAATTAAAGATACATAAAATAACATTTCAGAAGACAAAATGAACAGAATTTAAAATCATATAATAAAACTTTAGAAAATTTCCATGCATATTTTACCCGCAGCTTTCAAACCAACTACAGGAGGAAAAAACAATGGAAAAAAAAAAAACAACAACCAAACAGACTCAAAACATTCAGACTGAGCGCTATCAAACACAAAGCTAGAAAATAAAAAATTCAGAATAGTTGAAAAAAAAATTTGTTACTTCTCATTCTCACAATGCAGCACATGTGATCAAACACTCTCTCTACTACATACACATTTAAAATAACTGTGAGGTATTTTGTCACTTTGTTCCATTTGGAAACTAGGATGCTAACTACATCCCTAGTAAACCATCATGCTCTAATGAATTTGATAGATGTGTGTGCATATATATGTAAATTATTTTACATATATATTTTCAATTATTTCATCCACAAACATTCTACTTGAAAAGAATTCCCTTCTCTTGCTTCCCTTTGAATGTAAATACAGTCTGAAAAAACAGTTACTTTAAATAGTTCAAGATCCTCAGGAAAAACACTCTTCAACGACAAAGAATATGGTTATTGCAATACTACTTTTTTTTTTAAGAGTAATATATGTTCCTTAACTAACTGATGTGAAATACTATCTTCAACAACATTGTTTTTATATAATCAAATTTAAATGAAAACGTTTCCAATAGGCAGACATACAAAATACTTGTGTTACACACTACAGCTTTGGAAAAACTGGACTTCCTACTCACCCCAGGCAAAGTTGTTTGTTTGTTTTTGTTTTTGGGGAGGGTCTGCCAAATAAATAAAATCATTTTTACCTCATTATCTTCAATCACCATTGGACATGGCAAGTGAGTAAACTGCATTACTTCACGAGTATTTATGAAAAATTTGAAAAGCAGTAATAGTCTTACAGTACAAACACTTGCATATGACAGAACAGAGCTCAGAAAAATTTTTAAAAATGGTACAATTCATTTCTGTATATGTAGAGCTTTACATACAAAGAAAAACAAAACTGCCATCCAGTAGTACCCCACTGGTCTAACACTGACATTTGTTTAAAGCTGGAGGGAGGTTATGATGGAACTGCCCACAATTATCACATTAAATTCAGTTCCCACCCTAACAGGCAGCACCTTACATGTTTCACTTAAGCTTTAAAACTGTAGTAAGCTCTATTAAAAGACTTTTAAGACATCCAAGACATTCATTACACATACACCATAGTAACAGTAATCATACGCAATTATCACTTGACTTGAAGGCTGTGGTTCATATTTCTAATATTTTTATTACTTTTTATGACAAACCTTGATTAAGAAAAACAAAAAACAAAAACAAAAAAAACTCCATCAAATCATGCAGAAGATAAAATAAAACAAGGTGTTCAGCTTCTGAACTGTGCAAGTTCTGGAACTCAAAGAGGGACTTCTAAAGGAACTTGTCAAACTTCATTCCCCCCCCCCCCCCAAAAAAAAACCAAACCAAAACAAACAAACAAACTCAAAGAACCCTACCAAGAAAAAATTGGATCAATACAAAGGTCAATTTATTTTTTGGTTTAAAGTTTAAAAAAAATCAAAACCGGATAGTAGCACTAGAAATTGAGAATTGCTTCTAAAACCAGAAATTCTCAGGTCTGAAGAAGCTGTTACTTTGCAACAGTCACTAAACCCATATCCAGGAGAAGTCTGTCCACCTTAGCAGGAACACAGTAAAAGGGCAGTGCAGCACCAGGTGTATTGTGCCACATAAGGGCTCCTGGGCCTCTGCATTTCACCACCTTCACATCTGCTACGGGTTCAGGCAACTCCAAATGTCCACCTTCTCTCATGTGTGACATGTGCAGATAAAACTACTCTGCAAGAACACACGGCCCTTTTTCTAAGCACTTCTAAATACATCAGGATGGAGTTAATATTCAAGTGAGAAACTTACAGGCTTTTTGGTTTCTATCATTAGGAGGGATGGAGGTTTCTCATTAGATGGCTGACTTGGTTGATTTTTTTGATCTGAGAATCGTGATGAAGGTTTATAGATTTTACCCCGTTTTTCATCTGTTTCATGCTCCTCTGAAATAAAAGACAAGTTGAAAGCAAATTTTATTAACTCATGCTGCATAACACTGTTCATTAGAAAGAATGCTGGTCCTGGTCATTCAATTCAATACATTATTTCATTTTTAAAAAGCTGACAATACAGATTTTACATAATTTAACATCTTTTAATAGGAAGAAAAAGAACATGGATCAGGTAGTCTAAACCAAGGCATTTTTCCTTCTTATGATTAAAGCAGAAATCACACCAGTGCCTATTTCAGTCAAAGCATAAAGTAGATTTTAGCATCAAGTTTTCTTTTCTGCTTCTAACGTAAAATATTAATTTTAAAATGCAATTCAAAGCCAATCTTCATCTTTACTCAAAGCCAAATGACCCACCACCTCCAAAAAAAGATTAGTTATACCTTTAGATGCATTTACGATTCCTCCTCTTACAAATGTTTTCACTTTATTACCATCACCTCCTTCAAAGGCAGCAAGGAATTCTTCATAAATTTCTGCAGCAGCCTTCTCATCCTCCTACACAGCAAATGTTCATCTATTTACTATCATCACAGAACAACTTTCACTAGACAGTTACTCTTAAATTAGCTATGTGACATTCATTTTTATTTTCTAGAGTTCAAGCTACAAACAGCACCAAAGGAGTTTCAATTTTAGATAATTCAAATTTCTGAGAAATGTGGGTAGAACACAGCACATAACACACAAAGCCAGTGAGGCTGTGTGCTCCAATATGTTCCTTTCCAGGAGTCTACATGGCAATTTAACATTCAAAAGATGCCAAAAGCTCATATCAAAGGCTTATGAGCCTGGAGCTTTGTTGACCTCAGCATGAGAGAACAGTGCCTGTTCCATCTCAGCCTTTATGATCAGCCCACGTGGCTGAAGGAGATCAACAACAGGATCACCTTTCTGTATTTCCCAGAGAACAAGTTCAATCAATGGCTTAAGCTGAGCACTACAGCTTAGCACCATCATGATCTTCAGGCCAGTATTTCCAACAACCCAGCAAGAGGTAAGTCAGTGCAACACAGTATGGGCTGTGTGTACAAAGCTCAAACCCCAAAATTTTCAAAACTTCTACCTTACCAACTACCAAATATATATTTCCTAAAATTTGGGCATTCCTGAGTAATCTAAAATGCAGTACCAAATTTTACGGTTTGTATTGGTTCCTAATACAGTCATTAGACAAAGAAAGTGTTTTACAGAACTAACAAGGATGTGTACTGAAACAAGTTCAAAAAAGGCAGGTACTCTTTGCAATAACTGAGATCCAATGATAGAGAGCAAAGGAAGAACAGAAAATTACCTAAGGTGATGGCTGTCCCCATTCTGAGCAATACACCAATGGATTATTGTAATTCCCTTTTTCAGGAAGCCAGAAAACTTGATTTCTCACAGAGGAGCAAAGAGTAAGCCTCTCTGTATCATAATGCCATGGATTCCAAAAATAGGTTATAAAAGTAAAATACAATTCAATTTCACTCTTGGAGAGCTACAATTACCAAAATTAAGATACTTGGTTGCAATCTAAAAGCAAACTTATTTGAGCTCTGATACACAGTAAAATTTTCATTGTATACCGTTACCTTCTTTTTTAATTCTTCCTGCTCTTTCTTGCTCAGAGTTCGTTTGGCAGCACTCATTTTGCCAATACTGAATGCTTTAAGTTTACTTTCCATTAGAGGCTGCAAAAGGAGTAAGAAAACACATATCAAACTGTTTACAAAACAATTAAAATAATGTTACTTTTGACCTTGGTCTAGATCAGTAACTCAAATAAAAAAAAGCCTTCCTGTACTTATCTGTGAAGCTTTCATTATCTAATACAACCAAAAAAATTTAAATCTGTGTGGCTTTTTTTAAACAAATCATCCTTGGTTTAATGAGAAGCTTTTAATAAACCATTCATACACAGCTGAAATCTGAAGGACACTTGCTGTAAGAGCCTGGACATTTATCACGGTGCAGTGCTGCAGTTTCTAAACCTTCAGAAATACATACTCTGCACTACAGTTCTTTCCCCTTCCCTCAAAAAAGGTTTTCTGACTATTTTGGCAAGAGTAATGTTTGTGCAAGGGTGGACAGGTAATGGAACAACCATATAGATGCTAAATTTCCATTGTACTTCAAGGTAAAAATTAATAACTTTGCTGGAATAACAGAACACATTTTAGAGGTTTTCAGCTATAAAAAATCCTCACGTAAAAACTTCACATTCAGCCCCTAGACTGTTTCTAATTTCTTTCCAAAACCCTGATGAAGGAAGTACTCCACATAACAGTAATTTCTGGAGTATGGAAATGGAATTCTTAAGGCTCTGTTCTGGTAGTTAACAGGCAGCAAAGCATCAAGAGAAGAAAGACAACAGGATGGAGAGCATGCTCCAAAGACATGGATAATGGGAAGTTAAATGAGAGAAAAGATACTTCTGTAGAAACTCCTACCTTAACATAGCAATTTATGAAGAAACAGCACAACAAAGACCCAGAAACTATGAGTCTTGTTTTCAAAATATTTGTGATGCTCTTACACAGAGCACACAGTGATGCTTAAAACTATGATTTTTGCAATGACAGTTCTTAAAAAAAATCAGCTCAATAGATCATCAAGACACATAAGGTGAACAACTTAAACGCTGTATTATGAAAAATATTCTGATACCAACTGGAAAGGGTTTCCTCTAGGAATGATTTTCTTTGTAAAGAGTTTTATTTCTAGTATCAGCTTTCCATTAACTTTTTTTTCATAAAAAAGCACCACAAAAAACAAACTGTTTGAAATATCTTCAATTTGCAGTCCTTGCTTAGCCTCACAAACACCTCTTAGATCTGTGCCAAGCATAGGACCAAGTAGTTCATACTTCCTTGAAAGTGTTCCCTCTTCATCACTGAAAGTTAAAGCTATCAGTGACAAATTTATGCAGTGTTGTCTGTGAAGTTATCTGGTTTATGACACCATGTTTGTCAATGTGAGCTGCTGTGACAGGCTTATCAGGAGCTTTTAATTCATCTGTGTGTTTTTACATTTAATAAAATCCTGTCTCCCAGTTGTCTGAAAAACAGCTTCCATTTTCTATTTCAAAAAACAATATACAACCTTGGCAAAACACGAGCAATGCAGACAGAACAAATACCACACTCCTACCCAAGGCTTATCCTGTCATCAGAAAATAATCTCTCACAGTAATGTCACAGGATACCTGCAGATCAGCCACATGAATATTTGTTCCAGCAACATAAAGGAAGCAGCTACAAGATGAAGAGTTCTGGCACTAAGATCTGCTCAGTTTAGAAAGGCTCTCAGGGAAAAAAACCACCTGCCAACTGGCAGGAACAATATAAAGTTAAGACTGAACTAATTTATGCCTGCTAGTTAGATTCCAGTGGGCAATTAACAGAACTATACAAAACTTGAAGGTCTTCCTCCTTCAAAAAATGCAAAATACTGTGAAAAGGGTAAAGCAAATTATAAGAGCAAAGAGAAACTTGCAGATGAGAAAGCAAACTTCTGTTTAACCAGAACACTACACTGACTGTAAGGTGGCACAAAGCACTGAAGTTCCAGTTCCATCAGTACAAAATACTCAGAAGAGATTTAAGAGTAATTGCCCAAATTGTAGCAAGTAAAAGAGATCAATAAAACAAGCTACTTCTCTATGAAAAGTTTCTGCTACCACAACTCGACTAATGCTCTTACAAGTAATTTAACAGCTGGTAATTGACTTTTGCATGTACAAAATCAAATTGAAATCTTGAAAAAAATCCAAACCACAGAATGAATTGTCTGGTATTAACTCTCAGTTTGGCTCCTGCTGCCTGTTTTCATTTTAGCTAAGAAACAGGTTAAGTCTTCAAGCAACAAACCAAGCACACAACCAGGCAAAGGCCTCATCACTGAGGAGATAGGCGGTGGGGGGACAGCAAGACCAGGTTATTACTCTTACCTTTTCCTTTATCATATTCTATTAGAAAGAAAAATAAAGAATGAAATTAGTGCCACATGTCTCAGCTTTGAGAAGCCAACTGTATGTGAAAAGGCACTTCAGTATCCCATGATTCCTGGGATAGAACACCTCACATCCTCAAGCATTCCTCAGTATAAGATACAAACCCATACAGAGTCCTTGCAGCCTCTTTCTGTTCCAGTACCTATTACGGATGCAGTTCCATGCAGCACAGCTTCCTACACTGTGCTTGTTTTGAAAGTTTCAAGGAGTATTTTTAAACATGAAATCAATGGTTCATTTGCAAACACCTACAGGTTACATACCCAATGCACCAGACTCTGCCTGTAGCAAGCAGTTTCCTTTAAAAACAGGCCTGTTTTGAGTTTGTGGGTTTGGTTGGAATTTTTTTGGTTCTTTGTTTAAGTGTTTTGGACTTACATGTGAATCAGCAGATCCAGTGGTATGTACTGCATCTGGCCCTCTGACCTGAGGAGAGAATGAGGAGGAGGTGAGACATACAACAAGAAACAGACAAACAACCTCTAAGGGGCTCTTCCCAGTTCTTGGAACATGAACTTTCATTTCAATTTCAACGTCCAAATACACAAGAACAAAGATACCTATAATGTATCATAATGATATATCTGACCTAGGTCACCTCAGGAACAATGTCAATATAAGGCAAATAAGGGACAGACCTAAAGATAGACCATTGAAAAAATCTGCATTTCCACAGCTGTATTTTATAAATACATCAGTAATGGCACCACTGGGGGGGAAAAAAAAAGTAGGTTAGTTACGTTGTATCTTCAAGAGTTGTCATTAAAGGCTGTTAAAGATTACATAAAGTGCTTGATTATATTTGGCTTCCTAGAAGATAATTTCCAAAACTGCTTTGACTATATTGTGCATAGATGGAACCTGGCCACCTCAAAAACTGCAATTTGTGACCAGGTACTAATTGATGTTATTACTCTAAACCTAACTGAACTTTTAACACCTAAACCAGCATATATACAAAATCAGGTCTTAAATGAGCTTTAAGTGACAGAGAACATTTAAATTACGTAATGTCCAAATTCCAGAAAACCTGACATAACATCTACTATTAAGATACTATTGCCTGATGCACAATTCATTCCTTAATTGAAATTTAAGTCAAATACATTTGCATTAGCTGAAATTTGTTCATGAGTTACAGAACATTAGCCCTTCTCCTTATTATCAGGGGTTTATAGTTTATACCAGAAATAGTAATATATGATGCTCATTTCCAGTCTTTCAAAACCAACAACACCACATACTACTCTAGAAGATCATTTACTAGGCCTTGTTTTTATCCCGCATTTTCATCAGCTAAGACAGAGACATTTTTCTTTCAATAAGTGTATTCCTATGTTATACAGTAAAATCAATTTAGAAAAAAATGGTCTTCAACAGAAATCAGAATTAAGTGCACAAAGGTAGAGCGCAACACACAGGTCTGGCCCTTTCAAGGGAGAAGCAAAGGGCTTCTATGAATAGGTTTGGAGGTTTTTTTAAGAAAGACAAATGGGGCAAGGGAAAAATAGGGGAAAAAAAATCATGTCTTACTCTCAAAGACCTCCCAAATCCTGTTCCTTGCAGCACTGTACAAGATTCACAAGCACATCTTTGCACAGAAGCCAATAACAAGCTGAGTTCACAGGCAGCAGTAGCAGTTCATTATAATACACATGGAAGCAAATATTTCAAGCATCTTTTACTAATGCCACTCCTGCAAACTTCTCCTGTGTACTTGGTCCTGGATTTTTTTGTGATTCCCAACTGCCTGTGGCACAGCTAAGTAATCCGTCATGCACAGGTCTCCACATTGCACAAATGTAGCCTAAGGAAAGTTGTCCTCCCCTCAAAACTTGATGAATGTGTAGCCCAAGATGAAACAGACAAAAGATGTACACTGTGCAAAAGAATTCCAGAGCATGGAAACAGCATTCCTCCTGCTGCCAGCTGCCACCCTGCGGCAGCCAACACAGCAGCTGCAATTGTAGCCTTCCAACAAACAACTGGAGACCTGCAGTTAAAGAAATCAGTCTCCAAGGGGGAGTGACCGAGCGGGTCTGCCTGGCGTACTGACACAGATCGAGCACTGCTCCAGGAAAGGAGCTTGTCTGGCAGCAGCAGAAGGGAATGGCCACTTCCTGATTCTCCACATCTGCTTCATTTATGGAAGTCTTAGATAGCAACACCTCCCAACAGGGGTGGTGCTGAAGCTTATAGGGAGGACAAAAACAAAGCATAACACAGAGTAACAAACAGTGGGAATGCTCAGTACAGTGACAGATTATCCTGAGGAAGAACATTAAAAAAAAGCAAGACACTCAATGTGCTTCTCCAGCAGCAAGCAGATGATACTGCAGATGCCTCAGAAAGGCTGCAGTGCGTGGAAGCACACAGAGATCCTGTGGGAGTCCTCCCCAACCCACCAACAGGGACCATGGCACTGTGGAGCTGCTCTGAACATTAGCTCTGTAGCAGAATTTCTACTAAGGTGCACTCAGGAAACTTCTAAAAGCAATTTTAACTTTCAGACCAACTGTATCCCACAATAACTAGCAGCTTTGGAGAGCCACGTTTTCTTCCTCCTTCAACTATCTTATTTTTAAGGTCTTCTCTTTCCTATGTATAAATTTAGTTCTACCTTTGATACTGCTCCTGACCAATCAAGCAACTGTTCTGACAAAGCACAAGATGAAAAGGTTCTTGACAAAATTACACATTGCTATCTCCCAGTTTCTAAATGGCAGTTATTTTAAAAGATCACAAATTCTCACAACACTGCACTTTGCATCCATCTGTACTGCCTTGACAAAAGGGGCCATTTTGTTTCCTTAAGTCAGACCAGCTGCACTGACTCAGCGCAATCGGTATCTTTCTATCAGAGGGAAACATTTTAGAAGATGTTGCCCACCTGTGCTGAAATCTAGAGCAGATTATTTTTTCTGTTCTCATAACATCAAGTAGCTCAACTGAACTTAACTGCAGAAAGACACATGAAGCTCTGCCTTACACATGATGAGATGTGAAGACAGCTCCCTCATGTTCAAAATGCCAACAGAAAAAAATGCAGTGAATCCAACTTTCAGTCACTGCCAGCATAGACAATTGACAAATGCCTTCTTAACCCCAATTCATTACATCTCTGCATGAAAACTATTTTTTTTCCTCAACCAGACTATTTTACAGCTGGATCACTTTTTCCATCACTTTCACACTGCACATTTCTCAAAACACGTGCCAGCACAGCTGAAGAGTCATTTCAGCAGCCTGCATTGCTCCTGCAGCAAGATACAGCCCTGTCAAACCCCAGTCCTGGAGGTCAGATCACCCAAAGCTTCACTGCTGAGTCCAGCCAACTTCACTCAACTTCCAAGAGAAAAACCAAAAACTTCAAAGGACTGTAAAAATGAGATTTATTACAAGTTTTCATGAAAACGCCAAAGCAGATCAATCTCTGAGATTCTGATCTTTACATTTTCTTGCAGTTCCATGGAAGCTTCCAAAGAAAACAGAGAAGATAATAGCTCTTTGAAATCTTCCTTCCTGCCCACAAATCCAGCTTTTTGTGGTTTCTCCACACTTAAAAATCCTCTCAGTAAAACTGGCATGACTGTGTTATTTCACAAGTATTTAAAATATACTGTATACAATAAATATTTTTTTCTTAATACTTATGTAATTTAGTGAAACAAAGAGCAGCAAACGCTGCCAACTACCCAGGAAACAATCTGTAGTCCTCTAAATGCTGAATGGTATTTTTACAACTGTAATTGCTACAACTTAAAACATAAATGAAAGCCCTGTCCTTGAAAGAACCAATAGCTTCAGGGCGAAATGTTTAAAAGAAACTCTGATGAAAGCCACTCCTGCCCTGTTTCAACACCTTCCATTGATCCTGCCCCCATACTGGTCACACTGAACTACAACACTGTTCCTGGTCTAGCTGATCACTCACAAAAGGGATGGGGAGGTTCAACCAAACCACCTCCCAACTCATAGCAACAGCCTGCTGCCCAAATCATGCCAAATGAACCAAAGAGGACAATGTTTGGTAGGGAAGAAGTAGCTAAGGCTGGGACTCCTTGTGTCAGCACTGACAGCAAGGAAAACCAAATGGAAACACATCATAAATTAAGATGTCAAAATTCAGCTAAAGGAAGTTTCCAGGTTGCCTTGTATTTTTTATTCTTCCTTTCTCTCTAGAAAGTCAGTGCTTGAAAACACCTGCAAATTATTTTACAGCTAATGTATTTAGTCTTTACAGTTATTGGAATAATGCAGATTAAAATTAGTCCCTATGTGAGTAATCATAACTTGCAGACATAATAGCAAATGGACAGTGACCTTCTCCAGAAGTATTTGTACAGAATGGTATTCCACTAGAACCTTAAACTCAGATAACAGGTACAGCTTTTGGGATGAAAAAGGTAAAAGTACAGCTTGGTCCAAGTGGAGTATTTCTTCTGCATATGGTACCCGATTTGAACAACAGTCTGTGTAAGAGCAGTGGCCATGCCAGACAGTCACTATTCTCAGAAGATACAGTAACAACTAACATTTCATTACATGCAGATAATAACTGAACATCTGTATCTGTCATTTCAGAATCACGCCCTTCACCAATGTCCTGTGCACTCTCTGGCAATGTCTATTTCCTATTCTTTAATTATCCTTCTTTGCTATGTAGATTTCTGGAAATCTCAAGCACAAATCTTGTTATTCTAATCTCAAAGTGTCAAAGGAATAGTTAATGCCTTTGCAACACAATTCACATGGGAGACTCTCAAAGTTATTTAGCAGCTGCAAGTATCACACAAAGCAGCTGCCACCGCAGCGATGCAGGCACTGGGGGCTCCTGTACCACCTCCAGCAACGCTTTCCAATCAGCAAACCAAACAAATAATGCCTGGCTGAAAAAAAAAAATATATATATATATAATCAAAACAACTGGGTCAAATTCAGTACTTGGACAACAAGACTGAAGAACACCACCCATTCTGAAGGGGAGAAATTATTTTATTTCAGGCACTAGGTCACAGTTCCTCACAGAGCACAGAAAATAAAAGGTCACTGTGTCTTTCCAGCAGGTACGCAGAAGCCAGCAAAGGCACTGAATTGGAACTGCCACTGAAACATATCCTATGAGTCTGTGAGATACAGAAATAATTGTATTTGCAAAACAAATATAACTTGTAAAAAAAGCCTACAACTTCGCTTTTGATTATGTAAGTAAATGAATCCTAAAATTATTAAAAATAATCAAAGCATCTGAAAAACAATTACTTCATCAAATCTAGCAAAATGGTTATTTGTTCAATTGTTAAACCATCAACATTTTCATATAGGCTCAACTAAAAATACACATTTTAATCGCTGTGTGAATAAACTAATTACAACAAAAATAATACTAATTTCAATCCCATTTCTTTCTGCAGATATCTGAAAAGTATCTCCATGTATATCACAAGCACTTATGGAATAATAAAACAAAGGCACCGAAGGGAACACACACTGTTCAGCTCCCCAAGTTTTCCCAAGATTTACTTTTTGAGAAATAAATTCCAAGAGATAGGCATGTCTTATTTTATTTTAATTTTCAACATAAAATGTTGAAAAGTGAAATAGAATTCTGAAATGAAATAAAATAAAATTCTAAAATTCAACATTCTCATGGATCCAAGTCGGTACTATCCCTATTTTCTGTGGCACATAAAATAATACTGACAAGCCAGATCTAGAATGTAAAGTGGAACATGGATGTCTGCAGGAATGGGGAACTGAGGGGTGAGGGGAAAGTGCACAAAGGTGGCAGGCAGGTACAGGACATCCTCAGCAGCCCCTGACAGATGAGCACAGTCCAACCTTACACTCCCTAGGTGTCCTACTGACTTCCATGGGATGGAAGAGTTAACTGCCTGAACATACCCCTGCAGAACTGACATCTAGGACAGAAAACAATTCCTATAAATTAATTATTACTGTATATTGAAAAAAAAATGACTATCATCAGTACAGAAATAGCAAATGGCAAAATAAAAATAGCCTATAACATAACTGTGAAAAGAAAGGACTCATATCTGGGTTGGTTTTCTGTACCATCTTATCAGCTGCATTAATCAATAATTAAGTATTCTATTTCTAATTATACTTGAAATCCCAAAATGTCCTACCCCATGAAAGCCACAGCCCACAAATTAAGGCCTATTTTACTACTGAAGTTTTCTGTCCCGCTCCTATTTGCCATTTGAAACCAAAAGCAAGAAAAAAAAAAGTGTTTCTTGGCAATATTTGGAATAGATCATAAAAGGGAAATAAAAATAAAACTGTCCTACTCTAATTACAACTGAGTGAATATGCAAAGACTTTAAGTAACTACACTTCATTACCAACTCTGTTAATTACTACAGTTTCTTAGCAGCAAAATAAAAATTTTTAAAAACAATAATCCTGGTTTTGCTTAATAAAAAGATGGGCAAAAATTATTCATTTATAGCACGGGAAATTCCTGAGCCATAACACGGCTTCCTCTTTGAATGACTTACACACTCATACACCAAAACCTGGAGGACTTATACAGTTCTGACCTAAAACCTGAAACGAAAGAGAATGAAAGGGAGTAATCCTCAAACCATCAGCAGCCAGTGCAGCCCCCAAAATATCCCGGCCTCCACCTCCCAGCAGGAGCGATGCCCCGAGAGCAGGCAGCTCTGGGCTGTGACCGGTGGGCTCGCAGCACAGCTCTGGGCCAAGTTTTCCTGAACTGCTGCACTACCGCTGCTCCTGGGCTGGAAACGCCCAGCAGAACTACAGCAAGTACAGAGGGTAGAGTGCAAAGCGCGGGGAACGCCACAGCAATTCCACGAAACTTGTAATTTCACCGCACTTCAAAAGAACCCGCTCCATCTCAATTCGTCGTTTTCCTTCCCCCTCGCGAGTTGCAAACCAACCCTGCGCGGGCTGCAGCCCACGCCGTGGGGAGGGCAGCGACCCGACACGCGGCGCCGGGCACGGCTGCGGCTCGGGCCTCGGAACTGCCGCAGCCCGGCGCCGCGGGGCCGCCGCGGGACAGACACGTGCCCGGGGCGGTCTCGAGCAGCGGGCGTGCCCCGCGGGGACCCCCGGGCCCCTTCCCGCCTCCCAGCCCGTCCGGGGCCGCGGCCACCCCGGGCTCCAGCAGGAGAAGGACAGAGAGAGCAGGAGAGAGAGAGCAGGAGCAGGACAGAGAGAGCAGGACAGAGAGAGCAGGACAGAGAGAGAACAGGGGACAGCAGGACAGAGCAGGCCGCGCCGCCCGCGCCTCGCCGCCCTGCCGCTACCGGGCCCCGCCGCCGCGGCAGTGGGCCGCGGGCCGTGCTCCCCGAGCCGAACGGAGCGGGCCGCGGGCCGCGCCTCCCGAGCGGAACGGAGCGGGCGCGGACCGCGTCCCGGGGCGCGGCGGCCTCACCTTCCCGGCGGGTTTCTGCGAGCCGCCGGGCGCCTTGTCCGCCAACTTGCCTCTCCCCTCGCCCAGCCCTGGCGGCGGCCGAGCGAGCGCCGATCCCACCGAGCCCGCGAGCGGAGGGCGCGAAGCCGATGGCCGAGCCGCCGATGGCAGAGCCTGCCCTGCGCAGCGAGCGGGGATGGAGCGGGCACCGCTCGGAGCAGCCTGAAACAGATCTTCGAGAAACGCCCGCCAGTACTAAAAAGGCTAACACAGTAAATCCGTCCTTACTGGGTTTGATATCGCACTACAATTGCACCTGAATTGAAGGCTGTTTAACTGGGGATTGTAACCAGCCGTCACATTTATCATGAGTCTCGAATCCCCGTGCTTTCATGGATTTTCAGAGTGGAATATGCAGGGGCTGAGATAATACTTAAGCAAAAGACAAGAAGATACACGGAAATTAATGAAAGCTTTAATCCAGCAGCTGCCGACACGCAGTGCCCTGTGAGCGGCAGGAGGGAGCAGGGCCTGGGCTAACAACCACCTGGGGCAGCGCAGAATGAAGGTTCCAGAAGGGAGGGGGAAAAGCAAAAGGAGATGTTGAAGAGAGCAGAGGCAACTGCAGAGGGCTGGAAGTTGATAGAGGAGAGCAAAAGTCTCAGGGAACCTCACCGGCGGCAGGTGTGCGTCCAAGTGCGCGGGGGCATGG
This sequence comes from Chloebia gouldiae, assembly GCA_003676055.1. Classification (NCBI taxonomy): domain Eukaryota; kingdom Metazoa; phylum Chordata; class Aves; order Passeriformes; family Passeridae; genus Chloebia; species Chloebia gouldiae. The sequence goes on along the minus strand of QUSF01000034.1, from coordinate 4,349,912 downwards.
TGCGGTGCGAGCCGCTGCTCCGCCCGCTGCTGTGTCAGGGAGACGGCTCAGCTGCGGGCACGTCCATGGCAGCGGCCACCGCGTGTCACCGGCACTGAGCAGGGCGGCGCGGCTGCCGGCGGGCCGGAGGACGGCAGGGCAGGGTCCCTAAAGGCGGGGACGCGGGTCAGTGTGCGGGGAGAGCGGCGCGGGCAGCCACCGGGGCTCGCAGGATTTCCCGCCGCAGCCGCGCGGGGCGCAGGGACGCGCGGCGCCGCCAGGGGGCAGGCGCGGCCCGCGCCGCCAGGCTCCGCCCGCAGCCGCGCGGAAGCGGCGAAGGCCGAACAGCGACCCCGGCGCTGCCCCGGCACGGGCCGGCCCTCGCCGCGCAAACTCCCGTTCCTGCGGCTGCTGCAGCCTCCTGCCGCCCTCCGCAACGCCACGGGAACGTTCTGGAACCGGCGGGGCAGCAGGAGCTCCCCGGAGGCCCCGGAGACGCTGTCTCCAGCACACCCGTGCAGTTGCAGCCGTAAGCGCCTGCCGCCCCCCGGCCGGCGCGGTGCTGGGTCACACCTCCGCCCTGGAGGAGCCTGCACGGCTCTCGTGGGTAAATCTGAGCGGGAATCACTGAGGCTTGGAAGGAAGGAGGGGGAAATAAAACGCACGCGTCGACAGGCACAACACCACCAGTCTTTTTAGGGTATTTGGAGCCCCAAACATTCCCATAGAGGAGTCCTTGCACGTGAATGGCATTGGTCAAGGAGCATTACAGATGGATTAGGCAGGATTTACTGCTTCAGAATCCAAGCCAAGCCCTTCTCCCATCTTTTTCCGTGTTTACTTGAAACTATTTCACTGCCCTGCAGAGACACAGGATTAGTATAATCTGTGACCTGCTTTTGGGGTGGTTTTTGACATGTTAGTGCAAACAGGTGCAGGAATGTGTTGAAAGCAAAGCAGCTGGGGAACTTAGGGCCACAGGAGTAGACACTGATGATGCTCAATTCTCCTGGCACCATATTAATAAACCTGGCATGAAAGATGACTGACACTTCTGCTAGATGAAACAGACATCTAGCTGGAAAGAGGAATGTGCCTTTGGATGATAAGAGTTTTGGGGCCAATAATGTTTAGAAAATTTGTGCTCCATTTGGCCTCAATCCCTTTATTTTATCCACTTCATTAATCCATTTTAATTATCCACTTCATTGTTCAAATCCTCTGCTTACTCCTTAGCCTCTACGCTCTTTTGTAATTAATAAACTGCACCAAATTAAGAGCATCACAATCCAGAGCATGCTGTGAAAAACAGGAAAGAAATAGTTAGAGTTTGAAAGGTCATCTCTAAAGATAATTTTTCAGAATGAAATGTACTCCTCAATCTGTGCTATTTATAACACATTGCGATAGTACAGTAGCACTTGTGTACAGTTAGTGAATGAGCACATGTCACTGTTTTGAGCTTAATGGGAGAGCAAGGGCACGAAGGGGAGCGGGAAGGAAAGAAAACAGTGAAATGCAGAAATCCATGGAGAATTAATGCTGGAAAGGGTAGGCTAATAATAATGACAATATTTAAAAGCAAATTGTAGGCATTTTTCATTATAATGTAGGTCTGGTTGCCTGCAGACCTGGGAATTGTTTATTAACTGTTGTTACAATGACAAGTATCATTAGGCAATATACTTCGGAAAATCATGAATTATCATAAATAATTAACACTAAGCTACATTAAGTAAACCACATGCTGCAGTGTGTTACACTTGTCTTTCTGGCTGCTTTTTTCTCCAACTTTCAGATGAAAGCTCTCCACTGCTCTCACTCCAGACCAGGGCACAGAACTGCTGCAATTCTTCAGCAAATATGAGTGTGAGGGAAATGGGGGAGGAAGGATTTAGGGTGCTGTGGAAGTTCCCTACCCTGTGGCAAAGGAAGCACGTTCGAGGACATGAGGCAGGCAGACTGTGAGTAGGAGAGGAGTGTAGCTGCTGGGTGTACGGGTTTGTTACTCTGTAGTTTCACACTTTCCTGTGTAGTTTCACAGAGGAGCTCGCGGATCACTAAAGCCACCGGCTGTGTGTGTGTGTTTCCCAGTGCTCAGGCAGCAGTTTCCAGCAGCAGTCTTCCAGCTTCTTCCCTTATCCCGCCCTCTACCTCCTCCCACCCCAGAGACTGAAAAGCGCCAGCGAGGATTCCCAAAATGGGCACTCGCGGGTTGCCAGGGAGCGCTGGGCGCGCAGCGCCGAGCCGAAGCCGAGGCGGGCAGCAGAGCCGGGGCACAGACAGCCTGGGCTCAGCGAGATGCTTCAGCAGGAACCACCGGAATAACGAAATAGAGCTAAAGGGGCTGTCTGGGAGAGGGCAGTTTGTCTCTCAGCAAGTCTGGATTTGCTGCCGCTGCTCTGTCTGCTCTCTGTCCCCCCGGCAGGAGCCATTTCTGTGTTACTCCATCTCTCAGTGCTGGTGCTTTACCTTCCCTAAGCTGTGACTCCTGCTCTGCTCCTGCCATTCAGCAGCTGCTCTCCCTTCCAGGATCCCACTGCTCTCTCCTGGGACGCGTCTTATCAGGGAACCTGGGTTCTTTCCCCCCCTGGGATTCCTCAAGCAATGAGGCGCATTACGCAAACCAGTCACAGGGGCAACATCTGACTTGCGCTGTCTGCCTGAGAAGGGTCGGTCATCTGCAGTGTCGTTTGCAGGCATTAGTGCAAGTATCAAATGAAGGCTTAATTTCAAAAGTTCTCCTACAGCGTCTGGTCAGAGAGAATTAGCCTGTGTGGCTAGAATCCAGATGTGCACATCTAGCAGCTGTTTTGAAAGCATGGAAGTTCAAGATGAGTGCAATGCCAGCCATTCCTTCGCCATACTGAGAGTCCCTATCCTGTCAGGTTACTAACAGTGAGTAGCAATTTGTGCTCTGCAAAACACTCCCACTCTGCACATACAAACAAAACAATTTCTTAGTTATGCACTTTATAAGTGAGGGTTCAGTTCTGCAACCCTTGCAGAGGACAAGCTGTACTTTGCTCTTACCACGAGCCCCTGGAATCTGGGACAGTAGTGGATTTTGACCATGGAAAACATGAAATATGCACCCACCCAATACATTATCCTTCATCACAGTGAAACCAATTCCCCAGCAATACTTATGCTCAGATTTGCTGCTGTCAAGAAAAAGGCAAGTTTTACCTCAGATCTTTCAAAACCAGGAATTTTAAAAAAACAACAACCAAACTTCCAGAGAAATTTTCTTAAAATGTGAAGTATTTTACCCAGTTTGCTGTGTTTTGTGGTTTTTCAGATGGGTTCCATTGCTTATTTTTAAAGCATAAAGGATACAAACCTGAAGACATTCAACTTCAAGGTAAAGAGGGCAGAAAATTAGAAGCTCCTGATCACTGAGACATTAAAATTAATATTGCTGTGCAAATATGATGGTGTTGGTTACTGCTATTTCCTTTTACAACATACACATTTTCTCTCCTCCAGGTGAGGCTTTAAAATAAAGGTATCACTCCCACTTGTCTTTATCTATCAAATTGTTAGCTTTATAAAGTATAATTGACCCTAGTTAGTTAGTCAAGAAGGAGAAAGTGACGCAAGGTTTCCTGTTTATCCAGTCTTACAAAGACAGTAGAGTAGAATCTCTAAAGGCAAGTTAATTGCTTCAGTATTAGATCAAAGCAGTGTCTACTCAATTATTACAAAGTATTGTAATCACTACAGTAAAAATTTACCCATCAAATAATTATTTGCAAGAGATTGATACACATTCAAGAAAGAATAGGAAAAAAACCCAAAACAACTCAGAACAAAAGGACCATTTTTCTGTCTGTGTATCTCTTCAGATATTCTCCCAGAGACTGCAACCATGAGGTACAGCAAAGAAAGTTAGATGAGGCTAAAGCTTCCCTTTCTTTAATAGCTACTCTTTTTAAATAGAGCCAAATTCTACCCTCTCTCTTGTTTAGTGGGGTTCCATGGAAGATGTCACAACAGAGTCAGAGTAACTAAAAAGATTTCCATGCAGGAAAAAAATCCAGAGGAAACAAAGACAGTAAATGTTTTTACTCGGATAAAACTTCTTACTGAGAAAGAAATCATCAAAATCTGTCTTAGAAGTGAAGATACAAAAAGAAAAAAGGTATTATAGAGGTGGAATTGTATGGTAGAGGATTAAGTCAAGCAGGTGCTACTAAGACTGATATTTGCCAGCGTGAGCTGAATTGGGTGATGCTAAAGGTTTATCTTCAAAAGCATCTTAAATCTTCTAATCATCACTGCATATTCACATTAGGACTTTCTCTCTTTTTAAGTTTTTTTTTAATTAGTTTTTTTATTCAAAAAAGCTATGTATAGTAGGAGGGCTATGTACAACTTCTTCCCTAGTGTGCTGAGTATGTTTGAGTGCAAAACATGAATTTAGCTTTTATTTTTTCATTTCCTAACCAAAAGGCATAATTTTACTCAGTAGGGTTGAAGTAATTTAGAATATTTTTTAGGGCTTTTGATATTTCAGACAAAATAACACCTCTGAAATTACGTCACCATTTAATAAAACAAAAGTATAATGTAGAAAAAAACTCACATTTGGTATTTTAGCACATCTTTTCCTTTGAGTCTTCATCCACCACTGATTAATATTAGCTTCCATTACTTACCTCATTAGGCAGTACCTTCATCAGTGTTTTAAGAGTTTTCTAAAAGGTTATTTGGAGATAAAGCCCGTAGAAAATTCTACATATGGTAGGATTAACCATGGTATATTCTGACCATGTCCTTCTAAATATAAACTCTGGTTAGAGAAATGGAGAGGCTCTTCATGCACTACATTATGTGGACTCCTCTCTGTGACCTCCAGATGTCCTGATTCTCCCTGGCTTACCGCATAATAGTCACGTAATACTAACCTTGATGGACTACATATGAATAAGAGGCTATTTTGAGGTTGTAAGTGCTTCAAATTGTAAGTTTCCCTGCACTCTATCCCACAGCTGGCTTGGGAGGAGAATACTCAACTCAGTGTAATATGTATGCAGAAGTCTTTATGAAAGCCCAGGCTGTCCTCAGAGATCATTCTCCCTGTGAGGAGTCTGCCTTGGAAGTAAGCAAAAGACTTAGATCATTAGCAATGAGTTCCATAAATGTGGCTGCTAAAGCATTAGTGTGTACCTCCAGCAACAGCCAGACAGTCCAGCATCCACCAGAACTGTCAGTCTTGAATCACAAGCAAACCCCACCTGCTCCTCCCAGCCTGGGCTGCCCCAGTAGGCCACAAACCCAGTGGGTGTCTCTCCCAGGCAGCCAGGTCATACCCCAGATCTCCCTGAGGCACGAGGCCAGAAAGCCTCCCACAACCCTGAACGTCAGGAGGCTGCAGGAAAGTCAGAACGTGTCCAACGAGCCCTGCTGCCGCTGCAAGGCCAGCAGTTCCCAATCAGCAGCGGATGCTGTCGTTCTCCAGACACCATCTGTTGCAACAGCTGCTGGTGGCTTTCCAACAGCCTCTTTAGTGCAGGTCTAAAACCTGATTGCATTCAGCCAACCAGCCCTTATCTTATCTAACCTTGATGAGAGAGACTGAAGATCATGGTCACTTTGGCCCTCTACTGTAGGGCATGCAGTGCCATTGACCACCACAAATGGCAATCTCACTGCCAAATGGGACTGAGACACAGGATCACCACAGCCCTACCGTCAGCACCTGCATGCGTGGTGTGCTGGGAGCAGGGCAGGGGCAGGTGTTCTTTAGCAAACAGCCCCCTCCCCACCGCCTGCCTCTGCAGGGATGCAGCATCTGGCCTGTCTCCATGAGAAGCCTCACCTCTACCAGAGGCTGAGCAGTTTCCAGTAAGGCCTTTCCTCTCCCTAAATCCCATGCTGCAGAGCCCATGAGGAGCAGGGCCCTGCTTACTCCTGAGGCTCCCTGCAGGCAGAGCTCTGTCAGTCACTGCCCGAAGAGTGTCCACTTGCTGTTACCCCGCACTCCAGCACACACCCCTTCTAAAATACATCAACATTGGGGCATATTAGGCCTGCTAGCTGAAAAATGTATTTTGTTTAGTATTTTGTTCCTCATGTTGGCTTCTCAGCACTGTTCAGTTATGTTTATTTTCTTAGCAAGTCTCCTGAGTAATTTTTATAAAGATTATAAAGTGTCACCAGTCTGCCCTATTTTTTAATGAAAAATGCATTTACAATCACTTTCAGTAACACTCTTTTAAGACTTTCTTTCTGCTAATATAAAAAAAAACTTATTTCTTGTTCAGAAGACTTCTTGCCCCCTTGTTCAGAAGACTTTTCACATTGTCCTGATTCACTACCAAATAGAAGCTTTTAATTAAAATCTTTGGACAAAATGTTTTAATTACACTTGACTTCAGTTTATACCATGTGACCACGCATGTATCTGAATATCACCATGTAAAATGTACTTTTGGCAACCAAGAGCTAGTGGATGTTTAAGACCATCTGAAACAAACAAACCGGAAACACGTTGAAACAGCAGAGAGCAATCTGTTAGTCTGGTTCCTACCTGTACCTGCATAAGTGACTTACCTTCTATTTCCTTCAGATGCCTTAAGGAACAGTAACACCCGTACAGCGCTTTTCCCCTTATCTTTATATTCTGATTATGTAACTGTGCTGCTTGCATAACCGCGAAAATAAGTGTAGGATTTGTCTAAGGATCAACACGGAGCAGCTCCTGCCAGCCGTTCCCGAGTGTCCCTCCCAGCCGCCCCGCTCGGAGCGCGCGGATAAGGTGGGTGCCGTGCGTGTCAGTGACGCTCACCCATGCAGCCTGGCCGGGAAAGTTTAGCCTAAAATAACGTTTGCATTCACGGCATGAGATAATGCCACCAAAGAAATCAGGTCTCAGCGGCCTTACCGAAGCACACAGCACAGACCGCCACCAGCTGCCACCCGTGCCTTGTCTAGGGGTGTCTGTCGGGTCTGTCGCGCCCCGGGGATCCCCCAGCCCCGCGGGGCCATCTCCCTTTTCCCGGGGCTCCCGCCCGGCTCCTGCCGCACGCGCGGGCGCAGCCGCGCTCGGGGCTGGGCGGGCGCCCCGCTGCCCCCTTTGTGCTTTTTTACACCAGCAGAGCCCCGCGGGCGGGCCCCGCACCGAGCGCGGCCGCTGCCAGCCGACCCTGCGCCCGGGAAGGGCTGCCGCGGCTCCGGTCCGGCCGCACGCCTCGCCGCGGGGGCTCCCACGGACCCGCCCCCCCCGCTGCGGCCGCATCAATCATTAACGGCGGCTCGGGTGTCCAGCGCCTCCCACCCCGGGAAACCCTACCCGGGGCGGCGGGGGCGTCTCTTCCCGCTCCTCGGGAGCGCTGGATGCGCCGCCGGTTTCCAGTTACCGCGATGCCGGGCGGCGGGGCGGGAGGAGCCGCGGCGGTGCTGCCGCTGCCCCTGCTGCAATGAGTGATGCTGCCGGGGGCGGCGGCGGGGGCGGACAGGCGCAGAGCTACCGCGGATCCTCCGCCGGCGGCTGCGGGCGCAGCGGCTCTGCCTCGCCCGGTCGGCGGCGAGGCGGCGGGCCCGGGGCCGGCCGGGGCAGCGGCAGCAGCATGCCGGCGGGCGATGGGGACAAGAAGGAGGCGGCGCCGCCGCCGCCTCGCCCTGCCGCCCTGCTGCGGTGGGACGAGGTGCCCGAGGACTTCGTGGAGTGCTTCATCCTCTCGGGCTACCGGCGGCTGCACTGCTCGGCACAGGAGTGCCTGGCCTCGGTGCTGCAGCCCACCAACGAGACCCTCAACTTCTGGACCCACTTCATCCCACTGCTGCTCTTCCTCAGCCGCTTCGCGCGGCTGCTTCTGCTGCGGGGCGCCGGGGACGTGCCCTTCCACCACCCGGCCCTGCTGCCCCTCTGGTGCTACGCCTCGGGGGTGCTGCTCACCTTCGCCATGAGCTGCACGGCCCACCTCTTCAGCTGCCTCTCCCCGCGCCTCCGCGCCACCTTCTTCTACCTGGACTACGCCTCCATCAGCTACTACGGCTTCGCCAGCACCGTGGCCTACTCCTACTACCTGCTGCCAGGGCTGAGCCTGCTGGACGCCGGCGCCATGAGCCGCTACGTGCAGCAGCGGCTGGGCTGGCAGCTGGACTGCAGCCTGCCCATCGCGGCCTACCGCGTGCTCGTGCTGCCCGTGGCGCTGGCGCTGGCCGTGGGCTGCACGGCCGCCTGCTGCCGCAGCCGCGCCGCCTGCTGCGCCTACCCCTTCGCCGTGCGCACCTTCGTGTTCGCCATGCCGCTCAGCATGGCCTGCCCCATCATGCTGGAGAGCCTCCTCTTCGACCTCCGCGCTCGCAACCCCACGCTCTTCGTCTACTTCTACCGCCGCTACTTCTGGCTGCTGGTGGCCGCCTTCTTCAACGTCAGCAAAATCCCCGAGCGGATCCAGCCGGGGCTCTTCGACATCGTGGGGCACAGCCATCAGCTTTTCCACATCTTCACCTTCCTCAGCATCTACGACCAGGTGCACTACGTGGAGGATGGGCTGGCTGAGTTCCTCAAGGCACCCCTGGCTGCCCCCACCTACCTAGGCACCGTGGGCTACATGCTGCTCCTGACCGTCTGCCTCGCTGTGGTCGTCAGGAGGTTCCTCAACGTTGCAGACCTCTGCAAGCAGGACTGACCAGGCCGGCGACCCTCGGGACAGCGACCACCAGTGCCAGTGACCCTTGGCCTGGAGGTGCTTGGGCCGATCACCTTCGGACTGGTGACCCTCAGACCAGACCCACCATGTCCTGAAGAAGCTGTGAAACCTGAGGGAAACGCACCTGTGGAAGAGCCAGGTCCCTTTCATGGAGGTTCGATGGAGAAAACGACCATGGCAGAACTGCTCGTGCTCTTTAAACTACTAGGTTACCAGGGGAAGCAAGCAAATGCTTACTGGTATGTTGCTGCTTAGAGTATAAGCTGAAATAATTTAGCTCTGCTACTAGGAAGAATGCATGAATGGTGAATGCCACTTACTAATTTCATAACAATTAGGTCTAAACTAGTTTTGTATATACATATATATTTATATATATAGCTATATATTTATTAGCTACATATATGTGTATATATATGTATACATCTAAAGACATTTGTGCAATGATTTCTCATAGACTTTTAATCAACTCCTATGTGAAATTTCCTAGCAGATTATGCACTGACATTTATCTTCCTCTCTGATATTGTAACAGGCCTTTGCAGCCACATCCTGGATTTTAAATGCAAGCAAATCGATAGCTATCTATAGTTTCTAAGCTCTTGCAGCCTTTTCAGCCAGGGAACAATAGATTTAAGAGAGAGAGAGGAAGAACAGCTGTGAATGATTACAGAATTACCAGTTAATGGAGCGACTTTAATTAGACAGTGTGTAGTTGGTGTAGCCACTCAGATACTAAAATAAAATAGAAGGATATGTAAAGTAATCAAACCAGAAAGGGGTCAAACTGGTTTGGAATGGGGGCAGAGGAAGAAGAAGGACATTGCATAATGGAATGGCTCTTCCCTCAGCATGTCAGGAACATCTGTTGTGCTGAGGGTGTTGCTAAGGGGCCCCTTCACCTTCCTGGGTAAATCACCCCCAAACCAGTCCTCTCGAGTCAAAGTCAGATGCCAGACTTTCTATAAACCCCTGCCAAGCTCGGTGGGAGTTCTGTGGATGTGAAGAGTAACTGATGCATGAGATCTCATTCTGGACCTTTTAAAAAACTACATGGAACTCATTTCTACTGCTCTTTAATTAGAGCACTGTCATATTTACTATCCTAAAATTAGTTGCAGAATACGATACTGCTGAATCTGAGTTCAGCACCTATAATCTGGCTATACAAGTACTGGATACTGCCACTTTTTTGTCATTCCTCACTTTTCCTATTCTGATTAGTTGTGGTTCAGCTGGATGTATTATAGTCCTCTTTCAGAGGCTTTGGGAGAGTTCAAAGACAAGAATTAGGTGTTTTCCAAAGCAGTATCTTTTCAGAGCAACCCATGTATTATCCTTGTCACACAACGAAGAGCTAAGTGTAGTTTGAGTTTACTCTCTAGATACATTTTTGTAAATCATGTGCAGATTTTAAGCAGATAAATTTTGCTTTCGTCTGACAGAACAAGTGCAATAATGTTACACAAGGGACTTAACCAGTCGAAGTTCAGGTGAGAAACTACTTGTGTAACCCTTTGTTAAAAGAAGGGTGTTACTTCCTTAGCAAACCCTTGTGTCAGACTGCGTAATAGTGTAGTAGCTGTTTTACTCAGCTCCTATTGTAGAAGTGTATTTCTGTTTGAGTCTCCCATTTTCATGGACATAGCATCTGAATCCCAAGACAATGTTTGAGTCCAGTCCTAATCTTCTGTAAGACAGTCCCCTTTGTTTAAAATGAGAATATAGGAAGGACTGTAGCCAGGGATTGTGAAGTCAAATCCTTAACATGGGTCAGAGTCATCACAGACCCAATAACTGATATACCCTCTACCAATGTAACAGTTTATGAAAATTTCTCAATTGAAGTGCATAAGCTAAAAGAAAATTACACTCCCTCAATTTAGCTTTTATCTCAACCCATTTTAAGTATAACGGTTTTAATATTTTAGATTCTTTGTGAATGATGAAAATGAACTAACGAAAATACATACTCTTTGCCAGCCACAATTCTGCTGGTATGTCATTTCTGGAAGGGTCAGATGTCTTTTAAGGAGATAGACTAGAATTATCTGAAGTAGCAGTTCCCAAGCTGTGGGCTCTTGAGTTGTTGGTGTTGGGCCATAAAAAAACTGCATGGCTCTGTGTGAGTGGCTGTGTTCAGTTTTCATTTGCCAACCTGCATGAAAAGAAAATGAAAACTACATGAAGTATTTTAAATTTTACAGATTTTCACTAAGTTTTTCATAAATGTAGCATTGCTTTCTTCAGCTGCCAACAAAGCAGAAAATGATCTGCACCACTGGGAGAGGAGGCTGGTTCACAACAAGGTTATTTCTTGAAATGTGCTTTAATATTGTGAAACCCCTGAAAACTCACAGTAGAAAGCCAGTGGATCAAGACCTGCAACCATGTCATGCTATGAATTTCCACAACTGCAAAAAGAGGCCAAAAATCTTTGAGATGGGCTGTATTCAAGTTAAAATAATAGAGGCAAAGTAGTTAGTGCCCAATGACTCATCCAAACTAATTATGTAGAAAGGGTTTGCCTGGGAGATGCCACTAGCACATCCAACCAGCAATTAAAAACTAAGAAATAAATCTTGGGAACATCAAGCCTCAGCCCTAGAAGGCAGCTCAGAAACAAACAGTGAAAGTCAAATGTAAAAGACCAGGCTTTTAAAGCATATTGTATAATGAATTATATTTGTGCTTGTCAGTCACAATGTAGAGGACATCTCAAGAGGCAATGTCAAAAATGGCTGTTGCTAACTTGTATAAATACATTTGATATTTGGAGTTAGGCCACACAGGGTCATCTATATATATCTCAACGACAGATAACAGTATGAAGTTTGGATTGCAACCAACTGCAATTTTACTGGAATCTTACTGCTGTTACAAGAGTTGCCTGTGAGCCCCAGTCACACTGAAGATTGGGTACCTGGCTCTAATATTAAGAATATTGCTTCACTCAGAAGTTTCTGTTGGTGAATTGTTTAGGCCCATGCCTGAGCACCTCATGGAATTATTTGTAAAAGCTAGTTGCAAGCACTGCTGTCTGAGCCACTGTAAGCAGGCTGCTGAATCCAGAGTGGACGGCTACAGGGAGATGTGATTAGAATTTAAGAGTTCTAATTAATGGATTTTTATTTGCCTGTTTTTTGTTTAAAAAAAATGTGACTACAAATTAAAAAGGTACAGCAAGTGTGGAGAATATCTAGGGAAATGTTACCTGAGTGCCTAAGTGTCTGTGTCTATTCAGTGAAGGACATGTGTGCAGATAATAGTTCCATTTGCTGTGTCTAATGGACAGAACTAAGCTGAGATAAAAATATTAAAATTGGAACAAGATATCTATAATTATAGTGCTTGAATTTGCTCACATAGAAGTAAGTCAGCATTTATGTGACTGGTAAGGGTGCAGGATAACTTTCTGGTGTGAAAGCACATGACTGAAGAACATGTGTAAGCATGTCCAGAGCTCAGACAAGAGGTCTAACCTGCAGACTAGATGCATAAGGAAATCCTAGAAAACTAACTTGCTTGCAGAAGTACGTGTCATAATGCTTTTATAACCTGCCATAAGGTCTACACTGTGGATGCCACAGCTCATGTTTAAAACCAAAAAGGCTTTTCAGGCCTTTTGTAGTAGAATCTGTATAGGGGTGGGAGCCAAGGTGGGGACTGGAGCACAGAGGGGTGGCCTGTAAATGCCTGGGGGTGTCTGTCTGTGTTTGGCCAGCACTGACCTCCAGACTGACACAGCTGTGCTGAAGTGTAGTGACTGTTGTTGGGGCCACTTCCCAGAGGGTTGGTGGCACAGACACCCCCCCCTTGCATTCAGCACGTGCCTAGAACTGCAATCTACACTGGCATATATTCAGTAAGCCTGGCTTCTGGGCACTTCTCAGTAGCCTGTGAGCTTCAAGCTTATCATCTTCCTGTAAGATCGATAAACCTCATCTGTAATCACTACCCTGTGTTCTGTGGTGATACAGTATTTTTTCTGCAGTGTGTTCATTTGAATGTCACTATCCAGGATATCTGTGAAGCTCTGAGCAGCTTCATTAGCAAGACTGGAATCTATAGTCTGGAAACAAAGGGAAAGGTTTCATCTGCATGCTGCACTTGTAGAAATGTAGCAGTTAAAAGTAGAAGTATGTTCAGTTTTTCTGCTAAAATGATAATTCTGCTTAGTTGTCCAAGTGTTATGCTTATTATTTATTTGCTGAATCCAGCTACTGTGTCAGGTTCTTGTCAACAGTGCACCTGCAGAAAATGATAGTATGAAAGTTTTACTTCATGTTTAAGTAAATTCTGAGGCAGCACATTCATTGAGCATTATTGCACTAAGCTCAGTTGATTACCATCCACATGCCTTACAGAAGCAAGTCATACCTGTAGTAATTGCCCAGATTAAACTGTTTTTTCATTGCCTATGAGAGTAAAAATGACCAAGTGGCCAGTAACAAGCTGAGGAGTCAGGCACTCCTGGGTTCTGATCCTTGCTTTGCCACCGTCTGTTCTGTAATCTAGGGCAAGTTGTTTAAACTGTGTTCATTTTGAATGAATTTTAATTCATGTGAAACACTGGAATTGTACCAGGGTTGAATTTGACCCTTTGTGTCTCAGTTTCCCCATCTGTAAGATGGGGAGAATATACCTTACCTACCTCGCAGGGTTGCTGTGAAGACTAGCAAATGTTTGTAAAGCACTTAAAAATGCAAAGACCCTCCCAGGTGCTAAGAAACATTACTGAACTCCAGCAGAGAGAATGTTGTATTTTTCCTCATCTCACAGGGAGAGCAACATGAACGTTTCCAGACTGTGAACTCTTGGGATAAACCCTTGTCATTGCCATACTCCTAGGATGTTCACATCCCGTCTCTTTTGGAGCTGATGGCAAAACTTCCACTGGCTCAAGTGGGGGCCAATCAAGACCCAGGCAGTATTAAACAGGCTGACTATATGCTTACGGGTCAGGAGTAAAGAGAAAACATACATGACTTATCTTATGTACACTTTTCTTCAGAAATTCTCACTGGTAACTTCTACTGAGGAGCATTGTAACACCCACGAGGCCTCCTTGTTCATTTAGCCATGGACTGTGTTCCAGTTACTACGAAACAATGGAGCAGGATTTCCCATCAGTGTCTGCAAGATTATGATTATGTCTCAGTTGCCATTGGGAATTTTGAACTATGTCAAACTTCTTACCAGAGTAAAAAGACCTGAAGTAAATGAAGCTTTTAAGGAAAAAAAAATGTAATCATTTGAGAATATAAAATTATATTGCTCAAACAACTTTCTCTTTTTCCCTCCTGTTCTGCAAAACCAACAATATGGAGTTAATCTTATGGTTGAGTGAAATCTGAACTGGGATCTTTTGACCACATATGTGTACTCTGTCAAGAAATATATGTACTCTGTCAAGTATGAATAATCATTCTAGTAACCCACTCTGCCCATCAACTGGAAGGGCTGATAACAAAAAGCACCACTGAGAAGAGGACCATGTTTTTAAGAGCTTTTCTAACTGGCAGCAGTAGCTGAGGGGGAAAAAAGACGACATCAAAGGATTCGAGTGATTTGTTAGTCAAGGCCTGTACCTTTAGAAATTCTCCCTATATCCAAGAATATTCCTAGCTTCTGTTAGACACCTCTGAGTCAGATCTATATAACCAACACCCAAGTTACAGCTGAAACTTTATTCTCTTCTCCTCAGATAAGATGCAGGATGGTAGTGTCACATGCACTGAAAGACACAGACCTCCATTCAAGACACTTAGTGTCTTGGAGCTGGGTGTGGAATTAAGTTAAATAATTTTCACATCTTGCTTAGATAGATGCTGCTTCATTCCACTGAATTCAATAATAAATTATTGACCAAGACAAAGGAAGCAGGATTTTGCTTAAAATTGCCTGGAAGGAAACTCCACCAGCAGACTTCTGCTTTCAGGGCAATTGCTTCCTGGGCTGTACTCAGAACATGGAGGATTCTGCAGTAGGGCTTCGCTACTTCATGGGAATGCCTTAGGATTTGTGGTTGTAGCTGGGGGTTAATAGTACAGAGAAACAGTTATAGCAAGTCAATTCTGTCTGCTAGAGGTTCAAGCACGCTTTAGTAGGAGGTATCACATTTAAAGGGGCTGTGCATGCAATGAACAAAAAGTGTGATTTTTGTGTGGTTCTGTTGGGAGGGTTTGAAAATTTACTCTTTGTACACTTTTGGATGCTGACTACTGTATATGTAATGACTATGCATTTTTAGCAAAAACAAAAGGGTGTGATCTATAAATAAAGTTGATTCTGAGTTCATTTTTGCAGAAATGCATTTATAAAGGTCTGTCTCATTTTTTTTGTATAATTTGCTGTGACACCTGTAGGGTCAGAAATTTGTTGAATGTAGTTCTCTTCAAACACAGGTGATGTTAGCATGAGTACAAGAACGTTCAATTCTTATATAGGGGTATAGGGTGCTGGTATTTCTGAAAACACTATACTAGCAAAAGTAGCATTGCTATTTCATTGTCTTTTATATCTTGAAGCAATAAAATAGCATTCTTTGCCCTTTTAGTTCTCTGGTAACTAAATTAATGATAGATATCCCTGTTACATTGAGATCTAATACATTAATATGTATTAGAAGATTAGTGTTCAGCCTACAGTGCTCCCTGAAAAATCATGACATTGGTAGCAACAGCAGTGTAAAGAATCAACAAAATATTGACAGCAAAATGAAGAGGGCTAATTGGCATCAAGTAAAGGTTCCTATTTGGCAGAGTAGGATGGCAAAATACTGTTTTCAGTCCAAGTCAGGCACCAAAAAGCACTCAGTGAACTGCAATTACATAAAGTATCTGCCTTAAGCGTTTTCTGTCAAAATTCAGTGGGATGTATCCCAACATAATTGCAGGCTCCCCCTGATACTGTGAAAAGACCGAACACATTGGAAAACTGTAGGATCTTCTAGCTGAAGTCTGCAGAATTCCTTCCAAAATTCTAAAATTATTGAGATTCTTATTCACAGACATCATATTCAAACATCCTATTGTACTTCCTATTTGAAATGTGGCAATGACTTCAAGGATTTTATGACCCCAGCAAAAACCTCCATTGCCCACTAAGAAGCAGATGTGTCACGAGACTACATCCTGCAAATAAACAAATGCTTCACAAGACTGCATCCTCCTGTTAACACGGGTTTTCATAATGTTATCAGTAAACTCTGGATCTGACTGCTGGACATGAACATGCTGGAGGAAAACCTCACAAAACTGATGAAGCCAGTGAAGATGGCAAAGCACTGAGCAGAATGGTAAGCAACAAAAGTTACAGCTGCTAGGACAGGTAATTATTGAGGTCAGTGCCTCAGCCTTCAGCTGTGGTGGATCCATAGTTACGCTGATAATCTACTGGAAATCTGAAGGCAATCTATATTTTGTTACCATGACATCACTTCTCTGACAAATGACCCTAAAAGTCAGGACTGCATTTGAGGAGGAACAAAGAAACATCTGATGCACAACAATTACCTTCAGATTTTATTCTCTCATCATAGGATCATGAAAGGCTAGCAGGATCTGCAAGTGGAGATGAAACACATTAAAAATTAAAAGCTGGTAAAAACGTAGAGCAAATCAGTATTAATGCTAAAGCTAAATCTTTGCTGCAGTGACAAGAGCCTTTGGGGCAGACACTGCAGATGAACTTTCTGCATCAGAAACCCTCTACTACAAGGCAGATTTCTTATCAGGAGTGGCAGTATGCTTCTGTTAGTGGGGAGCTAGAAATACTTCTCTTGCCAGGGAGCACAGCCTTTGGGTACATGATGTGTGCTTTACAGAAGCAAAATAACCATGTCACACTATCTTTTTGGGAGAGCAAGCAGTTTTATAGAGTTTTCTAATTTGAGTCTCTCCTGCCTCCAAGGTCTAATCCTTTCCTGTCCCTTCTGACTGATGAAACATGAAAATATAGTTTTCTTTAATTTTTGGTGTTAAACATACTTTTCTATATTATATTCTGTTTGCTAGAAAATGTCTATTCTCTCTCACTCTCTGCTGTTCTGAGAAACTGGGCAATGCCACATGTACAAGAAAAAAATCCTTGATTTTTTTTCCCCCTCTTTATATGCTGGTCTTTCCACATCCACAGTCCTGGGGCTATGGAATTCAATCACTGGCACTCACTAGTGTTCCAAAATCTCAGCTTTTCTTTTTAGCAGCACTTGGAAGGACAACTAGGAAATGTCAGTGGGGTGGATAACAAGCAGCAGTATCTGGAGCCCTCAGAAATAATACAAATAATGAGCAAAAGGTAAACAGGTCCCTGGGGCAGCTTCTCTGATACCTTTGTACACACAGGCATCATCTCTCATTATCCAAAATTTAGTGAAGCTCATAAGCACATGCTTAACTTTAATAGGACTATATGTTTATCTTTGTTCATTGTCAGGGTGAACTTTTCCTTGTGTTTAAGTGTGCTATAGAAGCAGAGCCCTAATGAGCAGACAGTGCCAGGGAAATGCTGCCAGCAAGAGTCTGGCACAGCAGATCCTGCCATCCAGCCCTAAGGCAGTGCCTACACTCCCAACACCCAAGACTCACATTCCCTCCTCAGCTGTAGCACTTTAAAGCACTCTCAGGGCATCATCTGAAAAAAATTAATACAAAAACAAAGAACAAAGTATATATAGCCAGAAACACACCAACTTAGTCATGAAATAAAGGTGCAGTTTCCCTTTGTACCAATTACATCATCAAAACATTGTTTCTTGTAGTGTAGTAGAAAATCATAGCTTGAAGAGAAACAGTTTAGAACAATAAGTAACCAGAATCACTGAACACTGAAAAATATATTCACTAGCCAATATAGTTAAAAAGAATATTTATGTCTGTAGAATTTGGACTCAAAACTTAAACAGAGAAGCCAAATATTCTGTGAAGAACACCTTTCTCCTTAGCGATAGAGCATGTTCCTTCAAGCTATAACTATTCTGCCCTAACAGAAGCATGTCATCTCTTTTATTCTAAACTTCAGAGTTCTTTGGACAATAAAAAAAAAATTACTTAATTGTGTTCAGTAAACTGATAGAGAATTGATATCAGAGAACTGATATAGATTGAAAACATATACAAGAATGGGAAACCTGCTCAAAATGCAATGTTCAGGTTAAATGAATATTATTTAAAGTCCCAGCTAGCTTAGCATTTGGCAGCCCTATCACCTCAGAGGGAATATACAGTGTATCTTCAGATCTGCTTCTACTGACATGACCATTATTCCTAAGAATATGGTGAATTGATATAATGAATGGCAAATAGTAGATACCTCCATTACAGTTAATCTGTAATGATATATTCTTGTATTCAGATATAAGGCTGAATTACATACATGAAAAAGGTGATGGCGCTCTACATACTTTGGCTGAGGTCTCCAGCTGTTACAAAAAAAAAAAAGACAGAAAGATATTTTAGAAGTCTGCCTTATTAAAGAAAAAAAAAAACCAGTAAAATTAACCTCACAGAGTTTAAAAGATGTATATTGATTTTTACTTTGCTGGCAGTTTCTTTCATGGATTTGCACTAAGCAAACGAACTGGTGGACTTACAAATATTACCAAGTGAAGTAATCACTGTTTTCTCTTCTGAAAGTTACAGTGACTCTCTCCAAGCAGAGCTACTGAAGTCCCACAGTGAATCTGGCCCTCTCCCCTTTATAGCAGTTGTAGCTTGAAGTGCAAGTCCTCTGTGGAAAGTACTAGATGTTCACCTAGCAGTTTCCAACACACTTCATTGCTGCTTTTAAATAACCCCAATGAATGTTATTCATTAGCCAAATATGCACATAGAGCTAATAAATAATTATGATTTTCAGGCTCTGGAACTGTCATGATTTCTAAATTCAGTGTCAGGGCAACACTGCCAGGTATGTCCTAGACATGAGTGACTTCCAACTTATTACTCATCACTCTGTTCCAAAAGCCATTTCAGTCCCCCAACTAGTTCATGAAGAAACAATCTGCAACAAACAGGCAGGTAAATGAAGTCTCTAAGGTGACAACTTCCCATGTGCACTATAGTAGGTCAGCAGCAGTGCAGTTCCCTTCCCAAGTGATTCCTGAGCTAAATTCAAAACAAGCACCAGACTCAGTTCTCTTCCCTTGGCATTTTGCCCAGAAGGCTCAAGCAGGCTGGAGAATAATTCTGACTTGTAAAAAGCTCTTTTCCCCCTCCTATGCCCCAATGACATCCGTGTGTGCAGTACTGGCACAGAGGATGCAGCAGGAATACAGTGTGGCACAGCACATCTCTGTGCTGCACTGGTCCATCCATGGCACGGAGCCACATGAGCCCACCAGGGTGGCTCCTGCACACGAGTCAAAGCAGCCTGAGGACCAGGCAGTGACAGCCCAGCCTGCCTGCTGTGCCAAGTGAACCTCAGAATAGAGATTCAGGCCTGCTGCTCAGAACAAAGTTTTGCAACATTAGTCTGTGCCCAGCAGACCCGTGGAGGACACGCAGGAGTTTCCTAGATAAGATTTAGTCTTATTCAGTTTTAAGAAAACAAACCCCATTTTCTAACTCAGACATCAATGATAAATTATATAGAGAATAGAAATTTTCAGTTTCCCTGAAGTTGCTGTATAGAGCTTAAAGACTAAATGACAAAAAAAAAAAAAAAAAAAAAAAGATAAATTGATGTAAAAATATGACCACAGGAGGATAAACATGGCCGGAACCAGTGGACAAGCAGATTGAAAGGACTAGAGTGTTCTTTTGCACGTCATGTAACAAAGAAGTAACAGCACATGCCCAAAGAAAAAGTTCGGGAAAAGTTACGTTTAATATCAAAGCATTCAGTGAATACAACCACTAAAGACCCCTTTTATGACTCTCCAGGACCAAAAAAGGACTTCAAGTGAGAGGTGAATACATACAAATTAGTTCTAGGAAAGTAATGTTTATGTATTAAATAAGAACCACATTTTAATGAATATGTATGTTTACGACGGATAAATACCTTGTTGTAAAGCCTCACAACACACACAGAATAAAAAAAAAATCTTCTGTGTGTCCTGCACAGATAAATAATGCCTGCTTTCTAATGCTTCAAATGTGTTAGAAACTTTATTCCAGCTGATTTCAGGATCTTCTGCGCTCTGAGGTCTGAGTTGGATCGAATCCTCAATTTCAGCTTGAAATGAGCAAGGCAAAATAAATTATTGACATCTATTCAAAAAAATACGTGAATAATTCAGGCTGTTTTAACGTGCCCCAGCACACGCACAGGGCTGAGCAGGAGCAGGGCGGTGTGCGGGATGCCGTCGCTGCGGGGGGAGCCGGGGCCGCCGGCAGGAGCGGCTGGAGGGTTCCGGCACGGCCGCTGCGCTTCTCCTCTGCCGCGCAAAGCGGCAGCGCAGCGCCCCGGCAGCCCCGCTTGCTCTTGCACAGCTGGTGGAAGTGCTGCCCTTTGTGGCACCTCGCCCGGGCACCGCTGCTGTCCCCTTGGCTGACTGGGAGGGATGCCCCATCCATAGAACACTCTCAGGGAGAAGCTGGCACAGAGTTCTGGCCGTCTGGCAAAAATAATGCCTTAGAGGCAGCTGCTTGCTAATACAATCCAATATTAAAAAAACCAAACAACTGTTTTGAAGGGGATGACGCCACTCTCTCAGACATTCCTGGAACTTAAACTGAACATAAATCAGTTCGCATCTTGCCATGTTGGCTTTTTATTTAAACATATTGACTAAAATAAGTTCATTTGATCTGTTTCCTTTATCACATGCATACCACAGCAGATGCAGATTAACATACCCATTAGACTCATACAGTAGTTTAAAACCAGTGTGACAAGCAAGCAAAGAAACAAAACAGGCAAACAGTAAAAAAGAAAATCTGAAAGTATCTTCCTATGCAGGATTGCACCTTGCAAAGTTGAGCAGCTGAAAGTCATCAGTTCAGAATGGCTCCTTCCTGGCCCAGACCCAGTGAGATGGATGAGCCCTGGTAAAGCCCGAGTTAGCCACGAGGCAACACACCTGGCTGCCACAATGCCATGACCACCCTGCCACAGCCAGCACAGCATGTTGCCTACTGGATGGGAACAGCTCTTTCTCTGCTACTCAGGTTTCAGACTGACCCGTGTTCACAGAACCTGCCTACCATATTCCCAGATGATATCAAACAATACACATATATTTCATGCTACAGTTTTCAACACCTTAGAGCATAAAAATGTTCTTTCTGCAATGCTGCAGTCCCCTTCTTGGCTCTAACATTGCAGTGTTAACTGGAGTATTGTAACAGTGCTGTGATTCAACCCCTGTGTGCTAGTTTACTGCAGGAGCTGTTGGACTGGCTATGCTGTTTGTAGGGCAGAGCTGACACTCATAGCCTCAGTGACAGATACAGACATCAGCTCCTGGCCTGCCATGCCCAGCTCTCCTGGGGACCTCCCTTTCATTTTAGCCAGTGACACGTCACTCCCAACCTATGCCAAAGATCATACAGCACCCTTGAGACAGCTGTGCTTTCCTGTCCATTGTTCATCTTTCAAATAAGTCTCTTCTGGGCACAGCCACAATCCAGAGCTGCTGTCTGAGGCTGTTAGATGATCTCCACAGCCCTTTATGACTTCCTGTGCAAGCTGCCTAGTGATCCCTACATCTTGTGTTGGCACAAGCTATGAAAGTTAGCAGCCTTATTGTATGGATGCATATGTAGCATCTCATCAAAGTGTTGCCAGCTCTCTTTACAACTTTCTTCCTTTCATTTATTTCTTCCCACCTTCTCACCCAACTTCACTATCTCATCTGTTTCCCTTTACAAATTTCAAGCCTGAAGCCAAATTTCTTGAGATCTGACTCCTTCTATGCAAGCAGAACACTGACAACTGCCTTGAATGTGTGTGGAAACTCTCTGAGAAGAGCCAAGGTGGAGCAGCTCCCTGTGTCAGTGCCACCCTGGTGCCCTCCCTGAGGCTCATGTGTCTTTGTGTAGCTGCATGTGCTGCTGCCACAGCAGGACATACAAGTGACTTTCTTACTGCCTGTGGCCTTTCAGTAGTCTTCTCTTCCTGTTTCATACAGTTGGTTGTATTAGCACTAAAGAGTAAATAACTCTACATCCCACTTGAAATACAGTCGAAATGTGGCAACATGCAATCATGCTTGTACATTCAGTTAAATCCAGTAATAACATATTTTATCTGACAGGCCATTAAAAACCAAATGCATTTATTTCCTCACACAGCCCAGCTATAGGTAAAGCTTTTCTGGATGTTTCAGGCACATTATATAAACTAAGTCAACACGCAACCTGTCTACAAGCTGTCTTTGAGAGTGAAATTCTGGTCTCTGAGGAATTTGCTCTGGCAAAAGCAAGATTTACTGGTTTTGTCATTAGATTTTATTCTTAGGATGCCAGTCATCATTTGTTTGTCAACAGATTTTACACATCTCAACAGCACTGATCGACTTGCAAGTCCAATCAATGAGAACTCAGAGGCTTCAGCATCTTTTCTGGTAATAACTGCTGGGATTTACTCTCTGGACTATAAGAAATGTTCTGCAGTATGAGCTCCATCTTTTATGCTCAATGTCAAATGTAACAGGTTTGTAATAATAGAACCACCACAACCTGTCCAGCAGTTCCAGTCCTGGGTTTGCCATAGGACATAAGTCATTAGGTTATAGCTAACACAGTAAACAGTGACTCTTCCTAGTGACACGGTAAAAATAGAAAGGCTTCACATGATAGGGAGTTTTCTCATCTACAACACTCTTCAGAAGGTTTTGTGGGGGGAGTTTCAGTGACATGTTTACATTTCCTCTTACACAAATTACAACAGAACTCTGGGGTTTCGTATGGCTCTTTATAGGTAGGAAGGATAACCATCTCTAGGGTGTAGAGATGATAAATCTTTAATTTCAGATCTCACTTATAATTGTATATTCCAAGATTTTTATTTTTGATTGGAACATAATAGAAGAAATAGAAATGTAATGGGGGAAATAACTTTCCACATTATCCCTTAACTGAAAGAATTTTCTTGAAATTCTCACATTCCCTTAATTACTTTCATGAAGAGATCAAGTTGTAAAAGTATCAGCTGCTTTGGGACTAGCTGACAACAAAATAAAACAACATAGTTATAAACTGTTGCTCAGCTTTGACTACTGGGGGCAGTAATTCTCTGGTCCAGCCGGAGTTACAGTGCAGTGTTCTCACCAATGCTCAGTTAAGAGTTATCTTAAGCTTACAGAGAATTCATGTGACACCCACGGACTTAACAGGAAGGACAAAAATGATGCAGAGCTGCCAGGCTTCAGGGGTCTCTGAGCTACAATGCAAAACCTTCACTGACCCATATGCTGCAGCTGCTCAGCCACAGCTGCCCAGGGATGCCAGCCTCACGCTCCCTGCTGTGCCCTGCCGCCATCCCAGCCTCACGCCCTTGGCCACCAGCAGAGTCAACTGAGGCAAGGAGACAGGTTACACTCAGCATGCCACAGAGTTATGGAGTCATGACTGAAAACTCAGATCAGACACCCAGGACAGGCAGCTGTAAACTAAACTTGCAGAGGGCTTTGTATCTGCACTGCCTGCACATCCTGGGCCAGGAGAACAGCTTGTTTCCTGTGAGCACATGGCCAGGGACAGTCTGCAGGACGCCCCAGTCTTTTGAGTATTCATCACAATATCACTTGGTGGATTTTTGCCTCTTGCTGACAGCTGCCTGTTCTTTACAGCTTTTACATAAGATGTGTAGATGCAGAAATCTGCTGTGTCCCATCCATCTCTGAGTTTCAAGACGGTTTTCTCTACCTTTGCAGCAGCTAACATTCAAAATTTTCATTGAAAATCTTTAATCTGAAAATACATTTTAAAGATTACAGGTCATTTATTGCTCTGCAGTCCAGAATTTCTTTCCAGATGTCAGAAACTACTGATCTTTAATTATACATTCCTCTGAAAGGCCTTTCACACTATGAAATTTTTTTTTGTTTTATGAAAGTCATTTTATTGGCAAAACATATTACTAACAAAATGAATATGACTCTATGCTTACTGTAATACAACACTGTTTACAGCTGAGCTTTAAAAACAATTTACAGGCAGCTCTGGTTTTGATGACTAAAGCTTAAACCTCTTAGGGGTTTTTTTATTCATTTTTTTAAAGCCAGAGGTGGAGAATTTCTAATTCCTAATGCCAGTTTGGTCAAGCTGGGTGTCTGTAGGTCAGGCATATGCACTAGAACTACCTATGCTTTTTTTGAGTTGCGTAATAGAAACTCATAAACTGTAAGAAGGTGTTAGAAAATTGTGACACATTGTCTAATTCACAAATAGAGATAAAGTGAGAGCAGTTCTTCTCAGCCTGCACATAGCTTAAAGCTTGCTCCTTCTGCCTTAGCCTTGAAGGAGAATTGGCTGCCTGAAACATTGTCTGTCTTTTAGCTGGTTCAGTGAAAACTCATTTGTGCCAAAGAGCCGTGCCTCGCACAATGCTTTCAGCAAGAGTCTGCACAAACATTACTGCTGGAGCTCCATACAGCCATGGCTATTCAACTGGCAGGCAGGGCTCAAGAGTTCTTTATTCCTGTCAGACACAAACCATTATAGAGCAGCATTCTCCAAGAGACAGATCTGCTTGTGGGACATATAAATACTGGCTTTCCTTCCATTGATGTCAATAGGAGCAAGGATGGAGGTATGATGTTATGAGATGCTAAGTTCTTAAAATATGTTCTGAATGATTTCTATTTTTAAGAGCTGTTTTGCTTTGGAGGATGAAAGGCCCGTTCACTTAACAAGGTCTGTCTCAGAGATGTGGAAGAACATCTATTCATCCAAAAGCTTAGCTATTTCAGGAATAATCTGTAAATTATTTTTAGTGTTTGTTTAAGTGTTGTTAACTATACCTGGCAGATTTCTGGCAAATGCATTATTGTTCCTTTAGACTTCTCCATTCCTGCAAGGAAACTTTTTGGGAGATGGACTTGTCATTTCTCCTGTTGACACTGTTCTGCTTTGTATAAATAATTACACATTCACTGGGACTGAGACTAACACCTCCACCCTCCCCAGGAGGGTTACTGAACCATCAGACTAGAGCATTGTTTTTCTCTCACCAGCTGGCTCCATGAATATTTAAGAACTTTTTACAAAGTGGGACTGTTCCAGTGAAAGGGGCTGATGGTCAGGTCACTGCTGTGAGGCAGAAACCTGAATTTGCAGAGCAGAGGAGAATTCCTCACAAACACAGGTAGGAGTTAGATTTTGTAAGGCATGCACTGACTTCTTCAGGAGCACTAATGCAATCTTAACTTTCTTTGTGGGATTTATACATCAATTTGAGTCATTGTCTTGACAACCACTTCCATTAAAAATCCTTCTTTAGCATTAAATGGAATAGTTTGCACCAAATTAATTTGAATTTGGAAACTGAATTTCATTTAGAAATATGCAAAATCATATTCAGCTCCCATGTACTGAGATTTTCTTTCTTGTTGAAGTATTCAGTCAATTATTAGCTCATCCTAAGTTAGAAAGTCTTCTAATAATACCCTGTTTACCAGTATGGGCTCCACAAATTCTATGCCTTTTATCTTAGTCTAATCAAAGAATCTATATACCTCACATCACATATCTACATCTGCTCCTATTTACAGCAGGAATTCCTTGCTATTTGACAGTGAACAGGATAATTATTATCAGTGCACTGAGGTACATCTGGAAAGATGAAGGAATGCTGGCTCAGCATACCTCAGGCAAAGCACTGCACCTCTTAAAGAAGGATGGATTACATAAAACAGCACAAGAGCTGCATCAGCCTTTCATGCACGCTGAAAGCCAGGCATAATTGCTTTGAAGTGGAAGAGTTACAGCAGTTCAGGTAGAAATGCAGAACAGGTAACAAAATAAATTAAAATAAATACTCACCAATCCTTACAAATTCTCTGATTCCCTATTCAAAGATGCTTCCCATCCACCAGAAAACGCTATGTGGTAGAGGCAGGCAGTCTTCATTCCTTTTCTGCTGGGACTAAAATGAAATTTGGCTGTTATCTCAAGAATAAGCCCAAAGACCAGGATTCTGGAAAGATTTTTCTCATCTTGAAGTACCCTTTCAGTAAGTGAGTAGAAGGATTTAAACATAAAGACTCTTTCAAAACAGTTGCCTGTGCTCAATTGTCCATGTCCAAACTGAAGTCAAGTATAGTTTAGGAACACTGAAATTAAGTTACAATATTACTTACTCAGTCTGGCCTTTATTTTGTTTGGTGGATATGAGAAATTTCCTCAGAGACTGTTAAAACAAAACTAGTCTGAGGCTCTTGAAAGGATTAAAACAAGCAACTCCTGGAATACAAAAAGGATAAACTACTGCTTGATTCTGGAACTGCACTTTTGATTCCTAATGTACTAAATGGCCGTTGCTGAGTTAGAACTGAATACAAGTTTCAAGCATTTTTGTACTAGTTATATCTAAAATAGGCACATAATGCTGTTTCCATAATGCTTTTCCAGTGTTTAGCTTACTTTTCTGATACATTTTGTACTAAAATTACTACTATCTAGACATCTTGGTCCCAGAGAGACTTCTCCTAAAAATTCCATGTATGTTCCTTCCACTATTTTATAACTTTTCCCCTTATTCCTTTAACATTTTAATGACATGTAATAATTTTTCCATAGCAAGAAGCACTTATCTAGTACTCAGATGTGTTCTTTGCAATACCATGCTGAGACTGATATTGACAGTGACATTTCTTTGCATATTAAAAAACAAGGATTCTGTGAAAATCATTACCCAGCAACATAATAGATCACAGATGTGTTTAAAAAACATAATATTAGGCTAGACTCTGAATTCTGGTCTGGAATGCATGTGTGCATCTCCCAGGGCAGTAATTCAGCACTTAGAAAAAGTAAACTCACTATTGTAATGCACATGGCAAATAGCTGAGTTCCAGCCACCAGTGAAATAATTTGGCCCTAGTTTTGCATTCCATGACCCCTGGACTCTGATGGGAAGTAGGCCATAGGGACTGACTGTAATTCCTGTAGTCAGAACTGCCCAGCCCTGGTACAATTTATTGTTGCACAGGAACATCAGTGATGCAACACCTACTTTCTTGCCAGGGACTCTGTGCTGAATAAGGACAACTGAGGGCATAGCATGAACAGCAGAAAGAACCCAGGAAGTCTTTCTGTACCATCAATATGATGCTGTATCTAGCAGAGAATGACTGTATCAAGATATTCCCTCACAATTACTTTGGCTCTCTTGGCTTGGCCTAATCTGCCTGTTAAAGAAAGGGTATTCTCCCTGTAATGGATTTTCATCTTTGAGGAAGGAAGTCCTTCAGATGTAGGCTCCCCCAGTTTACCATTCAGATGTAGCTGTTGAGCTGCTCAGTTAAGTCAGGAACTCCTTTTCAAGCCAAGAAAACAAGTGCAAGTATTATTACAGCTGATGGAAATTTGATTGCATTCTCCCAACTCTTGTTGTACAGGCTGTCATATCATTTGCACATTTTGTAGAGTGCTTTTTTCTCATTGTCCCCTTTATAGTAATTTGGAAGCAGATAGGGAGTTTTCTTATCAATAAAAGTAAGAAACCAGCATTTTAGTTGGCTGAACAAGACTTTTCTTCCTATAAGAGCATTTTCAGTAAACAAATTAGATACAAGTGTTCTCCTTTTTATGTCTAGCCCTATAAATAATGTAGAGGGAAATTCAGGAAAAGCAGTGAGAGCATTGGCAGGAAACAGTTTCTCACAGGGCTTAGTTCTGATTTCAAATCTGTGTTGCCAGTCACAGCAAACTAATTACATGTGAAACTGCACCGTGAAACTCAGGCCCTGGGTATCACCTGCGAAATAGAGAATGACAGTATAACACATTTGGTTCTCTTTAGAAATATCTCTATCCTGCAACTACAGCATTCAGAAGACAGGGAAGAACAAAAATGGGGGGAGGAAACTGAAACTAGATGCCTTAATACAAATCTACTTATTTATAGATGATGTAAAAGTCTTTCTTGAACACCAGAGAATTAAAGCACACACACACACAAAATAATTACCTTCTTTGCTTGAGGTCCCAGTTTTATTTTTGACAGTATTTTTGCTGAAAGCTGAAAGAGACTCCTCTGGAGCACCCTTGATGCCTTTTGCAACTTTTCTTTCCCTACATCTGCAAGAAGATTACCTGACAGCCTCTCACTGCACATTCCTGAGAGCATTCCCATGTGCCTTTACCCTGTGCCTCCAGTGTCACTTGCAGCCAGCTCCAAGGGAAGGTGGCTGTGACCATCACAACTTTGTTAGCACCAGTTGTGTCATTTAACAGCACTGGCTGACACTCTCACTTTTCATTCAGGTCAGAGCTGAGTTCAACAGTGTCTAGTGGAGGTGGTGCTTTTGGAAGGGAAAGGATGCTACTGTACAGTAGATTGTTCAAAATATCAGCTCTTTTTGTGTCTCAATCTATAAACCAGATTCTGATCTAAGTGAGTCTTGTCATTAAATGAGAACAGTGCCTCCAAGGATGATTTATATACATATATATCCCGCATTAAAGTAATTATATTTTGTACCAAGAAACAGAAAATCTATTTTTTCCATTTTAGTGACTAAATTTCGAAGCTGCTCTCCTATTTCCTTCACAAGGACAACACAATTAATGATCTCAGGTTTATTTCTCACATCCACCAAAGCTAAGGGAATCTGCTTTGTAATTTTGTTTCATAATATTAACCACTTGAAGATTTGCTGATTTAGATTACATCAAGACTGGCTAGCTGTTCTGTATTAGCTTTTTACAGCTATCTAGATAAGAATAGCACCCTGTGACCCTTGCTGATGCCCTGCCCCATGCTGGAGCTCAGAAGCTGACCAGCAGAGACTGAGGTGCCTTGCTCCTCTCCTCTCTTCTCTCTCTGCTGCTGGAAGATTTGGCCATGGGGCTGCCTGATTCACAGGTACCTGCTGCCAGGTCAGGGGCTCTGCCTTTTTATATTTTTGGGCCCTCTACTCCATACTTTATGCTCCTGTTCCTTTTAGTGTTGAGTATTTGTCTTGGACTATTATGTTTAAAATGCCCTATTAGGGATATAGCACTTGCTAAAAATGGGGTTTTTTAGAATCCATTCTGATTGGTACTTTAGCCATTTCTACCCCTGCTGTGTGAATGCTGTGTTGTCATTGTAAGTGCCTGATCTTGGTCAGTAGACCCTGGGGTGCTTCACTGGAAGTGTTGGAATGATCTTTTAGGAATCTTGTACTATGAAGGAGTATCTGCTCACATTATCAATATTTCAAGCATCCTGCTTGATATTTATTAGATTTCTTTGGTTACAGGAATGTTTGCAATTTAGCAGTAATCATCTAATTTATAATTTTTATATTATGATGCAAAACAGTTCAAGTAATGGTAGATCATCACCATTCTCCTTAGTATTTTTCATAAGCTGGCAAATAAGCAACTGACTTTGAACAACACAAGATAAAACATTTTTTAAAAATAATTATTTTATATCAGTTTGTATTCCTATAAAGAGAGGATGCAAGTAGAAACTGATATTAGAATTACCCAAACTGACAAATGGAAACACCAGAAGGTAATTTAGAAAAGCCATACTGAAAAACTCTACTGCTTTTATGATTAATTCATCATGTCCGGTCTCTGTTAAATGCTAAACTGAAATATGAAGTTTTGAACTGTTTTAAATATGACATTACTTGAGGTAAAACTAGCAAAGAGACCAAAAAGAAGTTAATTAATGAATTTCCTAAATTCCTAAGGTGTGGGAATACTGTCAATACTATATTTACATTTAGTATCTCAGTATTAGAAGAACCAGGGGAGAGAGGTCTATGGCTCATCACAGACATTTTTTATATAAAGCCAGAAACCACATTGTCATTTGATAAATGAGCCAAGAGCGAAGCTTGACAGACAAAAAAAGAGAAGAGTGAAATTTTCAGCCTGGGGAAGGGTGGAGGCTCTGCAAATTTTCCAGTGACAATTCTTGTGTGGATTTTTATTTCTATGAAGTAGCAGATTCAGTTGAAGGTGTAATATGGATAACTCATTGTCTTACAGATCTAAGCAAATTTGGGAATCCTAGGAACTGGCTGGGTATATCAGTTTGCAAGAGTCATTTTAGGTGCTTGGATTTTCAAGAAAATAGGGATAAATCCTCTCTATTGCATGTTTTCCAATGCTATTATGAAAAGGGACAACTTGCAATTGCAGGAAATACCAAAGTTCTTTTGGAAGGGAAAATATCAAGATCTTGGCACTTAAGACTGCACTGAAAGAGTTGGGGTTGTTTAGCCTGGAGAAGGCTCAAGAGCAGCCTTATTGCAGCCTTTCAATAAGTGAAGGGGACTTACAAGAAAGATGAGGTGAAAGTTTTTAATAGGGCCTGTAGCAATAGGACAAGGAGTAATGGTTTTAAACTAAAAGAGTGTAAACTCACGTAAGATATGAGGAAATATTTTTTTTTATTATGAGGGTGGCAACACCAAGAGAAGTGGTGGAAGCCCCATCTCTGGAAATATTTGAGGTCAGATTGGGTGGGGCTCTGAACAACCTGATCTAGGCCCTGCTCATTGCTGGGGCGTTGGATTAGATGACCTTTAAAGGTCCCTGCTAACTCAAATGATTCTATGATTCAAATGAAATAAAGAGTGGTTGTTGATAGTATTTATGTAAATTTAGATTAATTTCACAGTGTCAGCTGAACAGGGCCTGTACAGAAACACCAAGAGAGTACTGAAAGGTCTTTTGCCATGGTACAAAATGCCAAGGTATTTTGTCCAGGTGACTCCACAGAGAAAAGAAGATTTGGTGAGAAGCCTGAAAGCTGGAGTATAAAGTAAGCTTCATAAGTTCAGTCAGGTCATCAGACCACTTTGGCAGCTGCACAGCAACATTACAATTAACTATTTCACATGGAAGATGTCAGGGAGAATATATATATATGGTATGTATAAGGCACAGGAGGCTTGCACCAACATTTACACAGTCTTTTCAAAGAACATCTCAGGGACAGTCTGTCATACAGGGTTACATTTCAGTTTCCACTTTCTACTTCAGTAGTTGTCTCATTTTCAGGCAGACAAGGTCTCACTTGCCAGACATTCATTAGGAAATTTGTCTCTTGTCAGCTTTGTATACAAAATATCTTTCTTCAGTGACTGATAGGGAGAAGCCCTCACCCCTGGATCACCAGCATCACTAGCTAAGCCCAGGATTGCTGGCAGAAGTTGGTGGGGGAAGAGGGGTCACTCAGGCTGGCATTTCTGCCAGACCGCTGCGGGAGGCAACCACCCCCCTGTGACACCAGGCATTTTTTTATAATTACTATGGCACTAGCTCTGTAGTTCCTACATTAAATGTGTGTCACTAAAGATTCATCATTCCAAGCCTGAAGATCTGTCACCTCAGGGACACATGACAGAAAATATTTTTTTTCTACCTTCAGAAATAAACTGCTGTAGAAAACTTTTGCTGCAATGTCAACTGTCAAAAGTTAGACATCTTTTGTCCACATTAATAAAGACACTTTGCTTATGTAACTTCATACTATTTTTGTCACATAACCTATTCATCATTTATGTAAAGAATACATACACAAGGCAGCATAATTAAGATTGCATGAGACTTTAAATCTGCCATCTTTTGGGGCTGAGCTTAAAACTTTTCTAGCGGAATTTATATCCACTACCTACAAACAATTCCTAAGTGTGCATTCCATGGTTTTACCCCAAAAAGATAGGGACTCTAACAGATGCTGATTGAGCAGCTTCCAGACTTCAAAAATGAAATATCATCAGTATATAAAATGGTTTGTTTTATTTGGTTCCCTGCAAGAGTAGAGGACTAGGCTTGGAGAAGAAGAAAGGTCACTCCTGTTTCTGTGTTCCTAACAGATCATAATTTAGCTGAAGATTAATGTCAATGCTAACACATTTATTTATGGGTAACTACTTACTGGCTTTTTACTTTTCTGTTCCTTCTGCAGCCATTGATGGAAACCAGCCAGACATCTCTGGGTTAGTTCGTGGGTGAACTCTCTCTAGCAACATAATTTACATTTGGTAAATGCAGTTTAATTTGAGAGCCTTGTTTATAGTCTGTCATTTACTACTTGTGGTATTCATGATCTATTTAATAGTGGGGTCTAAAGAAGTACTTGAGCACACTAGATTCAGGGTGTACACATTTAGGGTGTGCTCCCAGACAGGCAGTGCCAGGGAATGATGTTGCTGTTTTCCTGACTGGCAAAGGTGCAGGAGCTTGGCTACATGGGCTGTGCACGGGCTGGGAGTTTCCCCAGCAGCCCGTTCATCACCTCAATTTGCTCAAGGGCCTGAATTGCTCTGTTGCTGCACAGATCTGTAGATATGCTTGGGTGGCAATGCAGAACCTGTTGAAGGTGTTAACTGTTCAGAAGTTTAAAACTACCTTTAGATGAGGCAAAATCTGCAGCAACCACATACAAAAGGAGTCCTCAAACATGCAATCCATGGGATCTAACAGCCTTTGGCGGTGGTTTTGCACGGAGCACAGCTCTTCAGTGGATATAAGACCTGAAATATTCTTATAAAATAGAGGGTTGTCTCTAGACTAAAACACATTGACAGAAAGGAGCAGCAAGGAACTCGTGTCTGTGCTGTGAGGTTTATACAACTTTCTGTCATACACAACTTCCAGACGTAGCAATTTTTATTATCATTATAATATATTATACCTAATATAATATATCATTATTATACCTTCATGACTACACCCAATATACCTAGTGGCAGCAGTTAAACTTTTAGCTACTAACCAGCATCTCATTGGTCATGGTATAAGTAAATGTCTCTCCACAGCCCCCTTTTTGTGAACTGCCCCAACCCTGCACCAAGACTTGCCTAGGTGTGTTCTGCTCCTTCCTCCAGTCCCACTGGGGGCATGTGTGGCAGCCTCTCCTCAGGGCTGCAGGCCAGGCCCTCACACCTGGCTGCCAACACACCTGCATTCCTGAAAACCTGGGCCTCGCCAAACACACACAGCCCCCAACCTCTGATGTTTCTTGTCTTCCAGTGCCCTTGTGCACACAGAACACTGCTCTTACTCACCAGCCGTCTTGCAGGCTGCCTCCAAAGATCTGGGACATTCCAATAGCAGCTGCACCTCCTCTCCCACAAAATTCCTCTTGGAAATGTAGCAAGCATGAATTCAGATTAGTCTACTCCCTCCTTCACCCAGCACTGCAGAAAGCAGAGTACAGGTATCATGACTGCTGAACTGCAGCATCTATTTCCTGTTTAATCCTCAGAACATCATCTCTAATCAACAGCACTTTTTAAACATTTTGGTAGTGAGACCGCTCTTCATATTTTGCAGGAATAGGAATGTTAAGTGCTCAATAAATGAGCTAAAAATAAGAGAATAGGCTTATATTCTTCCTTATATGCAGGAGAATTTCTGTTTAGTTCTTCGAGTTTGTTCAACTGGCTGTACCTGAACACTTCTACAGACTTACCTCCTTCTCCTGTAAGAGGCACATATGGGAAGAAGTACTTAAAAAGAGTAAGAGGAAAAGGTTCTTTTTAAAGCAATACTCAGAACATAAATTATCACTTATTGATGTGATAATCTATATGTCATTGTTCAATAGCACGAACAAAGTGGTGTTTTTCAAATGCCACGTCCAACAAGAATACTGTGCTCAGAATAAGAATTTTTAATTTATTTTCTCAGTCAAACAACTTTGGCCCAAAATCTGCAAGACACCCAAGTATTGAGTTCATCACTGCATACACTGCTGCAGCCTTTTAAAGAGTATCCTTCACATGCAGAGTGAAAAGGCTACTAAATGGGTCAGGATTACCCATTGGTAAACAAAACGAAGCATTTCAGGTTTACTTTAGAATTTAAATAAAGAAGAAATTTCAAAGCAGCATTACTATTTTTCAAGCTTTGGCGGAGCTGCAGACGATTGCCCGGCCGGTAACACTGAGTTCATTCATGCTCGGGACAAACACCCGCACTGTGCCACCTGAGGACGGCAGCGGGGCGTCGCGGGGGGCTGCGGGCTCGAGGCGGGGCCGCGGGCGTGGGGCGCTGGGCCCGGGCAGCGCCGGAGGCAGCGGGGCGGGGCCGGGCACTCCCCGGGCAGCGCCCGCAAAACGCGCGGCAGAGAGGGCGGCCCTGCCCGGGCCCCTGCCCTGGGGGCGGAGGGCGGCGGAAGCCTTTGCCTCCTCCCCCGGCCCTGGCGGCACAGGAGGAGCAGGCGGCGCTCGGAGTAGCGGCTCCGCGGCCCCCGCCCTGCCACAGTCGCCGCTGCCGCCCTGAGATGCCGCCCGCTGTCCCGCTGCTGCTGCTGCCGCCTCTGCTGCTGCTGCTGGCGGCGGCGCGTCCCGCCACCCCCCCGCACAGGTACCGCGCTGCCCTGTCCCGCACAGGTACCGCGCTGCCCTGTCCCCGCACAGGTACCGCGCTGCCCTGTCCCCCCCGCACGGGTACCGCGCTGCCCTGTCCCGCACGGGTCCCGCGCTGCCCTGTCCCGCACGGGTACCGCGCTGCCCTGTCCCCGCACGGGTACCGCGCTGCCCTGTCCCCCCCGCGGAGGTCCCGCGCTGCCCTGTCCCGCACGGGTCCCGCGTCCCCTCCCTTCGTCCCCCGCAGTCGTGTTCCCACCGTGCCTCCGTGGGCTGCGCGGTGTTTCAGAGCCCGTGACTGCATCAAGGCAGGAGCATTTCCCACGGAGCCCGGGACCCTGCGAGACAGCCCGGAGCCGGGGAATCTGTAACCCCTCTAACATAACAGTATAATAGGGTGAGGCATCCCGGTGTCTGGAGCTTGGCAGGCAGTTCGAGTTCGCTCACCCTCGTGGCCTCAGCAGTAGCAGCGGTTCCGCACAGCTTTTCCCGGGTTTCTCGCGTGTCCGGAGCCGGCGCCAGCCCCTGAGCTGAGCCCTGAGCACAGCTGGGCCACAGGGCTCAGCACCAGGAGCGGGGCTCAGCACAGAGTGGGTTGTGCTACTGAGGTACAAAAAAGTACCAGAGACTTCCTTGGTTAAAACATATAAATTCAAAGCATAGAAAGGAATGAGAAGTAATTTTTATATCAGTGTTATTTTAACTAGTATTATATGTATTATAAAAGGCTTTGCTAATGACTTTTTAATAGTTATTTTTCCATTATAATAGCAATTTGCAATGATATGTCATATTGGCATACCACTGATCTTAGGAAGTAAAAAAGGAGGGAGGGATAACAGTCTGTGCCTACCCAGAATTAAGGCCTAAGTAGTTAATTCTTTCCACACCTAAGTTCACACATTAAATTGCACATTCTATGTCAATAGTGATTTTATGTAACTAATTAAACATGTTCCGTGTTAGCAATGGTTTTAAATATTTAAGCTGTTAAGACAGTTTGTGACTCTTATACAAAGAATAAATGAAATTTTTTTTCTATTATTCTCAGGCCTACATTTACATGTGGAGGAGTTGTATCTGGAGAGTCCGGGTTTATTGGGAGTGAAGGATTTCCTGGCGTCTACCCACCAAACAGCAAGTGTACTTGGAAAATCACTGTAAGAATTTTTTAATACCACAAAATCGGTGCTGAAGACAATGAACAGCTATTTGTTGTTAAACTGTGTTTTACATGGGGTAACATACGTGCAATAATGAAGTCAGTAACTCAAAGTAGCTCAGCTATCTGGAGCCTTTTAGGGTTGATATAGTATGATAGTGGCTGAAACAACTGGCCTTGCCTCATGTCAGAAGCAAATTTTCATTGACTTCTCTGATGCACCTCTATTTGTTTTAAATTAACCCTCTTGCAAGCAAACATCTCCCCTTCTGTCACTGTGGAAAGCAATAGTGAGTTCTATCAAAGAAAAGATTTGAAGTGGTGAGTATGAAAAGCAAAATTTCTTGGCAAGAAGACATATAAAAAAGTTTCAATCAAACCCAAAAAAATTCAGGCAGGTTTGCTTGAAGTGCGCTGCTAGCAGTGTTCTGCCAGCCAGGACATCTGGAGTCTGTCATACAGCAGGCTGACAGCAGTAGGGAAGTGTTGTTACATTTTTAAATGACTGTGTGAAATGGAGCCATGTGCCATTGATATTTTGATGCTGAAATGAGACTGTAGGGCAGAGATGATATGTTCATGGACAACAGATTCCATGAAACAACTAGGACTAAATACTCCTGTTCTGGATGTCCTTATCCACAGACTCAGAGAAGGGGATGTGAGTGAACGATTATCCTCACATCTGCATAAATTAAACCCTCTGAAACTGATCACCAAATTTCCTCTCTTTTTTATACACAGTGCACCAAGAACTCTTCTGACATTTGGGCCTACAGTAAAAATCAGAAGGCATAAAAAATAAGTTAGTCTGTGTGTTGACAGGATCACTAAAGACAACTTCAGTTGAAAGACTGCATCACAGGCTAGGTGTTGGCAGGAGAATAGGATGTCACAGGATAATTGTTTCCTGCTACTATAGAGATGCTGACGCAGAGCAGGAGACATTGATCTGTTTACAGTGTTCAGTTTAAAACAACTCTCGTACCAAATGAGTGATGTGATTTTAATAGTTTTATCTGAAAGATCCCAGGTGAAGCTGCAGAGCTGCTTTCTGCACCTTGCTGTTGTGTTATTATTGGGGCCTAGTTAGAGGTTACCTTTGATCTGTGTTTGACCTCATCCAGAAGAGGATGTGAAACATGGTGCATGCCCATAAACTTGCTTCCTTGCTATCGAGGGGCTGAGGTGACAGCATCAGCATAGCCCACCTTGCAATCTGAAGAGCAGATGCAAATTGCATTTGGAATCATACACACATACCTTAAATAAAAGGGAAAAACATACAAAGTTAGTTTACCAGTATAACTCAATATTAGATGTTCAAAAGTTCAACATTTAATCTGGAGGGAAATAATAATTTTGCTTATAACAGCATGAAATTTTTACCACTAAAAAAACTTAGATAACAAATGGAGGCAGCACTAAAGAAGCAATTACTGAATCATGCCATGTATCATATATGGGGAGTAGAGGGAGAAGAGAACAAATTATTGTACTTAGAAAGTCTGTACAGAGTGGTTTAATTGCAGGCTTTATGTGGCTGTTGCCAACAAGATGCCAACATCCAGGTGAGCCTGGGCATGGTGAGAAGCATTACTACAAAGCTGTAGCAGAGCTGTGTCTGCACTTGAGCTTCCTTGACAATGGGAGGAACTTGATGGCTTCTGTCATTTCATGATCACCCTGACTCCCAGTTTCTGCTGTGCTGCCATTTGACTGCCTCCTGCTTGTCCTCTGTAGTTTGCCCAAAGCCAGAGAAGGGCTGCACAGCTGGAGTAGTCCAGGCTTGCTTGTGCCTTCAGCTCATTTAACCCCTCTTTTATTAAACAGTTATGTTCACTAAGCCAAGCTGATTTCTTTTCCCCATCAACTGTAGAATGCTCTGTGTCTTTTGGGTGTGCAGGAAGGATGTAGGGAAGGCAAGGACTAATAAACCTGCAAGACTAAGCCTGTACTCTCTTAAAAAAGACCATGGTTTACCAAACTGTGGCAAAGTGGTACACTCAAGGGTCTGAATTTATACAACAAAATCCTTTCACCAAATATTGCTGAGGCTCAGAATAGCTTGCAATAGCACCCAAATAAGAAAGCCAGTTATACTACCATGAAGAAATACTCTGTAGTTACTGTTAGTCTTCCTCATTTAGCATCTGGTTTTAGAAAATGACTAAGACATTTGCCTGTCCGTTTTAGCCAAGGGCTGTGAACACCTTTCTGAAAACACTCTGCTAATGCAGGATCTGACAAGTCTGCAAGACTGATAGAGACATTGATTCACTCTGTGTCTGGGTCAGAAGAAGCACGAAGCTCTTGTTTTCTCGACTACAGGATCTCATCAGCTGCACAAGAAATGCAGAAAGAAAGGCAGAATGAGAGCTAATTTGTTCTTTAGAGGAAAATAGGTTTAGAAAACATTACAGGTAATACAGATAAAGCAATGTAGCATTCAGGTATCATCTGAAACCTTTCCAACTAGTTTGCTAAAGCTGGAAGAGTCTAACTCAATTATGGTTCTGTTATTTCAAGAGACTGGGACTTTTTCAGCTGGCTAAAGAAAACAGCTTCTCTATTCTAAGAGCTCCAAGAGTTCAGCACATGTTTGTGGTTCTATTACAGCCTTGGCAGACTACCCAGCAGCTTTTCACTGGCTTTGCTAAGAAGTCATTTGTACAGCTATTTCCTTTCCTATAGTAATGTATATAGCTTTATCTGAAATATGTCATATACACTTACTTTTAATACTCTGTAATCCTTCTTGGCCATCACCTCACATAAATGTGTCACATAGTCCGAGAATCTGGACTGCTGTCCTGTATTTTTCTGGTAGACTGCTTAGTTCCCATAAGACTCCAACAACTTTATGTGCAACAATAATACTGAAAACTGTCAAGAGTTATGTAAGATTGTGTTTTTGTAGGTTCAGGAGCTGTGTTCCAGCAGGTTTGCTGACAATAAGCAAAGTTTGAAAAATTTACTTACTAGGGCAGTTGGGGAATCTGCCCTGGGGGAAGAGAATATTTTAAATATTTTTTATTATGTTTTAAGCATTAATTTTCCTATGTCATTGTAAAACTGCCCTTCCAGTAGAACACAGGTCTTTACACATCAGTTGTATTGCCAGAAAAGAAAAAGAATCTGGTGCCCTTGTCAGGAAGAGCAAGCTAATACAAATTTTTAAAATTGGACATGGAGATAGAGAACAAGCAACTAGGCAGAAATCATGGTTCTTCATAGGATGTAACTCTAAATAACATTCATTCTCAGTAGAGAGAAATAATACATTTGACTTGCAGGTAGCTGATGCATTTTTCAACTCTACCTGGGACTGCTATAGCAAAACATACAATCAGCATTTTTGTATTAAACATATATCAAAATATATTCAACACAATAAAGGTTTAAAAGTTAGGCAAAATATATTTATGAAAGCTGGCATTTAAGGGGTTTCCTCACCCAGAAAGATTATTTTCAAAGTAAATAGTCTAAACCAGGCAATTTTGATGAAGAGGGCTTTGTATTCAGTCAGAACAACAACAGAAAAACAGCTTCACTACTTTAAAGGTCACTGATTAACATTATATGAAATAGCTGAAATTAATGATAACCAAAAACAATCTCAAGACCTTATTTTGAGGTGTGTTGTATATATGGAATAATCATGCCCTTTTGAAGAGGTTAGTAATCTACACTGATGATTTTAGGGAATTATGCTTTATAAAAACTCCCTCCAAAAATTTCTTCAGCCTTCCACAGGACTAAGGCATCCTTTGCATTAGTTTAGCATCATAATTTTTGAACCTAGAGAAGTTCATAGAGTTAAAATAAGAAGGGAAGCAGAGAGTGAGTATGTGTCAGTTGCCCTCTCTGACAAGGAAAGACAGAGGATGAGGTGCCTCTGTTGTTGAAAGATACCAGCTGGATGGATAAAACAAAAATAAGGCACACCCTGCAGAAGAAGCATCACATCATTCTTCCTTTGACTCCTCCCTTGTTTTTTTTTTTCCCTTTTCTTTTAAGAGCTGAATTCCTTCCTGTTCTCCCTCTGAGGTATCCCATCTTACTGCATCAGGCTCAGATGTGGCTCAAAGTAAACAATACTGAGTCATGCTGGCCTTTGCTTGCTCCCCCGTGTTTCTCATGGAACAATATTTTAAATGTCCTGGGATAATCATTGGCAGATTTTAGCACATTAGTTCTCAACATTTAAAGAAGCAAAATGGTAGAAATCAAAGAAAAGTACAGTTTTGCAAAGATGCCTGTATTTAGCACAAGATTTCTTGGGAGTAGCTGCAAACTGGAACAGCTGCTGCCACAATGTGAAACCACCATCCTCTGCACTTCTGATTGTCATCTACTCAGACCACAAAATTTTAAGTGATTTAACATACTGGAACAAATTTTTGTGAATGACAAATATTTCAATAAGCAAGTATATTTTTAAAATAAAAGTAATAGCAGTTAGTTGTAACTGTAATTAAGGGCCTGCCACATTTCTCTAAATTACTTACCTCCCTTAATTCAGCTGAACATGAGCAAGGAGTAGGCATGATAATTTATTTTAAAGCATGAAAACCTTTAAAGATTGCCCCATTTGCATCCTGTCGTACCAGTTGTACAAACTTATGAAAATGACTGTTCCACCCCAAAATAGCATTTGCTATTTTACATACATATTTCTGGATAAAAGGCTTCTGTCATCTAGCTGCCTAAATTTGACTTTTTCTAACTAATTTTACTGTCAGCATTTCTGAATTTACTTGCCCAGTCACACAGACTTTTGTAATACAACCATAAATAATACTCAGGTCTTCTGGCAGGAATACCAAATTCATTTTAGCTCATTTTATGTTAAAATGACCAAGCCTTAATGCTCCTTAGTGATTCAGACTAGAAGAAAAGTGAATGTAATAAGAGATTTAGATATGAGAGCAGTGATTCAAGGAATAACTTCAAGATTAGGTGAGTTGTGGTTTTGTAGTAGTAGCAGTGATGTGCATCAGCACAGGGGCCCTGAATGCATTTTTGAGAGAACTTTGAACTTAAAAGGAGAATTCTGTGAAACCAGCAGCAGGAGCTGCAGTGGAGCTGGTCAGGAAGTGTGCACATGGACCCTGGGCAGCTGAGAACAGCTCAAGCAGAAGTCTGTCCTGCTGCAGGACCAGTATCAGCACTGGACATAAAAGCAGCCACATGAAAGAGTAACCTGAACACACCTACAACACATTTTTCAGTATATCTAGAGCTGCTGCCTCTCTCAGTATCTTCTGTGGGTTAAAGCAGTCACTTCCATTTATAGCACTTCTGTCTATACTTGACAAGCAATTTTTAACTGTTGAGACTCAGTGTTAAAACAGTTTGATAATTTCATATAGGAACAGTTTAGTTTTAATTTATTTCAAACCAGTGTTTTAAAATGAGTCACTGTTAAGGAATGAAAAGAATTCATGAACTCTTAAATAACATGGCTTAAATATGAACCTAATGCAGATATATTAAGTGTATGTTTAAAGCAGAAGATTATAGTAGTGTCTCAGTAAAGCAGAACAGCTGCAATTATTTTAATAGCTAACCACTCTACTATGATATGGATTGAATGCAGATAATTACACTTGCCTGTCTATGGTCTCTCTATACTTTAAAATACTCTTTCTCTTCTTCAGTTCTGTTACACAGCATTAAGTGCTTTATTAGAATAGTTTTCACTTCTCAGTATGCTGATTTTTCTCTTAAAAGCTTGTAACTGTGTCCTAGGGAATGTTCTCCTCCTTGTAAACTATTATGCTGTCTTAATTTACATCCTTCTCTGTACTCTTGTCTCTTATGCAATGTCCACAGATACAGACATGTAAGAAGATTTGCCATATCTTATGTTTCCTCAGATGTTTCAGAACCAAAACTCTCTTCTATATCGAGGACACCCACTAGTGGTTCTTTTGAGTTCTCTGTTTATGGTTTTACAGTGTCTTTCCAAATATAATTCTTTCACTGTAGCCACTCCAGTAATTAAATATTAGGGTTGTACAGTGTGAGCCATGAAGCTTCCAATTTTATTTATAAATGTAAGATGCATGTCAGTAAATTAAAAAACTCCTTCAAACCAGAAAACTTGAGAAAGAGAGGCCATTTCATTTGTTTAAAATGGTAAATTGCTTGTTCCATATTTTTTTCATATTCATATTTTTTTCTCCTCACCTTGCTTGGTGACAGGGAGCTGCATGGCTGATTCCATACTTTCAGCAGAAGAAAAAAGAGAAACACACCAAGCTGAACTGATTTATGATTAACTGCATGAGCATGACTAGTGGATGCTCTGGGTCAGAAATAAGATAATGGCAAGAGTGCTTTGTATTAAGGATTGGTCCAAGTTACTTTAAAAACTGCTTTACCTGGCATATAGTTGACAAAAAAAGCTCATCTGACAGGAGGTGAAGGGTATGAAAACAGTCATGCAGGCAGTGGGATCCAGTAGATATGTGGTCACACTTCCAGATGCATGTCTCCTTCCTTCCCTGTCTCTGCAGGTCCCAGAGGGAAAGGTGGTGGTCCTTTCCTTTCGGTATTTAGACCTGGAAAGCGACACTCTGTGCCGGTACGACTTTGTGGATATCTACAGCGGGCACGCCAATGGACAGCGCATCGGCAGGTTCTGTGGCACTGTGAAACCAGGTGCCCTGGTATCCAGCAGCAACAAAATGTTGGTGCAGATGACTTCCGATGCTAATACTGCTGGAAGTGGATTCATTGCGAAGTTTTCTGCAGCAGAACCACACGAAAGAGGTAATTAACCATTATATATGTGCTGAAGACAAATATAACTCGGCTCTATCCAGAGCCACATTAATGCTTAAAAAGATGTGGTGCCAGAGATATTAAGGATTGTGCTACTCAAAATATTTATTAATTACCTTGCTTAGCAAATAGCAAAGTGTAACTGTTTAGTCATCTTAGTTCATCAAGTAGTAAGGAGAAAGGCTGACAAGTGTAAGAGTAGTGGAAGAACTGTACCTAGTAGTAAATTGGTAATAGCTAGCCATTAAAAGGGCAAATGAAATTCAATATAGACATATGTTGCATATAAAGGGAAAACACCCTAACTTTGTCTACAGTACAGCAGATTCTGAATTGACTCTTACTCTTTTGGAATGAGATGTTAGGTTTAAAGTAGATAATTCATGGAAACTGTAGTTTAGCATCACTCCAGTGCTTAATAGGTAAAAAAAAGAAACAGAAACGTAATAATTCTCAGAAAAGAAAATAAAGACCAAAAAATAACATCAAAAAACTATGTTCTTATAAATCCGTAATGCATGTATATCTTGAATAAAGTGTGCTTTTCAGATATTCCCATCTCAGAACTCAATATGATCAAATTATTGGAAGGAATCAGATAAGTATGACAGAGTTAAAAGAACATCACATACACAAAGATCAACTGCACAGCATGAACTTCTTCATGCTGGAAAAGAGAAAGTCAAAGGGACTGTAAGAGAGGGCTTTGAAGTCATGACTGGTGTGGAAGAAATGACTGGGGACCTCAGTCCATCTCTTTCAATGTAAAAACCAGGTGAGCAAGTGGCTGCAAAGGAAAGGAGAAGGTGATTTTTCTCTGTGGCTTTTGTACCAGGGGATATCTGGTACAAAAGCCACAGAGAAAAATTTTCTGTCCTGGTTTAAAACCTGGTTTAAAACCTGTTTCTGTCCTGGTTTAAAACCACTTACAAAAACATATCAAAGCAAAATTCATCAGGTCTTACTAAACATAGAGGCATTGCCTGGTGCTTGGGAAGAGTATGGACAGTGAGAGGCTGGGAGGTCACAGGGAGGTGGTATTGCCCTATTTAATGACCCTTTTTCAAGGCTTTTGCTCTTGGTATGATACCAGACTAGACAGGTTGTTGGGCAGAGGCAGTGAAGGCGATGAGTAATTGATCAGGCCTTCCACAGTTGTAACCTTGTATTGACAACTTACTGAAAGAGACACTAAATAACTTTGACCCAATACAGTTAATTTAACCAGACGGTTCATAGTTATATTGTAAATAAGGATTACAGACCTGATGGAGTTTTAAATTTGGAACTGAGGGCAGGCGATATGGAGGAAGAAGACCCCTCTCCATCCGCACAGGCTGCAGTTCTTTGGGAGTGCTGCCCCATGGGCTGCGGGGATGGCCCCTCCAGTCCTGCGGCTTCTCCTCCAGCCCCAGCGTTTGCAGGGA
This sequence comes from Chloebia gouldiae, assembly GCA_003676055.1. Lineage (NCBI taxonomy): Eukaryota > Metazoa > Chordata > Aves > Passeriformes > Passeridae > Chloebia > Chloebia gouldiae. Next base: position 4,306,451 of record QUSF01000034.1, on the reverse strand, counting down.
TGCCGCTCCCGGTGTTTCGCTGCCGTTTATTGGCTGTGTTTCCCCGGAGGTGCCCGGCTGGGCCGTGGGCGGCGGGGCCCCGGAGCTCAGCCCGCGCTCTTTGCAGGGGACCAGTACTGCGGGGGACGCCTGCAGCAGCCGTCCGGCTCCTTCCACACGCCCAACTGGCCGGAGCGGGACTACCCGGCGGGAGTCAGCTGCTCCTGGCACATCGTGGCCCCGAAGAACCAGGTAAGGCGCTGCCGCGTTCCTGCCTGGCAGCTCCGCTCCAGCGCGCAGGGAGCGGCCCCGGAGCAGGCGGCGGGCCGGGACACCGCGATGGGGCACGGCGGGCCGGGCAGGGACACCGCGATGGGGCACGGCGGGCCGGGACACCGCGATGGGGCACGGCGGGCCGGGCCGGGACACCGCGATGGGGCACGGCGGGCCGGGCAGGGTTTAAAAGTTATTTTCTTAATTCAAAAAATACCACGCAAATGAAGTCAGGGCATGTGATCATCTCAGCACCAAACGTGATGATGACCAATGCTGCATTTAAGTCTTAACAATGTCTGAGCATTTTTGGTGTTGCTGCAGTTTACTAATGAGGTACTCAGGTAGAGCTGATTGAATTAATAAAAGCAGTTTGTTCTATTTCATATTTTGAAGGCTCCATCACATAACATGCTTGCTTAATTAGCCAGATGCCATGAGAGCATATGCTACCAGTTCATTAGGAGCTGAGGAGATGTGACAGCAGACTGAGAGGGCTCTTGTGCCACGCATAGCAAACACAAGTGTGTTCTCTACACTGTAGGGCCAATCTCAACCCTAGCTGCACATTTTCTGCACATTTTCTGGTTGCTGCTGAACCATCTGCTCTGTATCTTAGCAGGAGGTCTACAATGATTGAATGTTTTGGTCGACAAGCATGTTTGGTTGGTTGCTTTTCTTGCCACATTCATTTTTTTAAATTCATTTACATATAAAGATGACTTTCCTCTTCATCTTCTGCTCATGACTAATCCTTGAAATAAAAAAAAAGCTGCCCCAGATAAATATATTCTTCTGATCTTTCCTACTTTTGCATTTACCAAGACAGTTCCTTTCTTGAACTGAAGCAGTATGTCAGCTTAGTCTTTCCTGTATTCCTTTTTAATGCACGTTCCTTGTTTGCTAGATACAGGCCATTTAACAATCCTATAGATAGACAGGGATTTTTAAACCCTTATCTGTAAACTGCAGATTACTTTGGTTCTTTCCAAATGTCTCTAGATAAGCCTGAGCACTTTTCCTAAGCTCATAGAGAAGATTTGAGAAAGGCTATATCAGCATAAAAATAAGGGCATTATATCCTGTGCCTTTTGATGATTCTATTCCATAAATCTACCTGTTTCCAAATATATATTATTCATGTACTGCAACAGTGGTTGTTTGCATGGAAAAATGGCAGAATTTTGACAGTGCCATTTTCCATTAAGTAGTGAATAAGCATCTCTGTTCAAGTGCACAGAAAAAGCTCCCCAGTCTTCCATTTGCCAGGATTTAGGTGTCATTTCTATTTCCCTTTCATAAGCATGTAAGCAATAAAACAAGGCACTCTTGTTTTGTTGCTTCAAATACAAACCAATAATTACTTAATTTATTACAGAAGATGAAGAAGCTTCTCCTGATAATGAAGAGCTTCTATTCTGTCATGAAATACTTATTAGTGCAAAGTGCACTTATTGAACAATAGTGAAGTAGATATTATGGCCTGCTGTTTTGCTATGGAAAAATTTAGCATTTCTATTCCCAGTTGCATTACTTCTTTCTATACCATCTTTTTTGATCACAAGCATGTTATTCACATGGGTATTCCATTTAAAGTTCATTTTTTCATCATGATACTGAGGGTTTTGAAACAAGCCTGTTAGTCATCTCTGAAATCAAATCCCCCAAGGTTACTCATACTTCATGGGAAACAAAATTAAGAAAATTATGCCTAAAACATCTTAATAGTGCAAAATGATATCCAAGCAAACCTAAGACATCAGGTGATAACAGGCTATCATTACTATGAATGTAGAACAAGGTAACTTTTACTATGTCAGTAATCAAATAAAGTACATGCCATGTACAAATTACTTCTTTTTCTTTGTAGAATCTTAGAAGATTCAATACCATCTTTGAGTCAGATCTTTATAAAGGTCGCTCTACAATCAGCATAAATCAGTCTTGTCATTCAAGCCCTATTTGTGCTATTTATGGGAAGGTGATTTAAATAGTGTTGTGCTTCATCTAAAGAAGCAACCTAAATGCATATATTACCTCTGTTTCCATGCAGCAGTTAGGTTGTGCTTCCCTTCTTTCCACACATGACTGACAGAGTCATTCTGCAGGACTTCATTTCAGATTACTAGATTCCATTTCTGTTTTCTTGTACATTGTTTTGTTTTTCCTTAAGTAGAAAATTCCATAAATAAAAGTCAATGGAGATAATAGCATAAGTCCTGGAAATACCAGTATGATACTAGTTTACATTTATGACTTTTAAAGCCTCAACAATTATGGAAATCTGACATGGAAACACTGTTCTTTTAAGTACTTACTTTCTCTTGGGCTTAGTCTTACTATTTGCTAATTTTCTTTCTATCAACATTTTAATTTCTAATGTTTTTAATTCTGCATCAAGTATACACAGTATTGGCAACCATTGATTTAGGTCCTGCTGTTAATGAAGTCAGTGAAATGCCTCGGATCAACTTTGCCTTTCCTTTTTCTTTAGCATATCTTGAATGATGCAATGACATTAACAGCTCCCTTTCTGTTGCTCACATTTGCTGTAGTTATTTTAAGAGCATTGTAACACCTAACACCTACTAACATTCACTCATAAAAATAACTTTATCAGAAGTTACTTGCATACATTTGAGAAGAAAATGTTTTACAGAATATTAGAGTCGTATGCTGAACTATTCATTGGAGAGGTCATGTGGATTAAAATACTTTACAATTAAGTGGATTAAAGAATTTTCCTTTATTGAAAGAAAAATTAAAGAGTACTTCATATGAAGATGTCAATTACTACAAAAAGTATTAATAAATTCTGCATGTCAAAGTCTAAATTACTTATTTCCATTTTCCCTTTAGCTAATAGAGTTAAAGTTTGAGAAGTTTGATGTGGAGAGAGACAACTACTGCAGATATGACTACGTGGCAGTGTTTAATGGTGGGGAGATCAATGATGCTAAAAGAATTGGGAAGTACTGTGGAGACAGTCCACCAGCGTGAGTAACGTCCTTTAGTTGTGAACTTCACCACCACTATGTGTCATTTTGCTAACAGTACTGTCCAAGGCTTCTAAAAGATTTTAATTTTTAAATTAAATGTAGTGTTTTGTACCTCCAACTGAACGTGTAGAAATTGTCTCTCTCTAGGTTTTCTCTATTTTCTCTCTCTCCATGACTAACCCTGTCCCACAAACCTCATTAGACCACTGTGTAATAGTAATGGTAGCTGAAGATGAACATTATGTGTATGTTTTGATTATAGATACTGAAGGACAAAGGATCCAGCTGAGCTCTCTAGCCCCTGGGCTCATTCCTCACTTTATCTGACTCATTTTCCTCTCAGCCCTTTTTAAAAAGACAGGATACACAGACTGGGTCTGATTTTTCAGATTTGGCCTTGTAGTCCTGGTGTTCAGGAAGCAGAACAAAGCTCTTGGCAGCTGATAATCAGTGCCCTCCTGCATCCACAGGCTGTGTCAGTATTAAAGCAAGGAAAGTCTCAACTGGGCAACCACCATGGCAGCTGTAAATCCAGAGAATTCCAGTTAATCAGCCCCTTACTTTTGGTTATGTCAGACCTGGCCATCAGAGTAAACTGATTTCTGATAATCTGCCAAAAAAAAAGGGAAACAATAATAAGTTTTTACTTCAAAGACCTCATTAAGGGTTTTGAAGAAGTCCTGGGTAATCAATATCTAATCATTGACAAAAAGTAAGCCCACAGAAGTAACAACACAAAACATTTTATTTTTGCTGTGTTTGTTGAAGACTTGTAGAATCCAGTACTTCATGAATTTTCATAGCCCTTCCAATTGTGCAGTATCTTTTTCACTAAACAAAACCAAATTTTAAAAAACCCCATTTACTTACTTCCCCTGTGTACTGAGGATTTCTTCAATGTATTTTCCTTCTTTCCTAATCTGACCCTTTCCATTTCATGGAAGTGAAGTCTGCAATGGAGTCACTGGAAGAATTTAACAATACTCATATTGACATAAACTTCAGGAATCAAGAGTTTTAGGTGATTAATGGAAATGAGTTTCATCCTCAAAACACAGTGTGTGACACGTCAGCAAAGAATCACATATTTTTCAGTATTAGTCTGGAGTACTGCTTTTTTTTAAAGAATGTTATTAATGCTTTTTGGCTTTGACATGTGAAAGAATTGAAATATTTTATTTTGGTTTTCTATTTTAGGCCTATTCTGTCTGAGAAAAATGAATTGCTCGTTCAGTTTTTATCTGATTTAAGCTTAACAGCTGATGGTTTTATTGGCCATTATAAATTTAGACCAAAAAAGATACTCACAACTACAGCTCTGCCTACAACCACAACAGTCCCTGCTACCTCAAGTAAGTCTTACTGGCTCTATTTCATTGCCTATAAAAATTAATTATTCCAGGACAAGGAGAGAGTTACAGAAATATAAAATAGCAATTACATTAAAAATTCAAGTTTTATGGTTTGTTAGTATTTTAAACATTGAAGGAATTAATTAAAATTAATATACTCAAGGGAGTACTGGAATATACTCAAGGGAGAATACACTTAACATTATTAAAGGAAATCTATCCAGGCAAGAGTTCAGTGTAAAAGTAACTTACTCCACCTGAGAGAATTTTCCTATCTCTTCTCAATTTTGGACAGTTAACTAGCACATTCCATAGAAGAATGGAGAAGCTAATTTCTTTTGAATAAAAAGTTCTGAATCTTTTGGGAAATAGTTTTATTTAAAGGAACTCTTTCTTCTATACAGGTTGATATGTAAAAATCTTACGGTATTTTTCTTCATATAGTTTTTAAGATCAAGCAAAATTGGTATGGAAGGCAACTAAGCCCTCTCAGGTTCTGTCAACACCTTGTCAATATGACACTCTCCTAGAATAATTTTTATTTGAAAATACTTAGTGATTGGAACTTACAGAGAAATATGTCTCACTAAAACTAAGTCTCCTTTTGTATTTAAGACTAGACAGCAAATATGAAAGATCAGAGCTGGATATCTCTGAAGGTATTGCCAAAAATACCTCATTACTGAGATATTGAAGAGATAAATTCTTAGAATTTCTATAACGTGAATGTGAGGCATTTCAGATACAATTATAGCAGAAAACCAAATTATGTATGATGTTTCTGCAAGACATAACCTGATTTGTACTTAAAACACATCACAAATCAGGGCAGCAATGGCTTGTCAGCAGGAAACCAAGAAGCTGTGGTGCTTTAATCCTGCTAATGAAGGTATTCAAAATAGATGAAAATAAACATTAAAAAAATGAAATCATAGTGACCTGTAAATCATTCTGATGTGACTCTAACAATAAATAATTCAGCTCTTGTTCACTCTCAAGCACTTGTTAATGACTTTGTTGGTTGAAACACTTGGTCTCAAGTAACCCAGGCTGTCAGGAACCCTGTTCAGGGTTTTGCACAGGCAAGAGAGGTGAAATTCACCAATTAACTCCAAATCAATTTTCATGACAGCATCAGTGTTAGAAAAAAAAAAACAGAGAGGACAACAGAGGCAAAGTGTTCAAAAGACTTGTCAGGCAGACAGAAAAAAGCAGTCCTTTCAAGGTGTGATCAGTTTTGCACAGTGTAGGCATTTCTGATCTTCAAAACAAACCAAAGCAAACCAAACCTCTACAGCTCAGTTACATTTCTGAGCAATCATTGGCATTCAGAAGTGTCCAGTTCAAAGAGACTCATCTTATTATCTTGCAAATCAGATCCATTTAAACTTTCACAGAACTCCATGCATAAATAAAGTATTAAACTTTAGTAGGCTATTCCAAGAATTACATCAGTCTTTATGTAATACACAAATATTAGTACTTGCAGAAATAAATAAATGCTATAAATACATTTGTAAAAGTAATGAAGATTAATCCAATACCTGTGGTGAGGAATTTGACTTCCTTATATCACTGGATAAAGTAATGCACTTTCCTGTCTTTCTGCCTATATGTAAAGTGGAAGGCAACTAAACTTTTATTTCAGTTCCTCTCCAGTTCATGTTTTGCTAAAGTACCTTACAAACAATAGACAGCCTCTGCTGACAAGTCATAGCAAACTTGGTCACCAACCAAAATTTATTAAACTGGAAAAAAAAAAAGAAAAAAAGTACCCTAAAAGGACCAAACAAGACTATTTTGTAACACATACCAGTTTTAAATTTAGAAAAACCAGAGCATCTCAATCAATTTTTAGCAGCTACCATGCTGGCATGCACCTGGGACTCATCTACCTGCTGGATTTCCTAACCTCCTACTATGGACACTAACTTGAAAGACTCGGGGAACATTATATTCTTAATTTTTGGTGTGCTGTGTATAGCATTGAGATAGGAAGCACTTGCCAACCTGTGCATTGACCTAGTAACTTGTTCTTTAAAACTTTTTTCCTTGTGGGTGGCATTTAACTTTCTAAAGACTGGAATATCAAATATCAAGAAGACTGGAGAAAGAAAAAGGAACAAACCAGCCCAAAATAAATAAAAAACTATGAAGCTGAAGCTTTAAATTTAGGATTTGAAAGGCAAAACAATGAGCAGTGCAGATCTTCTAACAGTCACGGCCATTGCACTAAAGGCAAAGTAATTTTAATATCATTTAGTTCATTCTTAGAAACTTGGAAATTATTCAGTTTAAAAAAAAGTACAAGTATAACTTATAAACTACTGGTTGAAAGTTAGTCAGAAGGTTTTTTTCACAAGATATAGACTGAATAAAATTTTGCAAAATGCTCCATTCTAAAGTAAAAAACTGCAAAGATACTTGTCATAACTAATATAGTTTTTCTTGGAAAATAAGGTTATGTAGGGATTTGTAGGCCTCACCTTCATGTTTCCAATACCTATGTCACTGACTAATTCCAAACAAATTTGAAAAGGACATAAAACCCTTAAAATACTGCATCCCACGATGTTTCATGGAATGAAGAGACTATGAGCATCAACTCAAGTATGGAAAAGATGCCAAGTGCATTCAGTTGTTTATAAACAAAGCATTCCATTTCAGAAAGGAAATGTCAATCCCTAATGTTAAATCCATACTTCAAACATCTTGTTTCAAAATGCAATGAAGAAAAACTATGCAACATTACCTGACATGAAGCTATGTGAAAAATTTCATTGAAAAAAAGGGTCAGGAATTTGAACTCTGATCCCTTTCATCACAGTGCAGTAATTTCCAATCAAAGGCCACCCCCTCTCTCAGAAGTGTTACTGTAACATTGTGCTGTGGTACTCAGGTGTTCTGCTAGGGCTGTATGGCAACAGCAGTGACAGACTTCAAATGCCACACAAATCTTGAGTAGCATCCCATTCTCCCTGGCCACTAGAACAGACACAGTGAGACACCTGAAAAGACAATGACTGGAGGTGACAGCAGAGAAAAGGAATATTGTTACTGTGGTGCTATCCCCTGAAATGCCAGGTCTAGTTCATGCATATATCAGGATTATTCCCCTTTCTTGTCATTTTTTGAATATAGTGCTTTTCATTTGTGTCAAATGCTTCATTTCAATTTCCTTTTTGCTGTTCAAAAAGCTGTGAAACCTACAGTTGCCCTGTGCCAGCAGAAGTGTAAAAGGAGTGGGACTCTGGAAAGCAATTATTGTTCAAGCAACTTTGGTAAGGAAGCAAAGTTTCTTTTTATCTATTCATTCTCTACTGTGATTTTAGACTCAGGGAAATTTTCTCAGATGTAGTTCTCAGTTACCATTAATACATAGGCTAATATTTTACACCACTGTATCTATGTATCTGACATTAGATACTTATTGTATTTCACTCGGTACATTCTTGGAGATATTCTGAAATAGGCACTGCACAGACATCTGAGACAAACACACCTTCTCAATCTGAAAAGCAAATGACAATGTAAGACAACCCCAGGATTCATTGATTCAGTTACTGTATTGTTATCTCCATTTTCTGTAACCAGCCAATACTGCACCTGCTGACTGTTCCACAATACAGTGTATACGCTTCCAAAATGCTTTGAAAAGAAATTAGAAGGGATGGAAGTTTCCAAGCACTGCTGTCTGTACACAGACATAAATCAGTCAGGAAAAAATGTGTCTGTGGTGTATTAGCATCTGTCACTACTGAGCTATTCAGTTATGTCAGGGTATTTTCCCTATTAATACTGCAATCTTTTTTTAATCCCCTATAACATGCCTGGCAATTCGATGAGAAAACTCCCTGCCACCACCCTTTTTTAATTTTAAGCTGACTCTCTCTTACTGTACTGCTAATCCCATGAGATTTGAGGAAGTTGGAGGGATCTGAGGGTGGCTTTGCCTGATGGTGCCCAAGCAGCAGGGGAGGCTGTGGCTGTACCCTGAGGCTGGGTGGACTCAGGGAGCCTCTCCCAGCCCTCACCACCGGCCCCTTCCAGCCTGCAGCCCCTACAGGCTGGTCCAACACCAAAGAAACAGGTAGGGAAAAACCCCAAACCAGAAATGGTCTCCTCTTACTGACCACATGTAGTTTGTGGGCCCCAAGTTGGGCAACTCCTGGGGGGCTCCCTGGCAGGGGAGACCCTCCTGGAGCAGTTCTGTGTCAGGAACGAGAGACACATTGCACTTTTTCAGTCTTCAGCTTCTGTTTATTGTTATCCTATCAAAACTTCAGCGTGCTGTCTACGCCCAGACCTTGCATGCATGAAAACAGCACAAAAATAACAACCTCATGCTGCAGGTCTTTTTAAGTCTAATCAAAAACTAAACTATCCAATTAAAAAGTGACA